>OZ020314.1:8099044-8699044 GCA_963971305.1 Arcuatula senhousia
AATAAATCTAATTCTCGAATAATCTCTCAAGGATATCATTCAACAAAACCCAAATGACAAGCGTGATAACTAATTTTTTTAATCGTCATCTTTCCATTCTTGTGTAGCAACATTCGTCTGTTCGAGTTTATGATTCGTTAGTCCGAAGCTTGCGGGAATTACATCGATCTCTTTGGCAGAGCGTCACGTTTGACACAAATTCATTACTCCAGAGATTGCAGGAATTACATCGATATCTTTGGTAGAGCGTCACGTTTGACACAGAAAACTTTTATCACAGGGTTAGGTTGCCTCTCGGTTGCTGTCTTCTCTCAAGAAACTTTACGGAAGACATCATAAGCTCATAGTCATTATGGGATTTCTATCTCTCAAATGAATGCAGATGTTGGTTTGTCAAAGAGATTGCTTCCTCTGCTTACCCTTCCGGAGCACCTGAATTCACTTTCGTTAGGACATGAGTTTGCGTTGTAGCAGCATTCCGTCTGCTTGACAGAGCGTCACGTTTGACATAAAAATTGCTTTAATACATGGTTATGTTGCTCCTCGATGGCTGCTGTCACCACCGAATCTAATTGCTTCACGTTTTTCTTGGATTTGCACCTCGAATTTGACCCAGGTGGTCATCTTTGTACAAAAATTTACGATAAACGAGACGATTTTAATTTTCAAATTATTAATTTTCCTAATCTACAGAGCAATATACCTACTTCTCCTGCATACGGTGTTTATATTTCTCAACTTATTCGATATGCCAGAGCTTGCACACATTTCACAGATTTTTTGATCAGACACCGGTTTCTTCGTGACCGACTTTTGAAGCAGGGCTATAAGAAAATACGTCTCATACGATCACTAAAAAAATTCTTTCTTCGTTATCAGCCACTAGTAGAAAAGTTCAAAATTGAGTTAAAAGATATGATAGTTAATTGTTTTAATTAGTGTTTGACTGGTGTGCTGTACTGAGATGATCACCTCAATATCCCTATTGTGTCTCACAACTATGTTGTGTTCTATGGTCATTACCGGATCCTAAGATCGCAATGGAAGAGGGAGGTTTGGCGCCATAAAACCTGGTTTAACCCACCACTTCTTTGGAAGTGCCTGTACCAAGTCAGGACCATTGCGATCTTTAATTCTTCTGGTTTTGTGTTTCTCTCAAATAAAAATTACAACAAAGTTCAAAACAAAAGCTTCTAGATTTATATTGTTCATGATAATTGTCATATCCTATATGTCCTATTATGTTCGACTTTCAAACCTAATTCCAATAATTTTTTACAGTGTCACACTATTTTACGTAACTATATATTATGGGTTAAGCAAAATTTACAGTGTCACACTATTCTATGCAACTATATATACTTTGGACTTGAAGATCGCAATGGCAGAGGGAGGTTTGGCGCCATAAAACCTGGTTTAACCCACCATTTCGTTTGAAATGCCTGTACCAAGTCAGGACCATTGCGATCAACCAGTTCTCCGGTATGACTGATTCGTTTTTGTCATTTTCTCTGGACTATGAGATTGATCATTCAAGTTCGGTAGTTTTGTTATTACCTTTATCTAAGAAAATTTTACGGTATATATCATGCACTCATATAAAAAATATTGGATATCTATCTCATGATATAAGCTGAGTGCCGCTGTTGGTTTGTCGTAAGTTCCTTTAACGGAATTGACACACTGGATTGGAAATAGGCAGCGTAACGGTGTGCTTTAGCAGGCAGGAACCGCTTACCCTTCTTCAGCACCTGTTTTAACCCTATATCAGAATAGCCCGGGTTCGTGTCATAAACAGATATTCAGTAGTTATCGTGTTTCCGTATTTAATATTTAACCTTAGTAAACTAGGCTGCTTCTGCTGCTAGTGAACTCCAGAGAACTAGAGTTTAATTACTCTTGTTACGACTTTCGTTTTTGTTGTTTACCGTTCGGTTGATTTTGTGTTTTGTCTTACCCTTTCAGACTTTTGGCACCCATTTGTGCCTCTTTGTTACTTCATATCTTGTCTGTTTTTTTCGTCCTGTCCTTGTTTGTGTTTACTGTTTTTGTCCCTGCCCTTTCAGATTTTAACATTTGGATTCCCCATTGGTAGCACTAGAATATATAAAACCCAAGCAGTAACTCAACCATTTCAAAAATGTTTTAAAATGCATAAAACCAAACGAATTCTGAATAATCAGTAGTACCAAATATAGCTTTGGACAAAACTACGATGGATGGTGTTTGTTGTTTGCTAGATGTCCTGTTCCAACTTGTTAAAACTGGAGTATACCTGATGAGATTTTTGAACATGATAAAGTCATGTTGATCTGGTATTTGTTTGCCAAGCTTTGGAAAAGCATAAAAACACATCATATTAATACACCATGATTTTATGGATAAAAATTATACATAACATATTTATGCATGTAATACATAATAGCTTATGCTTATTTCAACATAATTATCATATAATTATAATTCATTAAAATGTGATCTCTATATAACTGAAGTTACCTTAATTATATTAATCTGGTATGAAAACATATTTAGGATGGTCACTCTTTAAATCAAAGATTTTATGATTTGTGACGGAAAACAAAGTGAATAACAGAAGTTCGATTACCAGTAAAGGCTAATCTAATCATAGGAGAGCCGGTGATGTAGTGGTGGTTCAGGCGTCGGGCTACTAACACCTAGGTTCGTGGTTCGATCCTAGTCCAGGGTGAAAATTTCATAAACCAAAAAAACAGACTGCCAAAAATTTTAAACAATTAACAAATAAGGGGCCAGTGTGTGGAAAATATAATAATGAGTATTCAAATGGTAAGTATAGAGGGGTTCAGATATCTGACAGAAAATCTGAAACATAAAGAGTGACCACCCTAACAGGGTTTGATGTTAAGATTTTTGACGATGGTTTTGGATGAACTTGATTATGATTCACAAATAATGCTGGTTCTGCAAATTTTGCAATCAAGAGAAATTAATTTTACTAAAAACTGAATATTATTTTCATTGTTAATATTATCTGATATAGCAAAAATCATTTTCAAAATGTTTTTATTAAAACAAGTGTGGCCACTAAAAGTATGTCTCGCCTGCCGGCACCATCACTAAAATCAACCACCTAAGCTTTCATTTCTTGATATAAACACAAATGGTGTCTGCATAACCAGTATCAGATGCCTAGCTATTATACTTTTCCAGCAATTCATTGTCCACAAAAGTATTACAAAAAGTTTTCTGCCTGAAAAAAGACCTAAGTTCACAGAGTCACTGGACCCTAAAAATGTGGTCATGGTCACATGGGATGGAAACAGTTACGTTAACCATAACCTCAACTCTCTGTATACCAAATATCAGATGCCTAGCTATTATACTTTTCCAGCAATTCATTGTCCACAAAAGTCTTACAAAAAGTTTTCTACCTGGAAGAGACCTAAGTTCACAGAGTCACTGGAGCGTGAAAATGGGGTCAGGGTCACACGGCATGGTGACAGTTGCGTAGATTATAACATGAACTGTCTGTATATCAAATATCAGATGCCTAGCTATTATACTTTTCAAGCAATTCATCGTCCACAAAAGTCTTATAAAAAATTTTACAGCCTGAAAAAAGACCTTAGTTCACAGAGTCACTGGAGCGTGAAAATAGGGTCAGGGTCACATGGCATGGTAATAGTGGCGTAGACCATAACCTGAACTGTCTGTATACCAAATATCAGATGCCTAGCTATTATACTTTTCAAGCAATTCATCGTCCACAAAAGTCTTACAAAAAAGTTTACAGCCTGAAAAAAGACCTTAGTTCACAGAGTCACTGGAGCGTGAAAATTGGGTCAGGGTCACACGGCATGGTAACAGTGGCGTAGACCATAACCTGAACTGTCTGTATACCAAATATCAGATGCCTAGCTATTATACTTTTCAAGCAATTCATTGTCCACAAAAGTTTTACAAAAAAATTTACGACGCCGCCGTCGCCGCCGCCGCCGGAAAATAATACCTATGTCTCGCCTTCCGCGACTTTTCGTCGCAGGCGAGACAAAAACCTAAGTCCCCCTCCCTTTCAAGTTAAATGGTCAGTCTTTTTTCTAAAGTAAAGTGAAATTTGCAAATCACCCTTTATGAAATTTTGTCTTTTAACTCTGTAGGCCTAATAAAAACATTTGTGTTTCCTTTTACTTGACTAACATATTTTTATGCCTGCCTAACACCCTTGTTGCACTATTACAATGCTTTTTACCATTTACTGAAGGTAGAAAAATAATTGTTAAGTTAAAAGCAATGCCAACAAATGTACCTATCTTCCCAAGTTTTTTTTTCAGGGACACAAATACTTTTAATGACCTAACAGACTGCATGGAAATATAACTGTAACAAACAAATAATAGTCAATTCACAAAAAGTTAAAACGCATAAAAATTTGAAACAAGTTTACAAAGTCATTTTCTAGATCAAGCTAACATGTATTTCTTATCTTCCCGTTCATGTTTTATCTTGATCATCAATTTAACCCTGCAGCTTTCTTTTGTTCTCACACACAAGTATTAATTCTTTGTCTTTTGTCTTAAATTGATTTAATCTTAGGCACAAACCAATTCATTTCTCATGGTGGTCTGGAATTTTTTTCCGTTGGAAAACACATTTCAGTGATTGAGTTTCTAAACAACATGCATTACAACTCTTAAAACAAATTGGACACCCTTTCAAAAAATAACATCATTAAAATTAAATTTGTTAAAGTTCATATAAGAAAAGCCATAATAGCATTCCTTCCTTCTCATTTCTAACACCACTTCCTGGCTCACACTAATTCTACTTCCTGTTAAGACAGAATGACAGTCTGATTGTCCTCTGGTATCACCATATATACTACTTCCTCTCCATTTTCCATTCCTTCGTAGACGATGCCTTCTAGGAGATTAATCGTGGTGGCTCCATCAAAAAAAGTTGTACCTGAAGTTATCTCCCTTGATTCGGCGTCATACTGTATCTGATGTATAGAGTTATTGCCTTCTCCATTGTCTCCCTGAGTTTCCATTTCCTCTGAAGTAGTCGTGGTTTCGATCACTTCCTCATTGGCTGCTGGCTGGGTCATGCTATTGACGGCAATCTCGCTAAAATTACGTAGGGCATCATCTTCAACAATAACATGAGTAGTGCTCTCATCATCCTGGTTGAGTTCGTCAATCTGAAACTTGGGTGCTGGAAGTTCTGGACGCTTGATTATTCTAATATTATTCTCGATGTAGCTATCAGAGACTGGGTTATTAGGACCTTCATGTATCTGTTTAATGTGGCGGTTCAGCTTCAGTTTCTCCAGGAACCCTTTGTTACAGATTTTACATTGATATCTGTACACCCCTTCATGAGAGTCCAGGTGGCTCTGTAGTTTGAATTTGAGCCTGAATCCCTTGCCACAGATGTTACAAATATGAGGTGTGATGCCCGTGTGGATGTACGTGTGGAACTTCATCCTCTCCTTCGACACAAATCCTTGTCCGCAATAGCTACATTTAAATGGCCTCTCTCCTGTGTGCATGCGTCGATGTGTCTGTAGTGCCCCCTGCTGGATGAATGCACGATTACAAATGTCACAAACGTAAGGCCGTTCTCCTGTGTGTCGTCTTCGGTGGCATTTTAAAATGTTTGCCTTAGTAAAGCCAAGGCCGCAAAACTCACATTCATAAGGTTTGTCCTGGGTGTGGATCCTCGTGTGTTTCTGGAGGTCAGTGTTCTCAAAGAATTTCTTCCCGCACTCGTTACACTCAAAGTTACGGATCTGTGTGTGGAGGAACGTGTGTCTGTTGAGGTCTGAGAGTTGGATGAAGGCTTTACCACATATCTTACATGAATAAGTCCGGTCACCACTGTGTATACGTTTGTGGTTCTGTAGACTTCGCTTCTCTCTGAATCCTTTGTTACATTCATCGCATCTGAAGGGACGTTCTCCTAGGGAAATATAAAACATAGGTAATCTATCGATTATGAAGCTCAACTCCTTGTGCATTTTTGTCACTTAGTGGGAAATGACTTTAACTTTTCCAAATTTTAAATGTTCAATCCATGCAAAAAGAAGTCACAGCCAGAATGCATCTTGCTAATCATCTCTAGGTGCACCTTACCAAACCACTTTAGATTATGTGGTATTTATAAGCATTCTTATGTAAGTGGTCATCAATGCGGAAAATATAGGTCACAGCCAGCATCTGAAGCTAGCATTGTGCTAAGCATGACTAGGTGCACCTACCATAGCAATATCATTGATGTGGTACTTGTCAGTAAGTGGGAATTGACTTAAAGCATTCTTCTGTAAGTGGTCATCCATGCGGAAAATATAGGTCACAGCCAGCATCTGAAGCTAGTATTGTGCTAAGCGCTGACTAGGTGCACCTACCATACCAATATCATTGATGTGGCACTTGTCAGTAAGCCTGTAAGGAACCTTACCATTATTATGCAAGTGGGTGTGGGCGCCAACACCTACGCAGACACCGATGCCAGGGGTATCACATAGCCCACCTCACTTTCGAGAGGTGAGCTTAAAATAAGTGTAAGAAAAAGTGGCTTAATTTCATAAAACTGGTGATTCTGACAAATCTGTATTCCTTATACATAGATTTTTAGTCTATGCCTTCACAAAAGTTGGACAGACTGACAAAGTGAAAACTACAGGTGCTGGACCCCAAAAAAGGAATTGGAAGCTCCCTCAAGGGATAAGAAACACCATATTCACAGATCTGTCAAGTTTTTTTTTTAAATAAAAAGGAGGTCCCAGGAGCCTGAATGGCACACCTGACATATGTGCCTGAAGTATATGTTATAAAGCATCAGAAGAGTAATAAAATCTATCTGACATTGAAAGAGTCATAAGTTTAAGAAGGGGGTCATCTGACAATATGGTTTAACTTAATGTAGTAATAATTGTATAGAGTAATATTCTAGCAGTTGAAACCTTTTAATAATTTTCTTTCCTTCAACATTCTAGGAGGAATAACCACAGAAATGAACAGTATTATAAAAAATTCACAAAAAGGGCAATAACGCCTACATGTGTTTTTGGATCTTCTTTAACATTTCAAGGCTGGTAGATCTTAAGGTGATGATCACTTTTGTTCTTAATCAAAATTTATTAATCTGTGGTCATCTGTCACCGTTGTTGAGTTATTTGCAAAAAACTACAATTTTCTTTATGTTCTATTTTTAGCCACAGCGGTCATGTTTTATCAACATCAGTTCTATACACCTAATGCTATTAAACAACTATACTAAGTTTGGTTCCAATTGGACTTAAAAGAGTCAGAAGAGTTATAAAGTTTTTAAAAGTTTACAGACGACTGACAACAGACAAACGAAAGATGCCAAGTGATGACAATAGCTCACATGAACCGAAGGAAGATTTGCCATGAAATCGAAAGATCAAAGGAAATAATTAAAAGTTTGAAAAAAATTGCTGCCATAGTGAGGGCGGAATGCAGAAGTCTCATGCAAGATGTACAGTATGACAGGTCTGTGTTCGTAACAAATAAAAATGCAGTAAAATATAATTTACTCTATTCACAATGATACAGTTTTGTTCTTTTATTTGCCTAAGATTAATAATGTGTTCGGCATTTGCACATTTTTGGTTAAATTAATATTACGAGAAACATTGCTGTCATTTTTTGTCATAGATCTTAAGCTAAGGAATGTTTTCCAAACCATAACTGTAAGTTTTATAAAATGGCATTTCCTAAATATCTTATAATATTTGTCCTCCTACCTGAATTTTGATAAGATGGTGTTTGCTTTCAATCTTATAATAATTGTCTCCCTAACTGTATGTTTTAGAAGGACATTTCCTATGTTTCTTATTATAATTGTGTATCTTATTATAATTGTCCCTCTAACTGTGTGTTTAATAAGATGGCATTTCCTATGTATCTTATTATAATTGTCCCCCTACCCGTGTGTTTAATAAGATGGCGTTTACCATGTATCTTATTATAATTGTCCCCCTACCTGTGTGTTTAATAAGATGGCGTTTCCAATGTCCGTTGCTGTAAAAGACCTTGTCACAGTATGGACAGGGGAACTCCTTCCTGATGCCCTCCTCATCGTCAGCTTTGTGGATAAATCGGATGTGTTTACGCAGGGTATCAGGATCTTTATAGCTCTTCTCACAATAGCTACAGTGGAAGTCCCGGGTAGTGGAATGGGTCATGATGTGCCTCTTAAGATGAGCGTACTTGAAGAATCTTTTGGGACACTGGTCACACTGGTGTATTCTGTCATCTGTGTCTTTATGTGTTCGGATATGTTGCTGATACTCGTGGAGGTTTTCAAACACGCTATCGCAGTAACGACAGCTGTAAACCTTGGCATCGATTTCAGGCAAGGCATGCCTCTGTTTGTGTTTCTGTAGATATTTGGCCAGATGGAACCCTTTACCACAGTCATCACATAGAAATGGTTTTACTTCATCATGGGTCTTCTCGTGTTCTTTCAACGCGTACAAGAACCTGAACGTCTTCTCACAGTGTTCGCACTGGTGCTGTCGCTCGGCATGAACAGTGTCTTTGTGGCGGAGAAGTTTCTTGGAACTAGAAAACCTTGACTGACAGCTATTACATAAAAATGGCTGTTCCTCTTCCAAGTGGTTGTCCATCAAAAACTGGGTCGAAAATTTAGCGTCAAAGTATGTACAGCATTTTAACGGACCGTCGCTTTCTCGTAATCTCTGCTCCTCTTCATTTGAGACAATTCTCCTTCTCGCTGCCTTGATAAAATCCTGGACTCGAACCATTCCTGTTTTAGGTCGTACTTCCTCGTTAATCGCTTGGGACAAATGAAAACATTATATTATGTCGTCATGTTTTTGTGGGATGTTATGTGTCGATCATGGTATTTTATAACACTATGTTTGTTTTGTGGTTTTTGTTGTAAAGTTTTGTCCTTGTCGTTTCGGATAAATCATATTTGAATGCCTTTGCTTCCTTTTACACCAGCTTATGTATAGTTTTATCGAATTAGAACCAAGTTTCTACCACTTTCCAATTTGTACAAAGTTTCATCCATTTTGGATGGTGAAGCCACATTTAAAAGGTAAAAACTAAATAAGAAATATAAATAAATAAAACCTTTAAAGCTACTACCATCCATTTATTTATCTTTTTTATTATACAAAGGCCACAGTGCAACATATTTTTTTCATCCATTTTGGACTTTGTACCAAGTTATATCCACTAATGTTTTAGGAATAAGTTTTTTCCACCAAAGACGATATAACAAGTTTCATCCATTTAGAACTCTATGGCATGTGTCATCAACTAAGGTCTACGAGCCAAGCGTTTTTACTTAAGAATATGTACCAAGCGTCATCCGCTTAAAATATATTCTAAGGTTCATCCACCTCCGACTTTGTACCAAATTTTACCCACTTTCGACTTTGTTCAAAGTTTCATCAAAGAACATTGTACCAGGTTTCGTCCACTTTACACTTTTATAAAGTTTTATCAACTAAAGACTTTGTATCACGTTACATTGACTACAGACTACGAACCAAGTTTCATCCGCTATAAATATGTAGTAGAATATGTACCATTTTTCTTCAATTTAGAACTTAGTACACACTTTCATCCACTAAGAATTTTGTACGAATTTTTATTCACTAAGGCCTTTGTTCCAAGTGTCATCCACCAAGGGCTTAATATTACGTATATTCAATAGAATTTATCCATTTAGAATATTGAACCAATTGTTATGCACTTTCGACTTTGTACCAAGCCTCTTCATTGTAGATCTTTGTACCAAGGTTTATCCACTAAGGACTTTGCACATTTTATAGCTATGTACAAATTTTCATCATTTAAGATTATGTACCAAGTTTCATACACTTAAGGACATATATCAATTTTCATACACTTTTTTATATACCAAATTTCATGCACGGATGACTATATACCAAGTTTTTTTTAGTTATGACTATATACCGAGTTTCATACACTTATGTCTATGTACCAAGTTTCATACAATTAGGACTATATACTGAGTTTCATACAATTATGTCTATATACTGAGTTTCATACACTTATGACTATTTATCAAGTATCATACTCTTATGTCTATGTACTAAGTTTCATACATTTTATAGCTATGCACGAATTTTCATCATTTATGATTATGTAGCAAGTTTCATACACTTAGGGCCATATACCAATTTTGATTCACCGTTTTTATGTACCAAGCTTCATGCACTTATGACTTTATACCAGGTTTCATTTAGTTATGACTTTGTACCAAGTTTCATACAATTATGACTATGAACCAAATTACATACACTTATGACTATGTATCAAGTTTCATTATTTTATGACTTTGTACCAAGTTTCATGCAAACACTTGTTGCTATATACCAAGTTTCATACAATTATGTATATACCGAGTTCCATACACTTATGTCTATGTATCAAGTATCATACTTCCTTGACTATGTACCAAGTTTCATACATTTTATATCTATGTAAATATGTTAATCATTTATGATTATGTACCTAGTTTCATAAAATTATGACTATGTACCAAGTTTCATACAATTATATCTATATACCGAGTTTCATACAATTATGTCTATATAACGAGTTTCAGACACTTATGACTATGTACCAAGTATCAAACACTTATGACTTTGTACCAATTATCAAACATTTATCTATAAGTACCAAGTTTAATACACTTATGACTATGTACCTAGTTTCAAACAATTATGACTTTGTACTAAGTTTCATACAATTATGACTATATACGGAGTTTCATACAATTATATCTAAATAAAGAGTTTCATACACTTATGACTATGTATCAAGTATCATACTCTAATGACTATATACCAAGTTTCATACATTTTATAGCTATGTACAAATTTTCATCATTTATGATTATGTACCAAGTTTCATACACTTTGGGACATATATCAATTTTCATACACTTTTTTTATGTACCAAGCTTCATGGACTTATGACTATATACCAAGTTTTATACAATTATGACTATGTACTAAGTTTCATACTTTTATGACTTTGTACCAAGTTTAAAACAGTTGTTGCTATATACCAAGTTTCATACACTTATGACCATGTACTTAGTTACATACAATTATGACAATATACTGAGTTTCATACAATTATGTATATACCGAGTTCCATAAACTTATGTCTATGTATCAAGTATCATATTTCCTTGACTATGTACCAAGTTTCATACATTTTATATCTATGTAAATATGTTAATCATTTATGATTATGTACCAAGTTTCATACACTTAGGGCGATATACTTATTTTGACGCACTTTTTATTTACCAATTTCCATACACTTATGACTATGTACCAAGTTTCATACAATTATTACTATGAACCTAGTTACATACACTTTTGACTATGTACTAGGTTTCACACATTTGTGGCTATATGCCAAGTTTCATACATTTATGACTATGTACTAAGTTTCAAACACTTTTGACTATGTACCCAGTTTCTTCACTTGTGACTATGTGCTTAGTTTTGTACAAATATGACTATGTACCAAGTTTCATTTACTTATGACTATGTACCAAGTTTCATTTACTTATGACTATGTACCAAGTTTTATAAAATTATGACTATGTACCAAGTTTAACCACTTATGACTATGTACTTATTTTCATACAACTATGACTATGTACCAAGTTTCATACAATTATGACTATATACAGAGTTTCATACAATAATGTCTATATACCGAGTTGCACACACTTATGACCATGTATCAAGTATCATACTCTTATGACTATGTACCAAGTTTCATACATTTTATAGCTATGCACATATTTTCATCATTTATGATTATGTACCAAGTTTCATACACTTAGGGCCATATACCAATTTTCATACAGGGGCCTAGGTGGCCGAGTGGTCAAAGCCGCTGGTTTAAATACCACACCATTTATCACTAGCTGATCACCTCTGAGCTCGAGTTCGAATCCCGTTTGTATTTAACAAAAAAAAAGACTTCCCCAACTGTATTTGACTAGGGTTGTCAGTTACCTGCCCAAGAGTGGTGGTTTCCTCCGGGTACTCCGGTTTCCTCCACCATAAGATACTGACCGCCATACATGGCCCAGGTGCGTCGATAAAGGGCGTTAAACACCAACACACACACACACACACAAACCAATTTTCATACACTTTTTTATGTACCCAACTTGATGCATTTATGACTATATACCAAGTTTCATATATTATGGCTATACACCAAGTTTCATTTACTTATGACTATGTTCCTAAATTCATACAATTATAACTATGAACCAAGATACATACACTTATGACTATGTACTAAGTTTCATACTTTTATGACTATATTCCAGGTTTCACACGCTTGTGGCTCTATACCAAGTGTCATACAATTATATCTTTGTACCAAGTTTCATACACTTATGACTGTGTACCAAGTTTCATACACTTATGACTGTGTACCAAGTTTCATACACTTATGACTTTGTACCAAGTATCTTACACTTATGACTATGTACCAAGTTCAACCAGTAATGACAATGTACCAAGTATCATTCACTGATGACTATTTACCGAGTTTCATACACTTATGACTATGTACCAAGTATCATACACTTATGACTATGTACCAAGTTCAACCAGTAATGACAATGTACCAAGTATCATTCACTGATGACTATTTACCGAGTTTCATACACTTATGACTATGTACCAAGTATCATACACTTATGACTATGTATCAAGTATCATACACGTATCAGTACGTTACAAGTTTGGTTTCTAATGACTATACACCACGTTTCATGAATTAGAACCTTGTTGCAAGCTTCATCCACTTTGTAGCAAGTTTCATTGATTTTGTGCCAAGTTTTAACGACTAAGCCTGTGTCTAAGGACTATATACATCTTATTCGAATTTTGCAGAAAGTTTCTTCCATATTGTGCCAAGTTTTAACCAATAAGGACTTTTTTCCAAGGTTCATATACTTTGGACTACGACCAAAGTTTCCTCCACTTCGAACTTTTTTAAACAATTTTTTAACTCAGTTTCATCCACCAAGGACTTAGTACCTAAGTTTCATTCACTTAGAACTTTGTACGTAGTTTTAATCCTCTGGAATTGTGTACCAATTTTAAAATACTTATGGTTGTTGGCTGTTATAAACATGGTTTCATGCTGCACATAACTTCGAAAGGAACAAAACACGTTTATTTTTTATAGTTGAGTGTACAAAGAATTTTGACAAACGATTTCAATGCAATGAAAAATGTCTAAACGGCAGAGTTGCCACTATTTTGTTGTTGCAAAATTCAAAGGTTTTTCCAGGAATTTGCAAGTAGTAGAGTAGACGGAATGTAAAAAGACGCTTTATTTAAAAGTTTAATGTCCCGAAAGAACATACTGCTGATTTTAGGCTTAAACGAAAGGTACACGCTTTTAGTTTGATATTTTACTTGTCGTAAGAAGTTTGTATGGTCGAGTTTTTCTAAATATTACGTTAAATAGGGGTACCCTCGATCAACTGTCTCATAGTATGACAATATAACATCATATTCAAAGCAGATTAGAAGATTTTCACGTTGATTTTGCATTTATTACCTACAAAATAGACATATCTTGACTACCAATGCAGTAGGTTTACTTAGAGGGTGCATCTTTGTATTCAAATTACGATTTGAAAAACGTCTAAAATATTAGCAAAATCAAGGCGATTTTAACTTACCATTTTAAAACTCTTTAAGCATCATTATTGAAATTAATTTGTCGTATTGACACATCTACAAACTAATTGTTCCCCAATTTTTATAGTGATAGGACGAATAGTTTTGATTTTAACGAGGAAAAACTATTATTTTAAATTTGTCAATTGTGGTCCGGAAACCTTAATTCCGTACTTGTTACGTCTTTTACACTCTAGTTTAATAATGAATTTGCTAGTTTTGTTTCAAATTACGATATTTTTTGTGTTTTTGTGTGGTTTTGATTTGTTAATTTGTTATTGTGTTGATTTTCGTTTTCTTGTGTCTTCATATTTCAAAGGTCAAAAGCACCGTAATCAATGGATTCAGTTCAGAGTTAGAAATAACAGCCTGCCCGCCAGCCCGAGACTGGTAACTTTTGGGCAGGGCTGGCTAGAATTCATGAAAATTTAACTGGTTATTTAGCAAAAACAGGTAGAATTTAAATTCAGGGCTGGTTACTTTTTTCAGCGAATTTCCTACCCTGATTCAGTTAGTAGTCCTGTTAAAATTGGGCCATCAAGCCCAAAAAGAGGGTGTTATTCACACGATTGGGACAAATACATTATTTGTCAAGTTGTCAAGAGCCAACAATCATTATGCGCACTGTTGGTAAAAATACCCTTCTTTATGCTATTTTTAATTGGTTTTGAAGTGTACATTTCTTTTTTTGGTATTTGAATGCAACTCATCAAGGAATTATTGTGAATAACAGAATAGTACTTCTAGTTAAAAAATGGCTATTCCATGTTTTACTGAACATCGATCACAAAGGGAATTATGACACTATATAAAATAAAAGATTTATTAGACATTTTGTTAATTTTCAAGCATAAGTTAACGTTTATCAGGACACATACAAGTAGTGCCCGTGTGTCCAAAAGCCATTCTTGAATGATTTGTTGAAGGAATCGCTGAATTCGAGATTGAACAAAAAATAATCATAATCTGTGAATCAAAATAATGTTACCAAGATTTTGTCAAAAAATTATCAAATTTGTAATTGTCGTTAATGAGATATAGCGAAAATTTTCTGTGTTTTTTTTAATGGCCAGAAATCAAAAATATGATATATTACCAAACTACAAATATTTTTTAGCAGGTTTTATACAAAATAAACTTTTAAAATCAAAGTATCATTATGTGAGAAAGATCCTGTAAAGTTTTGTGAAATTTGAAGCAGTTATAAAGGAGTTGTTGAGGCTAAGAGTGGGGTACCCCCTCACCTTAGCCTAAAAATTTCCTTACTTTACTATGGCGAATCCTTATTTTTCATTCAATGAATAAGGAAAATAGATATGTTGAACAACAATATGTAACAATACTTTTGACTAAGTTTTATGAAATTTTTAGCACAGATGGCGAATCTGTGGTGGATTAGAACTGTACGGTCCTTGCGTGGCTTTGTTAAGTTTTAGTCAGTATAAAACCACAAGGATTTTCTAGATACAATCTAAAACAAAAATATTACAATTACACATTAAGGAAAAGAAAATATCTGAATTTCGAAAAAAATCAAAGATGGTTCAAAGGAAAAAATTGGCGATAAGAGTAAAATAACACATTTTGTGTACGGATGACAAAACACTTGTTTCACTTATCAACGTCCCCTTTTATAATTCTTATTAAAATCTTATAGGTAAAAACAAAAATAACAACATGCGACCACATTTGTGTGAAATTTTCAAAGATATCCGTGCAATAATGTAGAAGCAATAGTGGTTACTAGAAAGGTACACCTTCGTCCAAATATGCAAAGTCCCTGTTTTCACACGAGTAAACCCCTAATTAGACTAGAATTAAATTTTTTCGTATTCAACAATCAATGGTGTAATATTCAAAATACTATATGTAACTTTTATCAAATTCTATAAAGTTCTGTAGGTATAATCAGTCATTCTATATTGGCACCCCTGGTATTTTGGACAGGAGTGTGGACGATTACAATATAAGGCTTGAAGTCCTTAATAACGAATAAAGTAGGCCTATAAACCTTACTTTCCCTAAATGTATTGATATAAATGGTAAAAAGCATTAGAACCTTTAACAAAGTGTCAACTAAGTTTAGAAGGTTTGTTTTACTCTATTGTTCTTAATATCCCCCCTTTTTAAGGATCTCTTAAACACAGTTTTTAATGATTATATGGCCAATTAACATTTTAGAAAACATATCTGGTATGTTTACTGTAAGACAAACTTGAAACAAAAACAGAAAATTATATTTAAATCAAAAAATGATAGCGCAGAAAATTCCTCCAGAAAAAGGGGGGAAATTCGACCTTCATGTAAATTTATTGAATTTTTATTGATAAACGGTAGTACTATCGAAACTTTTTCAATTTAAATATTTGTTTAGACATTATTTCATATATTTCCGATCAGTTGTTTCAATTTTGACCACAAATAAATACGGAAATGAAAAACACTTTTACGGTTGTTTTTTTAGTTTTTTTCGTCCATTGACCTTTGACCTTGAATTTCTGAAAACTCGACCAACTCTGATTCTTACGACAAGCATATTTCGATTGCTTAGGTCCTGCTCTTTCCAACGATATATATGTGAGTATGTTCGGTGGGGACATTAAATTTTTCAAATTAAGGTGCCGTCTACTCTACTAAAGGGTATTTCAGTTATTTTCAATTCAAGGCTGAAAATAGTCGACAAAATTTCATTCCCATGAGGAAATTTTCAGTGAAACAGTTCAATCATGAACCTTTGATTGTGAAACTATAAAATTCCAGGGTTTTTCAAGGATATTTTCATTTTCATTAAAATTCAAGGTCTTTTCCAGGACCTTGAACTTTCAAATGAAATTCAGTGGTTTATCCAGCTTTCAAGGATGTGTGGCAACCCTGAAATGGAAGAGTCATTAAGATTCACTTTTATTTGAAACAGGTACTTAAATCATGATTACTAAACAAATGAAATACATTTAAGAACAAAAACATGTATGATAAGTTGCAAATCCTGTACAACTTTGATTACACTTTGAATCATCACATCTACATCGGTTAGATATGAGTCACTAGAATATTTCCAAATAATTTCATGAACATGTACAATAATTTTCTGTAAGCCTTTAAATTAGAGATAGAAAATAATAAATAGATACTAAATTTAATTCATATTGAAACTTATTTCAAAATTCAACACAATAGAAAACAAAATGTGTAAATTTTCAGAAAAAAAACACCCCAAAAACAAGAAATGAACAAGGAAATCAACAAATCTAAACTATTTGGATATAGAACATTATTCTTTAATTAACTATTATTTTATTATATTTTGTTACTTAAATCAATATGTTTTAAAGTGTAATTAACAGTTCTATGTCAAAAGAAAATCTAATTTTTGTTTGTTATTTTAGAGCTACATCCAATATTTATTACATACAGTGTAATTATTAACTAGAATCTCTAAATATCAGTCAACATTTTCAAGTGCTCTGTTACACAAAAGCTTTTTCTGTTCTCCAAAATAAAATTGGTATCAAATGTGTAAAACACATTTGTTGTTCTATATAAAATGTATTTATAAAACACAATTGCATGTACTTTTAATGTCCATGTGTTCATATTGTTAAAATATGGCATAACTTTTAAAAAATGAAAAACCTGAAATAAGATTACAATTACTAACACACATACAAACATAATCAACATTGTAAACGTGAAAGCATTATTTTCTATACTTTAAAAATTGAATATATTTATAACATTTAACATTCAAACAAAAAAAAAAAGAAACACAAAAACACATTTACTTACACATATACAAAAATATATAACTAACTTGGAATTATTGTGTTACACGTATATACATTTAAGATATTATATGAGTTAAGTTATTCTTACTAAATCTATTAAAAATGCATAGAAAAACGTTTTACAAGATATTCACACAAATAAAGACTTCATACTATGAATAAGTAATATTTCTACCTGTTCTTCACAAGATTTGCCATTCTAGAACAGAGTTAAATTATTCTTTTTTACAGAGAATAATACATATATAATTGAGATAAACTCTCACCATAAAGACATTATATTCTTATAGTACATTATTTACATATGAAAACATTTTTTATCTGACAAAAGAGTTTTTCTAATTTGTAAAAATGCATATGGCTGTCCATATCATAATCTAGTTATAATATATAAATGTAGGTATTTTAACTTTATTTGCATTATTGAAGGTTTTATTTTATATGTTTTACATAAATTTTAAGGACATACCATAAAGTATTGCCATGTATAGTTACAATGGAAAAAATAATAATAAAATACAGATCATTTTAATGTTATTTAAAAACAAAAATATGTCCAAAAGACATAATGCCCCATTTTGCCATATTTGGAACGGATGGATGGACGAAAAGACAGATGAACAGACACACACAGGAAAAACGGACAGACCCAAACACTATGTGCCCGACTACTTTTGTAGATGGGGCATAAAAGAATGAAATTCAAGCAAATGACTTAAAATCATTAAGCTGTTCTACACAAGATTTGTCATAATGAACTCATTCTAAAAATATAAGTTTAAACAAAATATCCTTTCTCAAAATGCCACTTGTTTACAGAACACTAAAATATGTGTTAATTCTTGGATTAAATTACTAAAGTGTTAAACAGGCAGAAATTGCAGCATATGTTTAACATATCTTTGTCATATTCCACGAACATATAGTTACTATATGGCAACAAACAAATTGAAATTCCAAAATGTGAGTAATGCAATAAGCAATATTCACTAAGACTATTTTCTGAATTAAAAAAATGTTGGTCTTATTAAAGCATAAAATATATGATTAACATATGTTTTTGAACTTTAATATATAGGCACCATCGTTAAGATAACATGTTTAACATATGATGCAAATTTTTATGTGTAACATACCAAGGTTTATTTCAAAATGTATGTATTACATGTAAACCAAATTGCCACTGATATCATGTTTAATTTCAGAGAACTATTCTTCTCATTAATCAGCTGGCAAAATGTTTTAATTGCGAGAAAATCTATCCTACACAACTCAACCTATTATTCCTTCAGAGCCAAATATATCTGTCACTATTTCTATTATCTATTGGTTTGGTTTCTTTACGAAGTCTGTAATAAATTCCTTAGTTTCTGTTAATTCTCATATTGAATTTCTTCTGATTCGTATTTTAATAACTTCAATAGCTGGATTCATTTTATTCAA
Source organism: Arcuatula senhousia (assembly GCA_963971305.1). Lineage (NCBI taxonomy): Eukaryota > Metazoa > Mollusca > Bivalvia > Mytilida > Mytilidae > Arcuatula > Arcuatula senhousia. The sequence goes on from OZ020314.1 coordinate 8,118,014, forward strand.
TTCATCCAATTCTCCTTGCCTTACTACCTTCTTTGTAACAAGACTTACTACTTCTAGGAAGTCCAAGACCGATCTGATCTTACAAATCCTGGGTGTTTCTCTAAAACTGGAATCAAGTGGAATTATCGAATAATTATTATGTTTGTCATGTTCACGTTTACATCTGTCTATTTCTCTCCTCCTCTCTACTCTGTCACGTACATCTTCATTGTTATTGTTTCTGTAGTAAGGATCAGCAACGTTTTCTATCAACATAATAATCACATAAGAAATTTTCTCCAACTGGTAGAAGGGTTTCTTCAGTAAGCATTTACAACAGACCAGTAATGGTGATTCTACTTTGTTATTATGTTTATTTACTTCCCATCCTAACTTAATAAGACTTTTACATACTGTCTGAACACTGGTCCTATCAGAGGAGTAATTACTACATCGGAGTTTATACTTTTCTGCATGTTTAAAGTAAAAAGGTTGGATGATATTATCATAACCAATGTATATCTCAGAACCTCTTAATTCAACAATTGTTTCAAACAAATGTAGATTCCCAGGTTTTATATGTTTGTCTGGTTTATATTTTTCTTCTACATATTTATCCTTCCTCTGTTGATATAAGTGTTGTTCTTCGTTATTTTTAGCTTTAACTAGCATCTTTACTATTTCCTGGTTATTTGACACCAAAGCAATCATCAATGGAGTAACACCCTCTTTTGTTTTCATGTTCAAATCCACACTAGCACTAAGGAGCATCCGGAGAATTTCTTTGTTGTTATCTCTGACTGCAATACACAATGGAGATTCTCCTCTATTATTTGTTAGATTGTAATGTAATGCATCGCGTTATTTGCTCATGATTCAAAATGGCTTTATTTTATGTGTTTACATTGTCACTTATGAAAGTACGTCAGTTAGTCCAGTTTTAAGCATGTACTACGTCGATTGGGAAAGGAGATGCTTATCTTTTTGTCAGCATATATCAGATTCATTTAATACAAAGTCATAAAAAGGTTAACATACTTCACATAATTTTAGAATGTGTAAGGTGTCCCAGTTATTTCTTCGGTTTTCGTTTCTCTATGTACGCTTTTCTCCCTTTGTCTTCATTGGTTTTTTTTGTCTCTCTCTTTGTGTAATTTGTTCTTTCCTTTTTCTCTCTTTTTCTCCTCTGTTCTTTCCCTTTTCTCTCGATGTCCCCTCTGTTCTTTCCCTTTTTCCTTTTGTCATCTTTTTTCTTTTCTTTTTTCTCTTTGTCGGCTCTTTTCTTACCTTTGTCTGTTTATCTCATCTGTTATTTCTCTTTTCTCTCTTTGTCTCATCTGTTATTTCCCTTCTCTCTCTTTGTCTCATCTGTTATTCCCTTCTCTCTTTTTTGCGTCAGGCGTAGAAAAATTCATTGTCACGAACTTTGTTGCCATTTTCATTTCGAACACCCGTGAAGGTTAGCACTGCTGGAGGAATTTTAATTCCCCGATGTAAGCCCGCTCCGGCACCAACACCAACACTTTTGTGTTGGAGAACACATCCATATCCGTTTAAATTTCAAAATTTTCTAAACACTAAGGTTCTTCCTACCCACGACATAGGTTGATCATCTTAGTAATAATCTAGTTCCCATTTTGGTATTTTTGATTTTATTGCTCTATGCTCTTCATAATCATATAGTGTTTGGCATTTTCAATATTTTTGGAAGAGCGCCTTTTGAGTCTTGAATAAACGAAATGTGCGTCAGGCGTAGCAAAATTTATTGTCTGGAACTTTGTTCCCTTTGTTCTTTCCTTTCTAACTTTTTCTCCTCTGGGTTTTTTTCTCTTTGTTTCGCCTGTTCTCTTCCTTTTTTCTCTTTGTCCCATCAGTTCTTTCCCCTTTTCCTTCTTTTTGTATCCTCTGATTTCACTTATTTGCTTCTATTGTAGAAAAAAGATACAATGACTAGTTCTAAAAAAACTTAAAACTGTCTATTTTCCCCTCAGTTTTGCCCTTTCCTAGTCCTAATTATCTATAACAAAAGCCAATCAGTTTGGAATTTTTCTACTTAGTCTTGTAGTGATAGAAATGATACAACTGACCGATAATGACTTGTTCCACCAAAATTTTTGACCCATCCTGTCGATCCAAGTTCTTTTTCTGTTCTCGTCCCTATTCGTCCCAAGTTATCTTGTACTGCCGCCCCTGAACTATTTTTTTTTTATTTTCAGTGGTAGAAAAGATTACACTGACCTGTTCTACCAAGTTTTTAGACTGTGGAGTAGAAGACAAAGCAATGTGCAGGTCAGAAACAACAAAAAATACACATCCCTTTTCTTCATTTGTCTCAGTTGTTTTTGAACAAAACCTTTTTTGTTCGGTAATTTTGTTATTTCTTTTATTTTATCCGGAATAATCGCTGAAGTGATTTATAGCCACGAATGACTATATGTACGATAGCCTTTCAGTTACAGGTCAATCATGGTCGTGTTGTCCCACCACAAATAAATTCAAATACCAATACAAGCTCGCAATATACTTCTTTTCAAGGGATTTTTTATTTTCATTGTCTTACCCAAAATCTTATCTTTAATTACTACTATTATTTTGTACAAAACATAAACAATCTTTAAAATGTGTAGATTACCATTGCTTTTAGTACTTTGAAAAATGCTGTACTGTTCTGAGAAAATTCAAATTTGATTTGACATCTTGAATAAGGTTTTGTTTGCATGAATTTAGAATAAGTTCAGTTTTAGGCAGGTTCCTTTGATTATTTATTTTTATTTTGTAGTGGTGACTGTCCACCCGGATGTACAGACCTTAATCCGTCCTATCATGCACAAAAATTATCTTTGGTAAGTACATTTTAATCCGTCCTATCATGCACATAAATTCTCTTTGGTAAGTACATTTTAATCCGTCCTATCATGCACATAAATTCTCTTTGGTAAGTACATTTTAATCTGTCCTATCATGCACATAAATTATATTTGGTTATTACATTTTAAAACGATCCCCTATTATCCTATATCTCTATTATGCACATAAATTATATTTGATCAGTACATTTTGAAACGGTCCACTATATTATATTATGAACATAAATTGTCTTTTGTAAGCTCATTTTGAAACGCCCAGTATTATTATCATGGATGTCCGGTAATTTTTTAAGTTCATGAGTCCATGAGACCTCTTATTTTTGTTATGAACTTAGATTATGTTTGGTCAGTACATGTTGAAATTGTCCCTGAGAATTTAACAAAGGCAAAATTCTATTTGAAAAAAAAAACATTTTGAAATGGTCCCCTTTTATTGTTATAAGAGACATTAAAGATCTTTTATTCAAATTAGTTCGTTTCAAACGATCCAATATTCTCATATATTTGTACATATAATCTCTTTTGTGGGGACATTTATCAACGGTCCCGTTTAGCGTTACAGACATGCATTTTTTTTTCTCTTTTAAAATTAAGGTCTCTATTTTTTATAGCACATAAGTTCTCATTAGCAGGTTTGTGTTCAAATAAGCCCATTCAAAATGGTTTTATCAATGACATGATCCATATTATGTGACGATCATTCTAGCTATAAATCATTGATTTGTTTTTAGACGATTCCAACCATAACTTATATTTTCCATATTTTGTCAGCTCCGGCACCAACACTTTTATGTTGGAGAACACATCAAAGCTTTAGATTTTCCTATAAAATTTCAAAATTGTCTTAACCCTAGGGTTCTTCCTGCCTAAGACATAGGTTGATCATCGTAGTAATAATTTGGTTCTCCAGTTTGGTATTTTTGGTTTTTAAGTTCTATGCTCTTCATAGTCATATTGTGTTTAACATTTTCAATAATTTTGGTTGAGCGCCTCTGATGATTCTTGAATAGACGGAACGCGCGTCAGGCGTAGCAAAATTTATTGTCTGGAACTAATTTTATTTGGGGCGAATATTCTTGCCATAATTTACATTTATGTTTTGAGACGATCGTTTTTACCAAAACTTTTATGTTTTAAGACGGTCATTCTATCCATAACTTATATATTTTGAGACGATTGTTATAGGATCTTATAGCCATAATTAACTTGTATGTTTTGAGACGGTCATTTAAGCAATAACTAATATGCTCTGAGATGACATTTGAGCCATTACAAATATATTTCGAGCCATAACTTATATCAAACAAATGTTGCAAGATGGGGCATTGTGTCTTTTGGATATATTCTTGGTTTTTTTAGAACTTACCTGTATGCAGATCAGCTATTAACAGTGGGGATTTGACTACTTCCGGTGGCCATATTGTATGGAAAAATGAGCAATGTTGGGTAAGGTTTTCTGAACACTGCTGTTAAACAAAGAGGTACCAATTGGGTAAAAGACAGCATTTAAAGCATGCTCAGCTTGAAATGCAATATTATGAAAAGGTGACAGCAGAAAACAATAAAAGAAGCAGAGGTACCAATGGGGTATCCGAATATCAAAAGTCCGAAAGGGCAGAGACAAAACCAGTAAACACCAACAAGAACGGGACAAAAACAGACAACAAAATAACTGAATATTTAAGAATAAGAATTAGGATCAAACGATATTTTCTTACTAACAAAACAAGAAAAACGACAGAAAAGGATAGCATCCAATCCATACAATCGTATTATTGGAGAATGATAATAAAAAGACAAAATTCATTATCAATATACTCACCAACTACATCACTAAACACTATAACTAAAACGTGACCGGTATGTTCTAGTACATCACTTAACACTAAAACTAAAACGTGACGGGTATGTTCTAGTACATCACTAAACACTATAACTAAAACGTGACGGGTATGTTCTAGTACATCACTAAACACTATAACTAAAACGTGACTGGTATGTTCCAGTACATTACTAAACACAGTATAACTAAAACGTGACGGGTATGTTCCAGTACATAACTAAACACTATAACTAAAACGTGACGGGTATGTTCTAGTACATCACTAAACACTATAACTAAAACATGACGGGTATGTTCTAGTACATCACTTAACACTCTAACTAAAACGTGTCGGGTAAGTTCTAGTACATTACTTAACACTATAACTAAAACGTGACGGGTATGTTCCAGCAAGAAGGAACTGTTTACCCTTCCCCGAGAACCTTCGTTCTTAATTGGTTCGACTTGAGTTGGTGTTGCTGACGGCAGTTAAGATCTAATATGTGTGTTTATGTTATGGGGTTTGAGTTTGTCATGTTGAATGTCAACCTACTACTGAGGGTTATTTTTGTGGGTATCAATTCTTTTTTGAGTTGGAGAATACATCAAAGCTTTAAATTATCCGTCTAAATTTCAAAATTGTCTAAACCCTTAGGTTCTTCCTACCCCAGACATAGGTTGAATATCTTAGTATTAATTTGGTTCCCCAGTTTGGTAATTTTGGTTATACTGTTCTATGCTCTTCATATTCATGCAGTGTTTGGCATTTTCAAAATTTTTGGTAGAGCACCTCTGATGAGTCTTGAATAGACGGAACGCGCGTCAGGCGTAGCAAAATTTATTGTCTGGAACTTTGTTGTCATTTGTATTTCTCGTGGTTTTGCCAAATAATGCATTTCGTTGAATTTCTAATTTCGTGGTTTGCACATTTTACTTCATGTAATTTATGTAAAAATAACCATGATAACCCTTCAATGCATTTTTAACTCACGAGTGATAATGAAAGCAGTATATGTTCCGTCTTTACAGACTTACAAAAATCGATTGATCCATTGGTCCTACTAACTACGTAAAGGTACAACAATATGAATATGAAAATCTTTGTTTTAATGTATTTTTTTTATTCATGGACAGGAGCGGAGGAGAAGCAGCGGCATTCACAACCCTCACTTGATAATAAATGTTAGTACAAAAAATGATAGTTTCCAGTATTCTTCACCCATCCGAGATTCCATTGTTCTCCTTCCATTCCTGGTTTTACTAATTCTCGCCAAACCCAGGTTCTATTAGTTCTCACCCATCCAAGGTTCTACTATATCTGCCTTACCCATCATCTACTATTCTTCGCCATCAAATGTTCCTCTATTCCTCAATCATCTCAGGTTCCACTTTCCTCGCCAATTCCATGCTCACTATTCCACTCTAATCCCCTGTTCAACTATTCCTCGTCCATCTTATGTACTACTATCCTCACCAATACCAGGCTCCAATTTTCATCGCTCATCCCAGGTTCCACTATTCCATCCCCATCTTATTTTCCCGGTTCTATTAATTCTCGCCCATCCAATGCTCCACTATTCCTCGTCCATCCCAAGTACAACTTTTCCTCATTCATCCACGGTTCCACTATTCCTCGCAAATAGGTTCCACTATTCCTCGCCCATCCCAGGTACAACTTTTCCTCATTCATCCACGGTTCCAACCATCCCAGGACCGCTATTTCTCTTTCATCCCAGGTTCAACGAAAAAATGAGCTAGAAAGACCAGGAGAAAGAAAGTGACAATTGCCAGAGTGGGTTAAAGCTGTGAGGTCATTGATTTTGAAAAGAAACATTTTCCAATGACTCAAAAAGCTACAGGCATCTTCTATCTAACATCACTGATGTTGAAAATTATTGTCCACCTTACATGACAAATATGTTGTTGTAACTGCAGATAAACACCAAATAACATCAATTTTGTGTGCAAGAAAAACTGCATTGATTGTTTGACAGCTGAATATAAGGGGTTGATTGTATCAGCAATGGTACCAGATATACAGCAACAACACTGTCTAAGGAGGCAATAGACAAAGTTGACTATCATTAATTTGTCATTTCCTTTTTAGGCCTTTCTGTTAGTGCCAATCATGATGATATTCCATCTCTGTATTGGATTCCGAAATAGCTTAAAATCCATATAAATCATCCAAATGTTCAACTAATCCTCTTTCAGTTCTATTGACTTCAATACTGACGGAAATAAAATCCGGCCACCAGAAATATTACGATTATTGTCATTCTAGAAATGGTGTCAATCAAATGTGGATCCTCAAGATTTTGAAGAATTGTTGGGAGTCCTACCTCTAAATATTCCACAGTTAAGTAAACGCAGGTACAAATATCTGATAGTCGAATATGCTACGAATAACTTTGTCATCAATGGGTCTAAGAACAAAAAAAAGCACAAAAGATTAAATAATCGACTTGCTCATATTTCTTATAAACACATATTTGTTCAGTTTTGTGGACGTGTTTTGAGCAAACAAAAGTAATTTCGATTGGCACTAATTGTGTTCTATTGCTTGCTGGCTTGTTAATTTCTTCATTCATGACGCATACTTCTTATAATCACTTTGAAACAAAAAAGATTATAGACGAGCTCTCTCTTTTGGTCTCGATTTCTGTTAAATTGATGATGTCCTTTCACTGAACAAATCTTTATCCGTTTCATTTATCCTCAGGAACTTGAGATAAAGGACACAACGGATTTTGTCTGCATCGTAATAAAATCTGAATCTCGAATAGACTCTCAACAAAACCCAAATGACAAGCGTGATAACTTTAATTTTTTAATCGTCAACCTGTGAAGCAACATTCGTTTACAAATCACAATTGATGCATTACTCCAAAGCTTACAGGAATTACATCGATATCTTTGTCAGAGCGTCACGTTTGACACAAATTTGTTACTCCAGAGCTTGCAGGAATAACATCGATATCTTTGGCAGAGTGTCACGTTTGACACAAATTCGTTACCTCCAGAGCTGGCTGGAATTACATCTATATCTTTGGCAGAGCGTCACGTTTGACACAAATTTGTTACTCCAGAGCTGGCGGGAATTACATCGATATCTTTGGCAGAACGTCCCGTTTGACACAAATTCGTTACTCCAGAGCTGGCTGGAATTACACCGATTTCTTTGGCAGAGCGTCACGTTTGACACAGAAAATTGTTATCACAGGGTTAGGTTGCCCCTCGGTTGCTGTCTTCTCACAAGAAACTTTACGGAAGACATCATGCGGCCATAGACACATATGGGATTTCTATTTCTCAGATGAATGCACATGTAGGTTTGTCAAATGTATTGCTTTTGTCTTCCTCTATCGGATTGGGCACACTTAATTAGAATTGGCATCGTGACGAGTGTGCTATAGCAACCAGGAACTGATTACTCTTCCGGAGCACCTGAGTTCGCGTTGTTGATTTCTGTTCAGTTGTTTTGGTTTTTTTTTATTTATTTTTCTGTGCTGTTTTCTTTAATTTTAAATGTTTTTGTCGTTGCCCTTTTGTACTATTGAAATTCGAATTCCCCATTGGTGCCACCTGTTTGCTTCTTCCACTTTTTCTATTTCATACCACATGAACAATTGAAATTGAAGTTTGTTTTTGCCTGCAAAAAAGCTGTCTACCCCGTTAGTTTAAAGGTTTATAAACACTTCAAAAATTTGAGGTTCAAATTTCTTAGTAATATGAACAACTATTAATATGCATCTTCGCTAGCCAAGGGTTACGATCCGCTATCTCTCATCTTCACAGTGAAGATGAGAGATAGCGGTTCGTAACCCTTGGCTAGCGAAGATGATTAATATGGTGACCTTCCAACAAAGAAAGTTTCATTGAATTCGGATCTGTAGTTTCAGAGGAGTTGCACTGACAATTTTTGTGACGAACAGACTGACGGACAGGATGAAAACAGTATTTTTTTCGTTCTGTCCTTGTTTGTGTTTACTGTTTTTGTCTCTGCCCTTTCAGATTTTGACATTTGGATTCCCTATTGATAACTCTGCTCCCTCATCAATAGCACTAGAACATATAGAACCCAAGCAGTAACTCAACAATTTCAAACATGTTTAAAAATGCATAAAACCAAACGAAATCTGAATAATCAGTAGTGGGAAATATAGGTAAGGACAAAACTACAATGGAGGGTGTTGGTTGTTTGCTAGATGTCCTGTTCCAACTTGTTAAAACTGGAGTATATCTGATGAGATTTTTAAACATGATAAAGTCATGTTGATCTGGTATCTGTTTGCCAAGCTTTGGAAAAGCATAAAAACACATCATATTAATACAGCATGATTTATGGGTAAAATTATACATAACATATTTATGAATGTAATACATAATAGCTTATGCTTACATCAACATCTTTATTATCTAATTATAATTCGTTAAAATGTGATCTCGGTATAACTGAAGTTACCGTATATTAATCTGGTATGAAAACATATTTAGGATGGTCACTACTTAACTTCAGTCTTTAAATTAAAGATTTATGATTTGTGACGAAAAACAAAGTAAATTACAGAAGTTCGATTACCAGTAAAGGCTTATCTCAATATAGGAGAGCTGGTGGTGTAGTGGTTCTTCAGGCGTCGGCCTACGAACACCTAGGTTCGTGGTTCGATCCTAGTCCGGGGTGAAAATTTCATAAACCAAAAAAGCAGACTGCCCAAAATTTTAAATAACTTAAACATAGTGGTGTTAATGGCCTTAACAACCACACACTTCAAGACATTTTCAACGATTAACAAATAAGGGACCAGTGTGGACAATATAATAATGAGTATTTACATGTTAAGTATAGAGGGGTTCAGAAATCTGACTGCACTGGTGACTAAAAAGTCTGGATCTCCTAGTCATTCTCCAAATATCAATTTCTATCTCTTGATATCCTAGTCAATGTCCCAATTTAAAATATTTCTTCTAATTATTTAGAACTATATTTTATATTTGGATATTCCTTTTATTTCTTGATTTGACGTGTTTTAAATAAGAACCTAAAATTTTATATTCGGATCTGACAATTAAATTCGAATCCGCTGATTAAATTAGAATTCAGGCCAGTATTAGATTTGACCCTTATAAAATTAGAACTTGTCGCCGATTAAATCCACTGATGTCGTGTTTTAAATTGAGTGAAGTCGTGCATTAAATCGAGTGATGTCGTGTATTCTATTAGTGGTGTCGTGTATTAAATTAGAAGTGTCGTGTTTTAAATTAGAAGTGTCGTGTTTTAAATTAGTTGTGTCGTTTGTTATATAAGTGAATGATTTTATTTATATCCTATATATATTTTAGAAAATGTTTTTATAATAAGTCTTAAAAATGAACCTACAAATCTGAGACAATAATTAAATATGATTTTCTCAGTACAAATGTAAATCAGATGTTGAATGTGTGCAATATAAATCGGTCCGGTCGTCATTTCGGGTGATTAACAATACAAACTACTAGTATTAAAATGGAGATAAATTATTTTATAAGATATGCTGATTTCTCGCTGAAAATGAATCGGGTCTCATGTTATTTCTAATGATATTATAAATGTTTTTGATACTTTTCAAAAAGCGATTTTATTCTTTAAAAAAATGTAGCGCGTTTTCCGAAGTTCTCTAGCTAGATATCGTGGTCACCTAAGAATTTCACCAACGCCAAAATCGACTGACCTATAATGTGTTATGGAATAAGAAAGATCAGGATTTCCCATCCATCTGTCTTCTTGGAACGAAAGTATATAATCGTGGCGGAAATGCTTTCCGAAATGACAGTCGCTTGCCTTCTCGTGGCAAAACTAACTTTGTTTCTGAAAAAGCTTAGCCACCTGATTTACCAATCGGGAGAGATGTTTTTTTACCGTGGAAGAGACTGTCACTAGCTGCTTCTTTCTCGGTTGCATTTACGTGCCACTGTTACTTTGTTCTTTAAATTCTCAAAATTTAAATTTATAAGAGATTTTAGAATCATAGATTCAAAAGATCACTGAAAGTTCGTGATTTTTAAAAGAAGTTTCAAGATTATCATTGCGAAACCAAACTTACCCTGAGACCGAAACTATAAATACGGAATATACATTTTGTTGTAAAAATAAACGCAAATGATTTATAAGTATAATCTGTGCGCGAAAAGCTTTTATATATTTTTTGAAAATTAGTTACATCTCCACTTGAGCGTGGGATATCGAATAAACGATTTATATAAGAGTTGTAGCCATTCTTGGCAAAAAAGAAAGAAAGACGGCGATGTATGCAGTGAATTTAAGTTGATGTTCTTGAGTTATACATCCATGTAGGAGTCTACAGATATATTTTTTATATATACAAGTGTGGACTCTAATGCATATTGCCTAGCAAGCGGCTATGGACACAAAAAGCAAAGGTCTGCTTTAGTAACATAAAAAAGACTTTATTATTTCTAGGTCCTGCTAAAGTTTATTGTTGAATTCTATATGTAGCCTTTGCTGTACACATACTATAAAATCGATCTAAAATTAAGCCATGTCGATGAATCTAAGTCATGTAAGTGTTTATCCTAAACATTATTTGTTTTTAGATCCAGTATAAGCATTGTACTATCTCCTATTTAGTTTAAAATAACTGCATCAAAGTTTGGTTATGTTAGTGGAGGAAATAGGAAACTATTGCAGATAGAGAAAAGCTGTTGCTTGCTTAAACCTTCAGCTCATCGAGCTGTACAAAAGTCTCCATTGGATCAAAGATGTCACAGTCTGTTGTTCATATATACTTTTAAATCAGCTTAATGTTAAAGTTTAAAAGAGTTTCAATCTTCAAATTATTCTGAGAACAAAAGCTACCAATGGGATTCTGGGAATACCGAAGAAGAAAATCAAACATATATTTTGCGCCTAGAAATTTTTATAATTTTCGTTTTATAATAATATTATTTTCAACATTTAGTTGCATTCCAAGCATGCGGAGATGTAAAAAAAATTGTACATTGTTATTTTGACTTTTTTTCTAAGTGTGACCAAAAGGAAACTGGACTCTTCCTCTTTTGTATTTTTAGTCTTGGGTCAATGCAAGACGGCAAGCAGCGACTTATGGTCATGCTGAAGACTGTTGGCTGTTTTCCATTGTGATTTTTAAAATTCACGTTTCTTTATGTTGGTTGTGTGGCGTACAATTATTCCACATCTAATTATCGTCTACTTTAATGGTTATCATTTGTCAGATCAGCCTATGATTTTGAAGTATATAATATTATATGAAATAAGTTTAAACCCAATTGTAGATCTCTATATGAACATTTGCAATGTACATGTATGCCTTTAAATTTTTAACGTCTAATAGCAATAAATTATATTACAACTCAAACAGGGCCAGATCCAGAAATTTTTGAAAGGAGTTGGTCCACATAAATTCCGCTGTGGACGAAGGACGAAAAGGGGGTGGTTCTAGACGTTACTTGCGAAATTTTTGTCGGAAAGGAGGAAAATTCCAATCTCGGAACCCCCCCCCCCCGGATCCGCCACTGCTCAAATATTTGATTGTCATCTATTCAAAGATTGTCCCTCCCTTTATGATATAGACTAAAGCAAACTTATACACGAACGATGCAATCCATGTTCCGCACACAGGGGCTTGGATTCTGGTCATTTATATTGACTTTTAAGTCGCCCCCCCCACTACTCTATAATCCAAGCCCCTGTGGTTCTGCACAGTTAAAATTATTTTCTGACATGTTTGTAGTTGTGGCGACATTGGTCTCTGTGTGGTGAATCGACAAAATTATCAAGCATTGATAACATTTTCGAACAACCAATAACTTGTGACAAATAAGTTTATTTTTCCGGATCCCGCAATAGCTTTGTGAGAAATAGATAAAATTATTTATCCCTATTAAAATGACCTAGATCAAGACAGACGAATGACCCAATGTGGCTATTTTGTCATTTTCTAAAAATCAATAAAATGCTTGAATTGTGTGTGTCTGATTGACCTATTTTGCATAAGCATTATTGCATTATTTCTGTCTGTGATAATACACTTTATTCAATGAATTAACATTTTGCAGTCAAAAAATTATAAGAAAGTACGCTTAAACATGTGCACAACCTGATAAAGTGACTACACCATGTACGCTACATGATCTAGTTGAATCGCATTGTTGCTTTAAAACACCGCCACATAAAAGCATGAAAAACGAAGATGCTGTGTACAACTTTTTTGAAAGATTTAACTTATTTTTGGTGTCCGAATAGTATTTTTGTCCTTTAAACTTTATTCAATTAAGTAAATATTCGCAATCCAAAATCAAATATCCATTACGCTAAAGCTACGCAAGATATGCTACACTGACTAAAATATAATCCGAAGCGGAACACATAATCTACTGGTCGCGGCCATATTGTCTTGATGGAAATCCGAAGATTGAGAATCCGAATATAGCCCCCGAGTGAAAAGTGAAAGTATGTACATTGCAAAGAGCTTTTGTAAATATAGAAACGACGGAAACAAACGACCTAATTGTAGTATCGCTGCCTTTTTCTTTATAATAGGTAGTAATTAACAGGAAATGTACCTCTATGAAAATTGGCCGCATGAACTCCATATTAAAACAAACCCATTAAATAATGGAAAGAAGAGTCTTTAAGTCATGGATGTGAACAAATCTTAAAATGTTTGAAATGGTCAAATAAAGGTTATATAAAAATTTCCGAACTTGGAGGATATTTATCTCAAATGTCCATTAAAAAAGACAAAACAAGGAAGACATACAGGAATAGATAAAGAATGTGTCAATTGAACACGGATGCCCCCCTAAGGCCCAAAACAGTAAGTGGCGGTCCAACAAGTCTGAAAGATGCTTCAAGGCCTACAGTTTCTAATACTAAACCATCCTACCAAGTTTCCAATAATACCCATGTACGGTTTCTGAGAAACGCTTGACAGAAATTTTTAAGTCGATTTTCATAGGTTTCATTTCAGAAAAGAAAAATACGTCTCATACGATCACTAAAAAAATTCTTTCTTCGTTATCAGCCACTAGTAGAAAAGTTCAAAATTGAGTTAAAAGATATGATAGTTAATTGTTTTAATTAGTGTTTGACTGGTCTGCTGTACTGAGATGATCACCTCAATATCCCTATTGTGTCTCACAACTATGTTGTGTTCTATGGTCATTACCGGATCCTAAGATCGCAGTGGAAGAGGGAGGTTTGGCGCCATAAAACCTGGTTTAACCCACCATTTCGTTTGAAATGCCTGTACCAAGTCAGGACTATTGCGATCCACCAGTTCTACGGTATGACTGATTCGTTTTTGTCATTTTCTCTGGACTATGAGATTGATCATTCAAGTTCGGTAGTTTTGTTATTACCTTTATTCAGCCGAATCCCAAAGAGAAAGTAGAAGTCCGACAGGTCAAAAGGTGTTAAGAACGTAGATTTTTCATACTGAACCATCCTACATAAAGTTTCAAATAATTTTCATGTACATTAGAAAATCTTTACGGAAATATATACGGACGTAAGTACAGACTGACATAGGATAAACTTAATGCCCCCATCCCCGACATGTCGTCACGGAGACAAAAAAAAATAAAATCCGCAATGGTCCTGATCCTTCAGATGATGTTGATTTGTCTGAAGGTAATGCTTTGTCTTCCTTTTTTCAGATTTCAGGTGACGCGTTGAGCCATTGACAGCCGCGAACAAGAGTACAGCAAACTGTAACTGCTTACTTTTCCGGGGCACATTACCGAGTTCTCTCTCGTTGGGGCTTGAATTAAACGTGTTGTTGATAGTTGTTTAGTTTATTTTGTGTTTTATGTTTTGTGTTTCTCCATGCTGTTCTCGTTCACGTTTACAGGTTTTTTCGTCGTTGCCCTTTCAGACTCGACATTCGAATGCCCCATTGGCGCCTCTTTGCTTCTTTAAGAAATAGTTTTATTTTTTCGTGAACTCGGGTTGACTAAAATAAAATTCCTGTGATCTGTGATTGGCCCAAAATATCTTTCTTAATTTGTGATGAACACCCCCCCCCCACACACACACACCATCCCCAAATCAGGACGCCCTTTATTTTCTATAGCTCTGGAGGATATATAGTGATTAGTTCTAAGGAATCCATCTATAACAAACGAAAGGTTGTCAGCAGAGAGGACGTCATGAATATATCGGAATTACATTTAAGGACATTGCGTCTGTCATCTGTTCCTGAAAAAATACAGTCTCACAAGTCGACGAGCATAGTTTGTGCCCATTGGAAACAAATACATGAACTTAAATATAGGTCATTTATGAATTCTATGCTCAACAAACTTGATATGGATAATGCTTAGATCTGATAAGCAAAAGGAATACTGGAAAATTATAAATGATATTGAAGGGTCTATTAGAGAAGACCAATCAGTGCAGGTTGATTCTGATACCTGGATTAAACATTTTCAAAACCTTCGTTCTTTTGTAAAGGATTGTTTTACAGAGCGTTTATCAGAAATTGATAATTTACTTAAAGTGAAAGAAAATGACAAGATTTTTAATGAGTTAGACAAAAGAATAACAGATAAAGAAATTTCTGTTGCCATATCCAAATTAAAACTTGGAAAGGCCTGTGGCCCCGATCTTATATCAAATGAGATGCTCAAGAACAGTCAATTTTTTTTAATTCCTCGTTTAAATATACTTTTTAATACATGTCTAACAAACAGTGTATATCCAAGAATATGGGCTGATGGTTATATTTCTCCTATTTATAAAGCTGATGATCCCAATGATCCCTCAAATTATAGAGGAATCACCATCTCCAGTTGTGTTGGTAAATTGTTTAATAATATTCTGAATAATAGATTAGATTCACTAAAAATGCTCGAACTGCTGACCATTTTTAAAAACTCTCATCGATAAGTATTGTAGTACAAATAATGGTAGATTATATATGTGTTTTGTAGATTTTCACAAAGCATTTGATAGTGTAGTTCATTCTGGTATGAGACTTAAATTGCTTGATATGAATATTGGTACTCTGTTTTATAATATAATAGTTGATATGTATAAAAACTCAAATGCATGTACTAGTATTAAGATTGGAAATTCTCACACTGAACCCATTAGAATTAATTTAGGAGTCATGCAAGGAGATAATCTGAGCCACTCACTGTTTAAAATATTTCTAAATGATCTTCCATCATACCTAACTGGATGTCAAGATACTGTGTCTTTACAGTCTGAACATGTAGACTGCTTGATGTATGCTGATGATATTGTTTTGATTTCATACTCATCCGAAGGACTGCAACAAAGGCTGCATAAATTGGAAAAAAAAATTGTTCAGATTGGTGCTTAAGAGTAAATATTAAAAAACCCAAAGTTGTTATCTGTAACAAGGCTGGCAGAAAAATCAATATAAAGTTAACATACTAACAAAAGGTATTAGATTGTGTTTCTTCCTACAAATACTTAAGTACTCATTTCACGGCATCAGGAAGTTTCTATTTCTCAAAAAACGAACTATATCAAAAAGCTTTTAAAGCCTTTTTTTAAGTTAGAATGATTTTATATGTATGAATCCATCTATTAAGACAAGTATGCATATCTTTGATCATACTTTAAAACCCATTATTTTATATAATGCAGAAATTTGGGGTAGTTATAATGTTTCATTTAAAAAAACTAAATAATAATGATTTGACCTTAATAATTTTTTAAAATCCCTACAGTGTGAGAAGCTTCATCTTAAGTTTTCAAAAAGCATTTTGGGTGTTCATATAAGAAGTGTTAATTTTGCAGTTTTATCAGAACTTGGTAGATACCCACTGCATTATGATATTTTAAAATGTTTGATTAGATATTGGTTCAGGTTGGAGAATCTTGAATCCGAGTTTCCCATTACTTAAAGATGCATATGCCTGTTGCAAAACTATACATGGTAACAACAGATTGTCTTGGTACTCTCTTGTTAAAAAAGCATTAGACTATTTAAATATGAATTTAGAAAGTAAAAAATTATGGACCATATACATTTAAGAACTTATTTTAAAAAGAAAATGCAGATAAAATATTCAGCTGAATGGTATAAATCACAGAATAAATTAAAAGATGGTCAACTACAAACTTTTTTTAAAAATTAATCACAATTTTGGTTTTGAAAATTATTTACAAGAAACAAAGAAATTTGAAAACTTAGAATATCTTCACATAAATTAATGATTGAAGTTGGTAGACATATCAAAATTCCTAGAACAGAACGTTATTGCAAAAAATGCAATACGGGTGAAATTGAAGACGAAATTCATTTTTTAATTGATTGTAACCATTTTCAGCAGGAAAGAGAAATTTTATTTTCATTTATTAAGAAAGAAAATAAAAATTTTGAAAGTCTAAATTCTGAACAAAAACTTATTTTTTTACTTACTTCTGAAGATCCAATGGTGTCAAATGCAGTGGGTGAATTTATTTTTAAATACTTATAAATTTATATAGAATCATCATGAATATTATGAAATCTGTCTTGCTACTCTAATGTGTGATTCTTACTCTTTAATTATTGTTCTTTTCTCTTTAAATGTTATATGTATACTCATGCTGCCCCTTGTTGGGCCCTTGATTGGAAAATAAAATATGTTCTATGTTCTATGTACCTTCGAATATTATTTACAAAGTTCTTGATTGCTATTCAGTTTTTTGTGTTGTCTTTTACTTCCTGTTCTCGTTCGTGTCTTTGCAATTTGAATTTTGACATTCGAATGCCCCGCCCCATTAATTGTTTATACTTATTCGCTTCTTTAAAGCTAATCAAACAAATATAAGCGATCATTTATTATTAATAGATCTATAGGACGTTACAAGTATTAGCTTTTAAGAAAAGCTTGCCTGACCTCAGTATATAATTATCACGTATAATAATTTTCAAATAGATTTTTGATATTGGCATACTTCCTGCAATTGAGCGTGGTATACTATAAGAAAAAAGAAACTGTACATGTGCGTTTACCTTGCTCCACAGTATAGGCAAAATCAATCAATCAATCAATCAATCAATCGATCGACCATTACCCTCTGACATCTTTCTCGTGCATTAAGCTCTGCCGACATGTTCAACATTTCTCTTTTCAAGCTCAGTTTGGTTTTACTGATCTATGGTCTTCATATTCATATAGTGTTTGGCATTTTCAATATTTTTGATAGAGCGCCTCTGATGAGTCTTGAATAGACGAAACGCGCGTCAGGCGTAGCAAAATTTATTGTCTGGAACTTTGTTGTCATTTGTATTTTGAAATTTGAGTTACGGGTTAAGGGCAAGTAGCTATATGACTTTGATTTTTGTAATTTCAAAAAGTGTAAATCGAGATAACAAAATTAAGCAATTTGGAACATTCAATCATTTTGCATTCGATGTTAAAATGTAACGTAAAGTTTGGTATTCATATTGCCTTGATAAGTTCACTGCCCTAGCGGTATGTAAATCGTAAATGTGATACTCTGGAGCAGCTAACACTGGCGGTGGTGTGTCATGGGCTGGACGACCCATGGCACATAGCGAGTCTTTAACAGTCTTACTGTTAAATAGTCGACGCAGAGGGGCTTTCCCCTAGTCGCGACTATAAATACCCATCATCATCCAACTGATTTTCTCTTTAAAAATATTCTTTAAATAGTACACTTTTCTTGTTTGTGTTTACCGGTTTCGTCGTTGCCCTTTCGGACTTTTGACACTCGAATGCCCCATTGGTGCCTCCTTGCCTCTTTCCCCTTTCATATTTAATTAGCTTTTTATCGCACATAATTTATTACCGTACAGGTGTATGTTAGATGCACGCGTGGGTAACTGGACATGCCGTATATTGGGTCCATATAATATACATGTCATGTACAAATAACATATCCTGTCTCCCGCTTGGACACTCTATACGGGATAAGGATGCATGTTTCTTTGACATAAAATTCAAACCAAGCAATTAGCAAAAATGAATCATAATTTAATGATAATTGATCTATTTATATTTATTTTCTTACGCTATAATATTTTTTTTAAATTAAATAAATAAAAAATAAATAATAAATATGAAAAAAACCTCATCCATCTCAGTTTTAAAAAGGATAAATTAAATATGTAGTAAACATAGAACCTGGAAATTATAATAATGACTCCGTTTTTAAAGATTAGAAACATTTTATTTAACATTTCTCATGTTCGAAATAGTCAAGATTTCTACGGAGAATTGTTTTAAGTATTGCTTTAAATTGGAAAATATTGATAAATCTAACATGCTATAACCTGAAATATAGCCTGAAACTGTCAAATTGTGAAGATCTCATCCGTAAAAATAAATGAACCCAGAAATAAATGAAACTCCATATGTGCTAAGTTGATTAATATCAGCCGTGTAAAAGCCTTTTTTGATACTAGTATATATTTTTATTTTTGAAAAATGGTCCTAATAAAGTAATATGTGTGTTTATAGTCCATTACCGGATAACACAATTCAAGGGACGGATCCGGAAAGGGGGGCAGATAACCCGGCCCCTATATTTTTAAAATGAAGATACGTATAAAATCTTTTAAGCATGGCTCTTAGCCGGTCAGTGCTCACCCCTTTTCGTTATTTCTTGATCCTCAACTTTCATTTACTATTGGAAATTCTCGAAAATAGTAAAAATCCTTGCAGGAGACGTTGCATTGAAACGTGTCGTATTGATCTTTTTCTTTAGTTTTAAGAGCTCTTGAATATTATACATTCCTTCAGCTTTAACTCTCATGAGGTTTTTTTTCCATGAAGGAACTACTTATTATATATGATATCAGAATGGCTAATGAAATTGATAGTTGATGTCAGATCTAGGATGAGCAAAATGAAATCGAGAAACAACATGATCCTTATACCCTCCTGCGATTTAAGTGTGACCGCGGCTCAACACCCAGAGGGTTCTTCATATAACCTTTTGTTGATGAAAGGGGGGTCCAGACCAGATTTGCCGAAAATCTACCGAAAAACAAAATTTTCGGAGGAAAAATGGGGTTAGGTCCAAAACCCGGAACCTACTCCTTGGATCCATCCTTGGTTGACGTAAAATATTAGTAGCGTCTTTCCTAGATTATCTTTAAATTCCGATGTTCCCGTTTAAGCAGTCCCACCAAAATGTACTTCTTCATTAAATACACTATAAAATAATCATGTTTATGCTTAAATATCTTTTAAGTTCAGTATTAAAGATACACATGATACATATAGGTCTTTGAAATGTTCACTCACATTGTCAACATGGGGTATCATTGCTTCTTAACTGAAGATAGTCCAAAATAATAAAGATGTATGATTGACATGCAGTGACTGATTACCATATAAACGTTACTGCAGTAACGAAAAATGTATGATTTGAAGAAAAAAAAACTGCTCGGGATGTTTTTATTTTTCAATGTACAAAATATATATCAGTCAAAAGCATGCAACAACCTGCCTTTTATCATTTAAAATCAAAGCACTGTCCTGCCTTTATATTTCTAGATTTACATTTTTCGCATCCTGCCTTTCTATTTAGAATTCAACCATATCCCCCACAATAAAATATAACAACTGGCAATTTGTTTCATAATCAAACAGAAGAAAAAGAATCATCTTTATTGTAGTTGCTATATGATTTGGTTCTGACACTATTTGAATATAATAGCAATAATAGGCAACGTATATCCCTAATTAAGGCGTCCATAAACATATATGAATGTAGTATACATATACATCAGTACTTGTATCAATGAAACATCAAACATTTACAAAATATTTGTCACTCCCGCTCTTCCAAACAACATGAGAAAAAAATGGCTTTAAATTTACCGCTGCCCTGTGATTTATGCAAATAAGTTAAAAAAAATAGTAAATCTTTTAAATTCAATAATACAAAAATTTATCATTAATGTAATATGTTCAAATTTTTGCTTTCATATTTGTCTTCATTACTTACAGTACTTATAGTACTTTGATTTTGATTTTTATAAAGTTCTGCAAATTCATTTAAATAAGAAGTTTTCTATTGAATAAATTATTGTTCATGTAAAAGATTTTTATTTTTTATTATTGCTATTATATTCAAATAGTGTCAGAACCAAATCATATAGCAACTACAATAAAGATGATTCTTTTTCTTCTGTTTGATTATGAAACAAATTGCCAGTTGTTATAAAAATCAAATGGTCGCTCCCTTGGATGAGCCTTTACTTTCAAAGCCAACCATCATATTGGATTAACAAAATTTCCTTATTGTACCCCCATCAAATGATTACTTGTGTATAATTGTCATGTGTTTATTGTATGTAACTATCGGGCAACTGAATACACAGAATATCCATATGCAGAAGTTAGAAGAAAATGAGATGTGGAATAAGTGTACGCGACACAACCTACATTATAAACGTATATTTTAAATATCCACAATGGAAAACAGTCAGCAGCCTTCAATGTGACCAGCGGTCGCTGCTCGCTGTTTTTCAATTGGCCCCTGGATTGAAAAGTTCGACAAGATCTATTGTTTCTACAAAAGTTTTTTTTTAATATTATGCTAATGTTTTCTTGAGGTATATTGTATTCTTGGTCACCAGAAAACTTTTGTTATTAATTAGATGTTGCAGCCAATACATGTTTGTCTAATATGCAGGTCTATCTTTACAAGCATGAAAAGAGATGTACGCGACTCTAAATTGCACAACTCAACAGGCACTGACTATGATGGAAATCAAAATATTGATGAAGTAATTAGTACATTTATACCGTGTAAAGAAAAAAAGATTGCTTCAAACCAACAAAAACCTTGAATATCTTTGACGTAAATTCTACTATTTGCAAGACCTGAATTCCTGGGTTCCCACCGAGTTCAAGATAACTTATTAAATAGGAAGTTGAAAATTAACAGACCTATAAATATGTCCCATTTCAAATGGTTATGAAATATATAAGTTTTAATTTTGTTTATACCGTGTAAAGAAAAAAATAAACTATAAAATCATAAGGTCAGCGTTCATTTTCTGAAGAAGAAAAAAATGAAAAAAATCATAAATCGGCATTGACCGAAATACTTCCAAGAAATATTCTACGTTGCACATACATATATAGCAAAAACACGATTTATACTTGCAACAATGTTCTATCCATATATTAATGGGCGTTTTTCAATAAAAGTGAGATTTTAGGCCCCAAAACATTTCAAAAAGAAAATTTAAGTATGTGAACTTTTTTCTTGAAACCAAACTTTCCAATATTATTACAAACAAATTTAAAATATGCAGTCATTATGCTATTGATAAGTTACTAAAAAATAAAATAAATATGGAACGCTATTAAAAAATGTCCACTACGAAATGGCTATTTTAGCTAAGATTGATAATAGGAAAGAATGATAAGAAACCTATTTTACCTGTTGATTTGGCACTGAATTTGACAAAATTGATACATAAAATGTAATAACTTTACTTAACCTTTCTATTGTGTTTATTGTAAATTTTATTCATCATTTATTATTAAAAATACTAAAAATTAAGAAAATCATACCCTTTCAAATACGAATTATATTCTTAAGTGGACCTTTTAAATATAATTTTAACACAGCATTAATATTATATGCCTTGAAGGGTTTGAAATGTATCTAAATCGGTTCAAAAATAAGTAATGTGTCAAGAATAATTTTTTTTTCAATATTGCGTTGCGTAATGGACAAGTTTCGTAGTGGACAAAATCGTTTCGTAGTGGACAATGCTGCATAACTTAAGATAGAGTTAAAATAATGATATAATGATCTTGTGTACAAAATTGCATGAAAATGTGATTGAAAGTTCATGAGAAATTAAAGGAAACATAAAGTGTGACGGATGAAGGTAGTTTTTTTGGTAAATTCCTCTAATATCTGGTAAACAGAGGTCACGTGAAAAGAACACCCCCTTAACAGGCTATATATATACATGGTATGTATTTATCTAAAATACTTTACTTAATAAAAGGGTAGACGACCTGACCAAAACTATACCAGTATACCTCGCAATAAAGTTGGCGGAGTGATGAAATATACAGAGTTTTTCTTATGAAAGACTGTCAACTACGAAACGATTTTGTCCATTAAGAAACGATTTTGTCCATTACGAAACGTTATCGTGTTGTAGTTGACCATTTCGTAGTGGACATATTTGCCGAAAAAGTTGAAATTTTTAGTCACTTACAATACAATCACAATTTTCTTTTTTTATTCTATGAGGGCAACAACATATTTACAAAATCACCAAATCTGGAGAATTTTAAGCATTTGCATGGTTGTACAAATTTCCGTTACCTAGTGGACAATTTCAAAAATACGGGGTATCCTCTACTTACAAAATGCAAATATTTTTTTAATATTTTTTCATTGACGCCACTGACAGTGTAACATTTTGTTTTTAGAATATGTGACAGGGCAAATTGCCATTAAAAGTTTATTTTTAGAAATCCAGGACTTGCTTAATAAAAAGTGTATATATTTTATATGTTTTGCATTTTAGAATTTATTGTGTAGTATTATTTTGTATGTTTGTATTTTAATATGCTGTGAATTGAGATTAGACATTGAATTTTATTCTTAAGTATTTTACATTGGATAAAAAGGGTTTAAAAGAGATATTTTTCAAAGTAACACTTGTGGGATTATTTTAATGGAAGTTGACAAAGAGCCGAAAACAAGAGATAAATTTTTAGTCAATTTCATTACGTAATCACTAGCCAAGTTCCGTCTGTAAGTTCTTTAATCTTAATCTGTACAAATTGAGTAGTAAATATTAAGCGTTAAAAGACAAATTAAGTGGCATTTTGAGTGGCATTCTGTCAATCAAGTTTTAATTGACCAATGGCAAAGCTTACATATAGTAATTAGGATTTTAATAAATAGACGGAAAAAAGTGTTGCTGGTCATTTGCATTGGTGACCAGTCAACAATAAAGTTTACTTTTATTTGTTGTTTTCATTACAGG
Source organism: Arcuatula senhousia (assembly GCA_963971305.1). Classification (NCBI taxonomy): domain Eukaryota; kingdom Metazoa; phylum Mollusca; class Bivalvia; order Mytilida; family Mytilidae; genus Arcuatula; species Arcuatula senhousia. Next base: position 8,141,665 of record OZ020314.1, read on the forward strand.
TTAGTGATTACATTTATAAGATTTTAAGGTTCAAATTTTGAAAGTAATTAAGAGTCATTTAGTTTTGCAATTCAATGTTTTAATAATTTTGTTTGTTTGTAACTAATTTGAAATGTTTTGAGGTTCCACATTAAAATGTATTGATATCTTGTTAATTATGAATATTGAGGCATAGGCAGCATATTTTTAGTGTACAACATATTTTCGCATTTATTAAGAATCTTCTTGTGTATATAGTTTTGACTTTAATTTTGTTCTGCATATTTAAATGTTTAAATGATAAAATTGTTTTATGTGTCAAATATTCACATTTAAAACAGTTCGTGATAGAACACATTATTGCTGGTTTGTCAATTGGTCATAAGCTAAAGTTTCAAATGATCTCCCTTTACGTACCAAACGGCGTTGATTTGTTTTTGGTTTCAAAAATGTTATTTTCTACAAATAGTATGATGTTTAAAGGTAAATAGAAGTTTTAAATGAATGAATTATTGTGTATTGTTATGAATGTTAATTATTGACAAGATCAATTAAGATTATTGTGTTTATGAACGTTTTGTCGAAAAAGGGGGGTTCTACTATTGAAATTTCTGTTTTGATTTTATTAACTTTTATGTTGAATATTTAGGAGATGAACTTGCAAGTTTAATGTTTTACTTTTCTTTTGAATTTCCAAAAGTTAAAGGCTGTTGTGTGATAAAGTCTTTGATTAAAGTAAATGTTAATTTATAAAATTGAAAGTGAGCTAAGTTCCCATATTTTTCTTAAGTGTAAACACTCTGGGGTTTTGGATAATTTAGCATTTTTATTAGATAATTACATTTATGTTTTCAATCTTGTGATATTATGTAACAACCGATTTGTTTATTGTATATAATGTTTCATATTGTTATATGACTTGCATTGGTGACCAGTCAACAATAAAGTTTACTTTTATTTGTTGTTTTCATTACAGTAAAGGTCACAGGCCATATCATTGCCTTGCAAGTCACAAGACCCCGTTTACAGATGTATAATAAGTAGATTGACACATTTTTAGAAACACGGGTTGCAATTACAGGTTTATTTTGGTGACAAAAGTACAATCGTTTCGTAGTGGAAGAAAGTTTGGGGACAGTTAAAAAAGTGAATTTTTGCATAACAAAATGAAGACAAAGAGATTAAAAATGTTGCTATAATGTATCTCTAGTATCTTGTTATGACCAGAAATTATGTGTCATTTACACTTGGATCCAAAATGAGTCACATTTTAAGTGTACTTTATCTGTTTTTATTATGGGGACATGTAAAATAGGCCAATTAATACCCTTCAAATACAGAATTTGGATAGAAAACCTTTCAAAATTGTTTTTCGTGCTGTTGTATTTTGTATATTGTTCACAACATATTCAACAAGGTAGAAAAGACTCCCATTTTTAGTCAGATATTCACAGGATCTTTACAGGACAAGAATTTTCACTTTTATTGAAAAAAAGCCCATATAATAATCTATGATATTTGTACAAAAATATTTCTGTACTATTATCCTGAGACAATAATTAAAGAGCTTGCCAATGGTCTCCACGATCAATCCAAAATAACAGTGTCTCCGCGTGTAAATTCAGATTCTGCCACGGTTTTTGCTGTTGGAATAGGCATTGTATTATAAGCGAGTAAACGTTTTGATAACGAATTGTACATATGAAATATATACATAGTTGGAAAGAGTATATCTTGCTGCTTTGTTCAGTCTATTTTTCTTTTCATTTTTCATCAGATATTTTTCCAAAGGAGCAGTTAAAAGTCAATCATACATTTTTTTGGCAAATTCAAACTTAGAAATAGACCTCTTGGAAATCTTATACATTTCATATCAAATCTTACCTTATAGTATCTTATTTAGTACTGTTAAATAGCGAAAGGATTCGAAAATATTCAGGAGAAATTTGAAGGTAATTTTTTTGATTAATTCTGATCAGCTAATTAACAGTTTAAAGTTGGTCAATTTCCTGTTTTAACAGGACGCCCGCTGGCCAATAACTCTCGATAAGGAAATTTGTTTATTGTGACAAATATCAAATGCCTGTTCGCGTGGTTTTTGACTTTTAATTCTTCACCATCCTTCAGATTTTATTGAATAACAAACAAAATAATAAATACAACGCTTCGAAAATAATATCAAACAATAAACGAGAAGACACATTTTTATTTGAATATACTGTAGAAACACCAGAGTTCAATCCGAGACCTTTACAAGAACGACGCTGTTATTTTCAGCCATTTCATGTTTAATAGAATGATTCGATTCTCTCGGATATGATTTTCTCAGTACATGTATTACATGTATTATCTGACAATTTTTCACTTACAAACTTTGGCAATAAAACTTTATATTTGACCTGTTTAGAACTTGAAAATAGATACAAAGAGCATTTAGATGACCAAATCATTTGCAGGTGGCCAACTCGTGCAGCATGTTTAAATGTTATTATTTCATAAAATAAATGATGATGGACAATGCATCTTCCCATGTTTATTGTCACTATTTTGTGGTAGTTGTGCTGGTCTTGTCGGTCGAAAGACCTTCTCTGTCTACAAGGATTTTTAACACAGGTCAGTTTAAGCAGCATGAAGATCTAAATATTCCACAAGGAAAAAATTTCACTGGGTGTACGGTAGTACGTGTTGTTCTGCATGTTTTATAACATAACGTTCTAATTATTTTAATTATGATGAATTTTGCAATTAAGAAATCTAGCAGAGAAGAAGTATCATATTCCAATCAAAAACTATTGTTGATTTAGAAAAAAAAGAAGCTTGCTCAGGGTTGGATCAAGATATTTTTGAAAGGGATGGGTCATAGGGGACTGATACGAAACGGGGCTAAAGACTGAGTATGCTAGAAATTTGCACGAAAATCTTGAAAATTTACCCTACCCCTGTTAGATCTGCCACGGTTGCTACAACCACTGTGTCAATATTATAGAAAAGAACAATATATTCATTATAGGCATTGTTGCCTTCGGAAGTCAATCATGTTTATTGTAATATTTTGACAAATAAACGAAAGTTGCAGGTAGAATGAATTTGTTCTTGACAAATAAATAATTATGTTTAATATAACAAAGTAGCAAAAATCTAGTTATTATTATTTTCTTCGGTGGGAACCCGGGTGGGAGGGGGTCAACCATACAGCCGTGAAAATGAGGAGATGAATAATGTAAGGAAACGACGTTACCAAAATTATTTTTAAACATTGCTTAGATGTTAAACAGTCATCGAGAAACTAAGCAAAATTTTAAACGATAAAAAATCTAAATTAGTATGATTAAGTTTTTTTTTTAGGATTCAGTTAGAATAAAGCTTAGATATATCATAGACCCGTTTATTTAATAAAAATTCTAATATACAGGTCTATGGATATATACAAATTTGCAGGGTGTTTTCTCAATAGGCGCGGACTGTCGTTAGTTTGCCGGTGTTATACGTAGCTGATAATTCCCGTGTACCGACTATGCATTACCACTGGCAAACTAAAGGCAGTCGAAAAAGTTGTATAATGTTTGATTTTTTACAAGAGAAAATGAGTCAAAGACAGGCAGTAGATAAGGGACAGGCCTGAAATCGAATCCCACGTTATGGGACCCTACCCTGAAGCTGTATACCAAATATCAATTGGCTGTTATTAATAGTTGCTGAGAAAACGGTTACGAAAATGATCTACTCTTGACCATTAATGTAAAAAATTAACGAAGTCAGTAAACAGGAAGTAGCCGAACGACAGACCTGAAATCGAATCCCACGTTTTGATGCTGTATACCAAATATCAAGTGGCTGTGATAGTTGCTGAGAAAACTGTTACCAAAAAAATCTTCTCCGCCCGCCTGCCGCCCGTCGCCCTTCCGCCCGCCCGACATTCACCATTTTATAACCCGGATTTTTCACTCCGTGAAATCCGGCCGAAAAGGACAAAATGACAAAAACTGAGATTAAACTACTGTTTGCCGTTTCCATCTATTTGATTATCCTTTGTTGAAAGTCATGAGCATGTAAAGTTTTATGTACTGTCTTTAGTTGTCATTGTTGACTTAAGTTATATCCTAAATAGACATCAGATCAAATAGGAGGTCTGTATCTTCACAATATAAAAAAGAGTCCTGGAAAATGAGAAAAAAAAGAGAAGCGAATATAAACTATAAGAACTGTAACCAACACTACCCTACCCTACGTGACAGCAGCGGTTTAAAAAGTACATACATGTACGGACATAAGCTCTGAAAGTGAGTGAGATTCTTAGTTTATTATTGCTAGCCAAGGGTTAATATATGACAAATATAACTGATTTACATATCATTCATCCATGTCTACTGTAGAAGATATTTTATATATAAGTAATAATATATCACTTTTTAGCTTACTTTGCCAAAGGCCATGTGAGCTTATGCCATCACTATGCGCCAATCGCCGTTAAAAATTTAAAAAATCTTCTCATAAACCTCTGAACCAATTACTTGAAACTTTGCAAGGATGATTTCCCATTTGAAATGATTCGATAAAAAAATCATGACCGTTGTAAATAAAAATAGAACATAGGGTAAAATCACTTACAATGGCTTATTACTCAGCAACTTTAACAGATAGAAAAAATCCGAAGGATCTAAGGTCTTTTCTGAATCAAAAGTTCTACTAAAGTCTTTTTAAAGTCGAAGTTGTCATATGACCCCTTATATTAGTCATGGCCCTTTAAAGCCAAAACAAATAGCGTTTTCATTGCAGATAAGCAAAATGCTGTTGCTTGCTTAAACCTACAGCTCATTAAGCACTACAAAAGTCTCTATAATGATAGATTAAATTGTCAGAAGACCTAATTTAGAAGAGACCCTTATGGACCTACGGACCAGGTGAGCTATTCAGGAACATCCCTGACATGAGAGTTTTTTGCTTCCAACTCAATACCTTTGGTTTTATATCTAGATTAGATTGCACTTTTAGTCATCTTGAAAAAGCCGATTTCAGCATGGCCTCTACATTTTCGGTAATTTCTTTCATTATTTATGTTGGTATATTTTTGAAGTGGCAAACTCACAACTCTTGCTATGCTTAATTCATATAAATAATTAAATTACAAAGAAGAAAAAACACAGGTTACAATATCAAAACCTATTCACTTCTTTTTCAGAAGTTGTATCTGTATTACTTATATTCCCGGCTTCATGGTACTATGGGAGACTCAAATATCGCGCACCATATTATTTACGAAAAAAAAAACAAAAAGAACAAAAAGTAAAATTTATTTATTCGACTTTCATTTAACCTGAGATAATTTTTGATTTTCTCAAAATCAACTTTAACCTATAATTTTAATCTATAACAAAGGAGAGAGAGGTTGTTAACATATTACGACAGGTACAAAAAGGCATGCTGCTTACATGGCTTAAAATTCTTCTTGGGAAATGGGAAATTCTTTGCACCTGGACAGATGAACGGGGCTTCTGCAGGATAATCATGTTCGACAGGGGACTGCCGTTTCCGCGAAAAACACATAGTTTCAATACGCTACGGCAAATGGCTGTGGTCGCGTATACTCGTAAGCATCTTTGTCCCGTGAAGACAGTCAAACATATTAAAAAAAAACCGTCGCATCAGGTTCAAATACATATTGCCATCTTTGTTCTGTGTATGTTCAACCAATTTCATTTGGAAACTATGAAAAAAACTACTCCACAACACAATTTATCGTAAGTTTTACGCTTAAATAGAACACCTGCAAACACGCTAATTATGTATGCAGAATGAAACGCTTTCAAAAAAGTACCAAAAATAATTGTAAATCCTTTTGATTAAACCTTCAGCTATCTACTGAACTTTAGAATTTGTAAGAAACAGGTCTATCAACATAATGGGTCCATTCTTTTTTTCTACGGGCGTTATTGAAAAGATGTAAAAAATATTTCGAAGTTAATAAATGTGCCAGCTCGATTGATTTTCAACTCAGTGACGATGTAAGCAAGAGAATAACACATCTTATGATAAGATATAACTTTTTAATTGTTGTTATATAAAACATTCGAAAATGATTTGAAATTTAAATTAAAAGTGTCGGGTTTTAAATTAGTTGTGTTGTTGATTGTATAAATGAATGAATTTGTTTATATTCCATATATATTTTTAAAATGTTTTTATAAGTCTTATAAAAAATGAACAAAAATCAGATGTCAAATGTGTGCAAAATCATTCGGTCCGGTCGTCATTCGATTTTTATCGACCGGACCGATTTATTTTGCACACATTAAACATCTGATTTACATTTGTAGGTTCATTTTTAAGACTTATTATAAAAACATTTTCTAAAATATATATAGGATATAAATAAAATCATTCACTTATATAACAAACGACACAACTAATTTAAAACACGACACTTCTAACTTAAAACACGACACTTCTAATTTAATACACGACACCACTAATAGAATACACGACATCACTCGATTTAATGCACGACTTCACTCAATTTAAAACACGACATCAGTGGATTTAATCGGCGACAAGTTCTAATTTTATAAGGGTCAAATCTAATACTGGCCTGAATTCTAATTTAATCAGCGGATTCGAATTTAATTGTCAGATCCGAATATAAATTCTAGGTTCTGATTTAAAACACGTCAAATCAAGAAATAAAAGGAATATCCAAATATAAAATATAGTTCTAAAAAATTAGAAGAAATATTTTAAATTGGGACATTGACTAGGATATCAAGAGATAGAAATTGATATTTGGAGAATGACTAGGAGATCCAGACTTTTAAGTCACCAGTGCTGAAAATCTGAAACAAGAAGAGTGACCACCCTAACAGGGTTTGATGTTTTTTTTTTATGATGGTTTTGGATGAAGTTGATTATGATTCACAAAGCATGCTAGTTTTTCTAATTTTGCAATCCATAAAAAATAATTTTGCTGAAAATTTTCAGAAGTGAAAATGTATTAGTAAATGTTTTTTTTTTTCCAAAAGATAGAAATATTCAATATTACAAAGTATTTACATGTTGGATAACAAACTTTTAAAATTTAACTTGAAGGGGGCCATGTTTTTCGCAGAAAAAATCTTTCCACAGAATTGTTTTTTTTTTATTATCAACATTATTTTATAAAGCAGAAATCATTTTCAAAATGTTTTTATTAAAAATCCAAAGTCCCTCTTCCTTTCAAGTTAAATGGTCAGTCCCTTACTTCCTCAAATAAAGTGAAATTTGCATAAAACGTTAACTCTGTAGGCCAAATAAAAAACATTTGTGTTCTACCCTACTAACATATTTTTCATGCCTGCTCTAGCAAGCATACGAAGCATGCATTGTGCTATTAGGTGCATCTACCAATACCAATATCATTGATGTTGCACTTGTCAGTAACATCCTTGCTTGTTGCACTATTACAATGCTTTTTACCATTTATTGTGGGTAAAAAGAATAGTAGTAAAGTTAAAATCAATGCCTACAAATGTACCTATTTTTTTTCAGGGAACTTAAATCCTTTTTTGGCCAAACAGATTGCCTAAACAAAACATTAACTGATAACTGCATAGAAATAAAACTTGAACAAACAAGTAATAGTCAATAGACAAATAAACACATAAAAATTTGAAACAATCTTACAAAGTTTTCTTGATCAAGCTAACATATATTTTTAATCTTCTCGTTATGTTTTATCTTGATCATCAATTTAACCATGCAGCTTTCTTTTGTTCACTCACAAACAAACACACAAGTATCAATCCTTTGTCTTTTGTCTTTGATTTAATCTTAGGCACAAACCAATTCATTTCTGATGCTGGTCTGGAATTTTATCAGTGATTTAGTTTCTAGACAACATGCAATTAAAACTTTTTTAAACAAAATGGACACCCTTTCAAAAAAATACATCATTCAAATTGAATTTGTTAAAGTTCCAATTTCTCAACTAATAAAAGCCATATTAGCATTCATTCCTTCTCATTTCTAACACGACTTCCTGTCTCACACTAATTCTTCTTCCTGTTAAGACAGAATGACAGTCTGATTGTCCTCTGGTATCACCACATATACTACTTCCTCTCCATTTTCCATTCCTTCGTAGATGATGCCTTCTGGGAGATTAATCGTGGTGGATCCATCACAAGAGTTGTGCCTGAAGTTATCTCCCCTGATTCGGCATCATACTGCATCTGATGTATAGAGTTATTGCCATCTCTATTGTCTCCATGAGTTTCCATTTCCTCTGAAGTAGTCGTGGTTTCGATCACTTCCTCATTAGCTGCTGGCTGGGTCATGCTATTGACGGCACTCTCGCTAAAATTACGTAGGGCATCATCTTCAACAATAGCATGAGTAGTGCTCTCATCATCCTGGTTGAGTTCAACAATCTGAAACTTGGGCGCTGGAAGTTCTGGACGCTTGATTATTCTAATATTATTCTCGATGTAGCTATCAGAGACTGGGTTATTGGGATCTTCATGTATCTGTTTAATGTGGCGGTTCAGCTTCGGCTTCTCCAGGAACCCTTTGTTACAGGTTTTACATTGATATCTGTACACCCCTCTATGAGAGTCCAGGTGGCTCTGTATTTGAATTTGAGCCTGAATCCCTTGCCACAGATGTGACAAATATGAGGCGTGATGTCCGTGTGGATGTACGTGTGGAACTTCATCCTCTCCTTCGACACAAAGCCTTGTCCGCAATGGCTACATTTAAATGGCCTCTCTCCTGTGTGCAGGCGTTGATGTGTCTGTAGTGCCCCCTGCTGGATGAATGCACGATTACAAATGTCACAAACGTAAGGCCGTTCTCCTGTGTGTCGTCTTCGGTGGCATTTTAAAATGTTTGCCTGAGTAAAGCCGAGGCCGCAAAACTCACATTTATAAGGTTTGTCCTTGGTGTAGATCCTCATGTGTTTCTGGAGGTCAGCGTTCTCAAAGAATTTCTTCCCGCACTCGTTACACTCAAAGTTAGGGATCTGTGTGTGGAGGAACGTGTGTCTGTTGAGGTGGGAGAGTTGGATGAAGGCTTTACCACATATCTTACATGAATAAGGCCGGTCACCACTGTGTATACGTTTGTGGTTCTGTAGACTTCGCTTCTCTGTGAATCCTTTGTTACATTCATCGCATCTGAAGGGACGTTCTCCTAGGGAAATATAAAACATAGGTAATATATCAATTATGAAGCTCACCTCATTGTGCATTATTGTCACTTAGTGGGAAATGACTTTAATTTTTCCAAATTTTAAATGTTCAATCCATGCAAAAAGAAGTCACAGCCAGAATGCATCTTGCTAACCATCTCTAGGTGCACCTTACCAAACCACTTTAGATGATGTGGTATTTATAAGCATTCTTATGTAAGTGGTCATCAATGCGGAAAATATAGGTCACAGTCAGCATCCGAAGCTAGCATTGTGCTAAGCATCACTAGGTGCGAGTACCATAGCAATATCATTGATGTGGCACTTGTCAGTCAGTGGGAATGGACTTTAAGCATTCTTCTGTAAGTGGTCATCCATGCGGAAAATATAGGTCACAGCCAGCATCTGAAGCTAGCATTGTGCTAAGCATGACTAGGTGCACCTACCATACCAATATCATTGATGTGGCACTTGTCATTAAGCCTGTAAGGAACCTTACCATTATTCTGTAAGTGGGTGTGGGCGCCAACACCTACGCAGACACCGATGCGAGAGATGAGCTTAAAATATGTGTAAGAAAAACGGGTGATTTTTACAAATCTGTATTCCTTATACATAGATTTTTATTCTATGCCTTCACAAAAGTTGGTCAGACTGACAAAGTGAAAACTACAGGATTTCCACATGTGCTGGACCCCAAAAAAGGAATTGGAAGCTCCCTTAAGGGATAAGAAACACCATATTCACAGATCTGTCAAGTTTTTTTTTAAAATAAAAAGGAGGCTCCCAGGAGACTGAATGGCACACCTGACATATATGCCTGAAGTATAGGTTATAAAGCAAAAGGTATTTGACATTGAAAGGGTCATAAGTTTAAGAAGGGGGTCATCTGACAATATGGTTTAACTTAATGTAGTAATAATTGTACAGAGTAATATTCTAGCAGTTGAAACCTTTTAATAATTTTCTTTCCTTCAACATTCAAAGAGGAATAACCTTTAAAATGAACAGTATTATAAAAAATTCACAAAAAGGGCAATAACGCCTACATGTGTTTTTGGATCTTCTTCAACATTTCAAGCCGTGGTCATCTGTCACCGTTGTTGAGTTATTTGCAAAAAAAACTACAATTTTCTTTATGTTCTATTTTTAGCCACAGCGGTCATGTTTTATCAACATCAGTTCTATACACCTAATGCCATTAAACAACTATACCAAGTTTGGTTCCAATTGGACTTAAAAGTGTCAGAAGAGTTATAAAGTTTTTAAAAGTTTACAGACGACTGACAACAGACAAACGAAAGATGCCAAGTGATGACAATAGCTCACATGACCCGAAGGAAGATTTGCCATAAAATCGAAAGATCAAAGGAAATAATTAAAAGTTTGAAAAAATTTGCTGCCATAGTGAGGGTGGAATGCAGAAGTCGCATGCAAGATGTACAGTATGACAGGTCTGTGTTCATAACAAATAAAAATGCAGTAAAATATATCATATAATTTACTCTATTCACAATGGTACGGTTTTGTTGTTTTATTTGCTTCAGATTAATAATGTGTTTGGCATTTGCACATTTCTGGTTAAATTAATATTACGAGAAACATTGCTGTCATTAACAACAAGAAAAGGTTTTGTTTTGTTACCGTTTGTAAATAAATAAGCGAAAATAAAGGGTCTTGCTAATGCGAGACCCGGTATTTTCGAAAAGGTCCGATGCCCTCCAAATGATGACAGAATTTATTTTCAACCATCGTATTTTGAGTCTCGTGCAATTTGGCAGACTCTCTACAATAGTGAGCTTCACTTCGCTCGCATATTACGAGAAACATTGCTGTCATTTTTTGTCATAGATCTTTAAAAGCTAAGGAATGTTTTCCAAACCATAACTGTAAGTTTTATAAAATGACATTTCCTAAATATCTTATAATATTTGTCCTCCTACCAGAGTTCTGATACGATGGTGTTTGTTTTTAATCTTATAATAATTGTCTCCCTAACTGTATGTTTTAGAAAGACATTTCCTATGTATCTTATTATAATTGTCCCCCTACCTGTGTGTTTAATAAGATGGCTTTTCCTATGTCCGTTGCTGTAAAAGACCTTGTCACAGTACGGACAGGGGAACTCCTTCCTGATGCCCTCCTCATCGTCAGCTTTGTGGATAAATCGAACGTGTTAACGCAGGGTATCAGGATCTTTATAGCTCTTCTCACAATAGCTACAGTGAAAGTCTCGAGTAGTGGAGTGGGTCATGATGTGCCTCTTAAGATGAGCGTACTTGAATAATCTTTTGGGACACTGGTCACACTGGTGTATTCTGTCATCTGTGTCTTTATGTTTTTCGGATATGTTGCTGATACTCGTGGAGGTTTTCAAACACGCTATCACAGTAACGACAGCTGTAAACCTTGGCATCGATTTCAGGCAAGGAATGCCTCTGTTTGTGTTTCTGTCGATATTTGGCCAGGTGGAACCCTTGACCACAGTCATCAAATAGAAATGGTTTAATTTCATCATGCGTCTTCTCATGTTCTTTCAAGGCATACAAGAACCTGAATGTCTTCTCACAGTGTTCGCACTTGTGCTGTCGCTCGGCATGAACAGTGTCTTTGTGACGGAGAAGTTTCTTGGAACTAGAAAACCTTGACTGACAACTGTTATATAAAAATTGATTTTCCTCTCCATGTTCCTCTTCCAAGTGGTTGTCCATCAAAAACTGAGTTGAAAATTTAGCGTCACAGAATGTACAACATTTTCACGGACCGTCGCTTTCTCGTAATCTCTGCTCCTCTTCATTTGAGACAATTCTCCTTCTCGCTGCCTTGATAAAATCCTGGACTCGAACCATGTCTTGTTTTAGGTCATACTTCCTCGTTAATCGCTTGGGACAAATGAAAACATTATATTATGTCGTCATGTTTTTGTGCGATTTTATGTGTCGATCATGGTATTTTATTACACTTTGTTTGTTTTGTGGTTTTTGTTGTAAAGTTTTGTCCTTGTCGTTTCGGATAAATCATATTTGAATGCCTTTGCTGCCTTTTACACCAGCTTATGTATAGTTTTATCGAATTATAACCAGGTTTAAACCACTTTCCAATTTGTACCAAGTTTCATCCATTTTGGACGGTGAAACCACATTTAAAAGGTAAAAACTAAATAAGAAATATAAATAAATAAAACCTTTAATACAACTACCATTCATTTATTTATCTTTTTATTTATACAAAGGCCACAGTGCAACATATTTTTTTCATCCATTTTGGACTTTGCACCAAGTTATATCCACTTTTGTTTTAGGAATAAGTTTCTTTCACCAAAGACGATATAACAAGTTTCATCCATTTAGAACTCTGTGGCATGTGTCATCAACTAAGGTCTACGAACCAAGCGTTTTTACTTATGAATATGTACCAAGTGTCATCCACTTAAAATATATACTAAGGTTCATCCACCTCCGACTTTGTACCAAATTTTACCCACTTTCGACTTTGTTCAAAGTTTCATCAAATAACATTGTACCAGGTTTCGTCCACTTTACACTTTTATAAAGTTTTATCAACTAAAGACTTTGTATCACGTTACATCGACTACAGACTACGAACCAAGTTTCATCCGCTATAAATATGTAGTAGAATATGTACCATTTTTCTTCAATTTAGAACTTAGTACACACTTTCATCCACTAAGAATTTTGTACGAATTTTTATTCCCTAAGGCCTTTGTACCAAGTGTCATCCACCAAGGGCTTAATATTCCGTTTATTCAATAGGAATCGTGTACTTAGTTTATCCATTTAGAATATTGAACCAATTGTTGTACACTTTCGACTTTGTACCTAGCCTCTTCATTGTAGATCTTTGTACCAATATTAATCTACTAAGGACTTTGCACCAATGTTCATATACTTTGGACTACGTACCAAGTTTCATCCACTTAAAATGTTGTACAAAGTTTTATTCAGTGAGGACATTTCACCAAGGACTTTTTATCAAATTTCTTCCAATTGGAGATTTTTACTCAGTTTCATCCGCTTAAAAAATTGTACCAAGTTTGTCATCCACTTTGAACGTTGTACTTAATTTTTGCAGGATCAATTTGTACCATGTTACATTTGCCTAGAAATTTGTGCTAAGTTTTACCCACTAACAATTATGTATTTAATTTTTACCATGTTCATCGTTTCATCAAATTTGAACTTTGTAGCAAGTTTCACTTTTTGCCAAGTTGTATCCACTAAAGACTATATACCAAGTTTAATCACTTATGACTATGTACCAAGTCTCATACGCATATCATTCTTATGACTTTTAAAAACTAAATACTGTGTACCAAGTTTCATTCATTTTGTGCCAAGTTTTAAACACTTAATATTATGTTCCAAGTATCATACACTTATGACTATGTACAAAGTATTATACACTTATGGCTATGTACCAAGTATCATATATTTATGGCTACATACCAAGTATCATACACTAATGAGTATGTACAAAGTATTATACACTTATGGCTATGTACCAAGTATCATATATTTATGGCTACATACCAAGTATCATACACTTATGAGTATGTACAAAGTATTAGACACTTATGGCTATGTACCAAATATCATACATTTATGAGTATGTACAAAGTATTATACACTTATGGCTATGTACCAAATATCGTACACTTATGACTATGTATCAAGTATCGAACATTTATGTCTAAGTACCAAGTTAAAAACACTTATGCCTATGTAACATAAGTTTCATTTAGTTATGACTATGTACCAAGTATCATACACTTATGACTATATACCAAGTTTCATTAAATTATGACCATGTACCAAGTTTCATACTCTTAGGACCATGTAATAAGTTTTCATCATGCATGGTTATGTACCAATTTTATACACTTATGACTTTGTTCCAAGTTTCATACACTAATGACTATGTACCGACTTTAACCGCTTATGTCAATGTTCCAACGGTCGTCATTTATGACCATGTACCAAGTTTCATCCATCTTGTGCCAAGTTTATATTACTAAGGACTATATTCCAAGTTTCATACACTTATGACTATTTACCAAGTTCATACACTTATGACTATGTACCAAGCATCACACACTTATGACTATGCACCAAGTATCATACAATTATGACTATGTCCCAATTATCATACACTTATGATTATGTACCATGTTTCATACACTTATGACTATGAACCAAGTCTCATACTTTGTATAGCTTTGTACAAATTTTCATCATTTATGACTGCATACCAAGTGTCATACACTTATGGCCATTTACCAATGTTCATACACTTTTTATGTTCCAAGATGCATGCATTTATGACTCAGTACCAAGTTTCATATATTATGGCTATATACCAAGTTTCATACAATTATGACTATATACCAAGTAACATACACTTATTACTATGTACCAAGTTTCATTTTCTTATGACTATTCACCAAGTTTCATACACTTATGACTATGTACGAAGTTTCATACACTTATGACTATTTACCAAGTTTCATACACTTGTTGCTATATACAACGTTTCATACACTTATAACTATGTACCAAGTTTCACACACTTATGGCTATGTACCTCCTTTCATACTCTACTGACTATGTACTAAGTTTCTTACAATTCTGACTATATACCTAGTTTCAAACACTTATGACTTTGTACCAATTTCCATACACTTATGACTTTGTACTAAGTTTCATACACATATGACTATATACCAAATTTCATACACTTCTGGCTATATACGAGATTCAATACATTATGACATTATGCAATGTTTCTTAAAATCATAACTAATTGAAAAGTTCATTCACTTATGAAAGAAGCAGAGGTACCAATGGGGTATCCGAATGTCAAAAGTCCGAAAGGGCAGAGACTAAACCAGTAAACACAAACAAGAACGGGACAAAAACAGACAACACGTAAAACATGGAAACACAAAACAACTGAATATCAATCAACAACGCGAACCCCAGTCGAAACAAGAGTGAACTCAGGTGCTCCGGAAGAGTAAGCAGTTCCTGCTTGCTATAGCACACCCGTCGCGTTGCCAATAGTCCATTCAGCGTGTCAAATCCATTAAAGGAAGACAAAACAACACACTATGACAAACCAACATCTGCACTCATCTGAGAGATCGAAATCCCATATTTGTCTATAAGTGCATGATGTCTTCCGTAAACTTTCTTGAGTGAAGACAGCAACCGAGGAGCAACATAACCCTGTGTGAGCAATTTTTGCGTCAGACGTGTCGCTCTGCTAAGGAAATCGATGTAAGTCCCGCACGCTCTGGAGTAACGAATCAATTGAGATACGTAAACTCCATAAGCTGGAGCTGACGGAATATTGCTACACAAGAAGGGGAAGTTCCATACTTCTGGCTATATACCAAGTTAATACACCTATGACTATGTACCAAGTGTCATACAATTATGACTATGTCCCAATTATCATACACTTATGATTATGTACCATGTTTCATACACTTATGACTATGAACCAAGTCTCATACTTTGTATAGCTTTGTACAAATTTTCATCATTTATGACTGCATACCAAGTGTCATACACTTATGGCCATTTACCAATGTTCATACACTTTTTATGTTCCAAGATGCATGCATTTATGACTCAGTACCAAGTTTCATATATTATGGCTATATACCAAGTTTCATACAATTATGAATATGTACCAAGTAACATACACTTATTACTATGTACCAAGTTTCATTTTCTTATGACTATTCACCAAGTTTCATACACTTATGACTATGTACGAAGTTTCATACACTCATGATTATCTACCAAGTTTCATACAATTATGACTGTGTACCAGTTTTCATACACTTATGACTTTGTACCAAGTTTCATTCACTTTTGACAACATTCCAAGTTTCATACAATTATGACTATGTACCAGATTTTATACACTTATGACTACATATCAAGTTTCATACACTTTTGACAACATATCAAGTTTCATAAAATAATGACTATGTACATACCACGTTTCATACTATTATGACTATGTACATACCAGGTTTCATACTATTATGACTATGTACCAAGTGTCATACAATTATGGCTACATACCAAGTTTCATACACTTATAACTACATCCCCAGTTTCATACACTTTTGACAACATACCAAGTTTCATTAAATTATGACTATGTACCAGGTTTCATACACTTATGACTACATACCCAGTTTCATACAATTTTGACTATTTACCAAGAGTCATACATTAATGACTATGTACCAAGTTCATACACTTATGGCTATGTACCAAGTTAATACACTTATGACTAAGTACCAAATTTCATACATTTTTTTACTATGTACCTAGTTTCATACACTTATGACTGTGTACAGAGTTCAGAGGCGTAATTAACCCATATTAAAATGGAAGCAAAGTCGTATTCGGCGGTGGAAATTGTTGATTTCGCCGAGCAAAGCGAGGAGCGAACTTTTCAAGGTGTTTTTTACGTAGATTTTGTGCAAAAATCACAGGTTTTGGCAGTTTTAAAGGGGGATATATTCCTTATCCCCTTTTCCATAGATCCGTGCAAGGGTATTCCCTCTCTAGAAGCTCATGAATACTGGGCCGGGGATGGCACGTCAAAATCGTTCTAAATTTTAAAAAAGTTTGTGTAGGAACTCTTGAAAAAACCCGCATTAATTTCATTTTCCAATTATGTAAAATTAAACAACACACTAGGTACCAAGGTTTTATACACTTACGACTATGTACCAAGTTTCATACATTTATGACTATTTACAAAGTTTCATACACTTGTTGCTATATGCAAAGTTTTATACACTAATGACTATATACCGAATTTCATACACTTGTGGCTATATACCAAGTTTCATACACTTATGACTATGGACCAAGTTTCACACACTTATGACTATGTGCTAAGTGTCATACAATTATGATTATGTACCAAGTTTCACACACATATGACTATGTATCGACTTTCATACATTAATGATTAGATACCAAGTTTCATACACTTATGACTTTGTACCAAGTTGCATACACTTATGACTATGTATCAAGTTTCATACACTTCTGGCTATATACCAAGTTTAATACGTTATGACTATATGCTATGTTCCATACAATTATGACTATTTACCAAGTTCATATAGTTTTGACTCTGTATCAAGTTACACACTTCTGGCTATATACCAAGTTAAAACACTTATGACTATGTACCAAGTGTCATACACACATGACTATGTACCGAGTTTCATAAAATTATGACTATGTACCAAGTTTTGTACACTTATGACTATGTACAAAGTTTCATACACTTATGACTATGTACCAGGTTTTATACACTTATGACTATGTACCAACTTTCATAGACTTATGATTATGTACCAAGTTTCATTCAATTTTGACTGTGTACCAAGTTTCAGACAATTTTGACTATGTACCAAGATTTTTACAATTATGACCATGTACTAAGTTAAACACTTATGACTATGTACCAAATTTCATACATTTTTGACTATGTACCAAGTTTCATATACTTAGGACTATATACCAAGTTTCATCTAATTAGAACTTTGTTGCAAGTTCCATCCACTTTATTCCAAGTTTTAACCACTAGCTACTCAATAAGAAGTTTCATACACTTATGACTATGTACCAAGTTTCATCATTTATGACTATGTACCAAGTTTCATAAAATTAGAACTTTGTAGCAAGTTTCATCCACTTTATGTTCCAAGTTTTAATAAAAACTGACTTTGTACCAAGGTTCTTATGCTTTCAACTATGACCAAAGTTTCATCCTCTTGGAATTTTGTAAAACAATTTATTCACTAAGGACTTTTCACCAAGTTTCATCCACCAAGGACTAAGTACCTAAGTTTTATTCCCTTAGAGCTTTGTACATAGTTTTATTCCTTTTGAATTGCGTAAAAATTTTAGAACACCTAAGTTTGTGGGCTGTAATAGACATTTTTTTCAATCTGCACATAACTTCGAAAGGAACAAAACTCATAAGTAAGATAACACGTTTATTTTTTCTTATTGAGTGTACAAGTTAAAGAATTTTGATAAACACATTCAATGTAATGAAAATGGACATTGTCTAAAAGACAGGGTTGCCACTATTTTGTTGTTGCAAAATTCAAGGGTTTTCCAGGACTTTTCAAGGGTATTTAAGGATAAAAATAGTCGAAAAAAATCATTTCCCTGATTGTGAAACTATAAAATTCCTGGGTTTTTCAAGGATATTTTCATTTTTTTTCAAAATTCAAGGTCTTTTCCAGGACCTTGAACTGACAAATGAAATTCAAGAGTTAATCCAGGTTACACGGATGTGTGGCAACCCTGAAAAGGAAGAATCATATGAAACAGGTACTAAAATCATGATTACTAATAAAATGCAGCAGATTTAAATACAAAAAATATTTATGATAAATTGCAAATCCTGTACAACTTTGATTACATTTTTAATCATAACATTTATATCTGTTAAATTTGAGCCACTTGAATATTTCCAAATAATTCTATGAACATGTATAATATCAGTCATTTTCCCATTAGCCTTTATTATAAATAGATAGTAATAAATAATTTTATTCAAAATTCATTACAAGATTCATAACAAAAAGTTAATTTATCTCAATAAAAAGCAAAAATGAGTAAATTTTTAAATAAACAACAACAAAAAGACAGAAAAAACAGGATATTTGCTCATAAATCTGAATCTATTCTATCTGAAAATTGAAAAGTTTTCATTAGCATTTTTTGTCATTTTTATAGATTTTGAAACTTACTAGAACATGGTCCAAAAGACAATTAAAAGTTTTTTTTCGCGAAGAAAATCTTGTGTTTTGTTTCTCCGAAGTAACAGACAATAGTTATTGCATACAATATAATTAAACAAATCTCTATCTCTACTAAAATATCATTCAACATTTTCAAGGGTTTTTTTTACATTAAAGCTTATTTTTCTTCTACAAAGTAAACACAGTTGTTTTTTTTTTAATGTGTTCATGAAATAATATATTAAAACAAAATTCATATTAGAACATTTCACTTAATGAAACAAAAATACATTTAATTACACACATACAAACATATGTTATCAACTTGGAATTAATGTCTTATCATTTTAAGGGATGAAACAAGTAAATGTATTCTTAATAAATCTATAAAAAATGCATAGACAAACTAATAACAAGACATTGTTACAAAGACTTTAAATTTTCATCATGTAATGTCATCTACCTGTTCTACACAAAGGTTTGTCATTTTTTTTGTGCATTTTTAACTCATTCTGTTTACAGCGTATTCTTTACAGACATAAGTTAACACATCTTACATCTTACCCATATAATTTAAACAAAATGAACCTTCATTATAAACATTTTAACTTATCATAGTATTTTAACACTGTTTTACACAAGAACACATTTAGTATCATTACTATGCACATTGTTTTTTTTCTAGAAATGTGACAAATGCATTTGGTAGTAATATACACCAACTAGTTATAAAAACAAATGTAGGTACCTTACCTTTATTTATATCATTGATAGGTTTTATTTAATGTATTGTTTTTTTATCTTTTTCATGCTTATTCAACATATCATTAAGTACTGTAATGTATAGTTAAAATGTAATACTAGCAATACTAGAAAAAATCATTCTATCGTAAGTATACAAAAATGGATTTCGAACACATTACCAGTGAAATCCTTTTGGATAAATCTATATAAAACGAAAACCAAAAAAAAAAACCAGTACCATTTTTGTAAGTATTTACAATATATTTTAACAAAAAAAATTGCCTATCATTAATTTGTCATTCTATAGCATAATCAACTTAATCTTAGCAAATAGTGTAATGAATTAAATTTCCCTGTTATTACACAAACATGAATTTGTTTATCATGAAGTTTATCAAAAGTACATATTAAACCTAAACTTTCCACTAATATTATAAACTTCATTTTTGATTTTGAAACTATACTTCTCATTAATGTTTTAATTGTGATACAATCTATTCCACAAAATTCATCCTATTATTCCTTCAGAGCCAAATATACCTGTCACTATTTCTAGTACCTATTGGTTGGTTTTTTCACAAAGTCTGTAATAAATTCCTTAGTTTCTGTTAATTCTCATATTGAATTTCTTCTGATTCGTATTTTAATAGCTTCAATAGCTAGATTCAATTTATTCAATGCATCCAATTCTGGTTGTATTATTACCTTCTTTGCAACAAGACTTACTACTTCTATAAAGTCCAAGACCGATCTGATCTTACAAATCCTGGGTGTTTCTCTAAAACTGGAATCAAGTGGACTTATAAAATAAATATTCTGTTTGCAATGTTCAGGTTTCCATCTGTCTATTTCTCTCCATCTCTTTACTCTGTCACGTACATCTTCATTGTTATTGTTTCTGTAGTCAGGATCAGCATTGTTCTCTATCAACATAATAATTAAATCAGAAATTTCTTCCCAATAGAAGGCATTTATCTTCAGTAAGTATTTACAACAGAGTATCAATGATGATTCCCCTTTGTTATTATGTTTATTTACTTCCCATCCCAACTTTATAAGACTTTTACATACTGTCTGGACACCGATCGTATCAGAGGAGTAATCACTACATCGGAGTTGATACTTTTCTGCATGTTTAAAGTAAAATGTTCTTCTATAATCATCAACATCACCATCATTAAAGTAAAAAGCTTCTATATTATTATCAACATATATATACATCTCAGAACCTTTTAAATCAACGATTGTTTCAAACAGATGTTGATTCCCAGGTTTTGTCACTTCGTCCGGTTTATATGTCTCTGCTACAGATTTATCCTTCACCTGTTGATATGAGTTTTCTTTGTTATTCTCAGCTTTAACTAGTGTCTGTACTTTTTCCTGGTTATTTGACACCAAAGCAATCATCAATGGAGTAACACAATCTTTTGTTTTCATGTTCAGATCTGCACCAGTACTTATGAGCATCTGGAGAATTTCTGTATTGTTATATCTTGCTGCAATATACAATGGGGATTCTCCTTTAATATTTGTTAGATTTACACAACATTTGTTTTCTATGAGAAGTCTGACTATATCAACATTTTCCATCGCTGTTGCAATGTATAATGGTGTTCTATTGTGCTTATCAGGTAAGTCAATGTTAGAATTTCGCTCTAATAGAAGTGTTACGATATCAATGTGGTTATGTCTAGCAGCTATAAACAATGGTGTCCTGTTGTCCTTATCAGGTAAGTCAGTATTAGCCCCCTTTTCTAAAAGGAGACTAACAGCAGCTGTTTGTCCTTCACTGGCTGCACAATACAATTGTGATCTACTGGATTCATCAAGCAAGTCAATATTAGCCCCCATGTCTAACAGGTATCCAATGATATCTATATGACCTCCTGGTGATGCTCTATGTAAAGGTGGATACATACAGTTGTCTTTGTTCACTTTCACTCCCTGTTCTACAAAATAGTTCACTGCCTCAACGTGTCCATGTTCACAGGCTACAGATAGAGGATACCTTATGTTACCAGCAGGTAAGTCTATATCTGCTCCACAACTGACTAGATACTTTATCATATCAACGTTACCAGTGGTACAGGCAGCTGTTAGTGGGGTATATTGATTCAATATAGAGATGTAAGTTGCGTTTATGTTTGATGTATTAATCCACTGTAACAAAACCTTTAATGTGTTGATATTCCCAGATAAACAAGATAGTATAAGAAGTCGTTGTTGCTCTTTTTGATCTGTAAATATTTTCTTTAATAGTTGATCATTTCCTTTAACATATTCCAATAGTGTTTGTAACATTTCAGCATGGCCATTGTAGACAATCCAAGTTATGATACTTATGTTATAATAAAGTGTTCCATCAGTGTAGGCTACATTCAAAATTATGTTAGTATAATTACATCTTGATTCTTCTTTAATTTCAATCTCATCCGTTGATACTTGACACACATCAAATAATTCTTCCAGCTCTTCACTTTTCAGACCTTTTATAATACCCATAAATGTTTTGACAAACGGAGCATAAGATATTGATTTATTTTTGAAGACATCAAATAGTTGATTACTATCTTTATCTTTGATATCTCTGTACATTCTCTCGGCTAACATCTGATAATCTTCCTCACCAACCTCTATGCACAGATCCTCGTTTTTCATGTCTTTTGAAACAGTTATCTTGCTCCATACAAAACTACAAGACATGTAGTTCAGTATCAGGTCTATGTTGTCTCTGCCAAAATGGTAGCCTACGATTTCCTGTATAGAATCGTGTATAAATGAGAACTGGTTGGTAATTTGTGTGACGTAAACTCCAGTAAGATGCTTAAGTGCATAGATTATGGCTTGTGAAGTTGTTCCAGTACTTTTACAGCATCGGTCATAAACTTCTCTTTTAAGTTCTTCTGGTAGACGTTTAACATCCTTTAGTTCATTATTGTTCAAGAGACAAAGAACCAATGCTGCATACTGGACATCATTATGTTCTTTCAATCTATCTAATTCCTCTATAATACATTCATGTGGATTAGTGAAGAATCGTTCACCACATTTTTGATAATTTTCATTGCATACAAATTGAGAACAAAGAAATGGAAACATAAATTGTGTTGAAAGTGAAAGATTGTTGTATACATTTTCACTTAAATTAACACTTTTACAATGGTTTACAAGAATCTTTCTCTTTTCATTTTCATCATACATCATTTTTTCATTATCTAAATCTATAACAGAAATATAATTACATTGCCCCATAACCTCATTATAAACTGACTTTCTAGATGGTAATAAAAGCTTAAAATGTTGGCCTTGACCATTTACTAACTTGTCCTGACATTTGTTAAAATTGTTATATACTGACATATCAGCAGAATAAACACCAAACAAATCGTCTATAACAAATACTTGTTTTTCTGTAGGATCAGCATAGTCCACCACTTTGTCAAGGGAGGTAACTGGTATCACCTGCCATCCTTTTGTTTCATATTCTAGGGCTATATGTCGGGCTGTGGCTGATTTACCTATCCCTGGACCGCCAATGATAGCAGTTATTTTACCAGATTCCACGGTGTCTACTGCAGCTTTGTAGGCTCGGTTGTCTGGACAGAAAACTTTGTCAGATTCCATCCATGCATCCAATGTGTTCTTTGCTTGTTCTAAAAATAAATGTTTATTCTATCATTCTGAGTATTAGCAACTTGTAATGTTAGTGAACTTTGTCAAACTTTTTTTTTTTCCTCACCAAACAGTTATCTTTGCTAGTGTGAGCAATTTGCTTACACACACTACATGTTTATGCCCCATCTGCAAAAGTACAGGGGCATAGTGTTCGGGTCCATTTGTCCATCCGTCCCAAATCCCCATATTTTCAAATTTCAACTTACTGACAAATGCCAAATCAATGATATTGGTATAGTAGGTGCACCTAGTGATGCTAAGCACAACGTATGCTTCGGATGCTGAATGTGACCTATATTTTCCGCATGGATGAACTCTCACGGAAAAATGGTTAAATTCCATTCCCACTTACTGACAAGTGCCACATCAACTATATTGGTATGGTAGGTGCATCTAATGATGCTAGCACAATGCATGCTTCGGATGCTGGATGTGACCTATATTTTCTGCATGACTGACCACTTACAGAAGAATGGTTTAAGTCCATTCCTTCTTACTGACAAGTGCCATAGCAACCATATTGGAATGGTAGGTCCACCTAGTTATGCTTTAGTGATTGCAGAAAAAATAAATGTTCCGAGATGGGACATTATGTCTTTTGGACATATTCTTGTTGTTATTTTGTCATTCGAATCTGTTGTGACGCATTTCAATAAAAAAAAATAGGGCATGTAATGGGACATTAAATGATACCCCGCCACGTTATAATATCAAAAGTTCATAAAATTTGATTTCAAAGTGGCCTTTCTCGAAAACTATTTTTCATATCAAGCTGGAAATTGAACTTGACCTGTATTTTATTGTACTCAATAGCTGTACAAAATATCATTTGAATCCCATGAAGCATTTTCAAGTTATTGGTCGGAAACTCAAAATTTCATGAAATTTGATTTTTCAAAGTGGCCTATCTCGAAAATTATTTATTGGATCATGCTGGAAATCAAACTTGACCTGTAATTTATTGTACTTAACAGCTGTGCAAAATATCATTCAAACCCTTTGACACGTTTTCAAGTTATTGGTTGGAAACTCAAAATTTCATGAAATTTGATTTTTCAAAGTGGCCTATCTCGAAAACTATTTTTTGGATCATGCTGGAAATCGAACTTGACCTGTATTTTATTGTACTAAACAGCTGTGCAAAATATCATTCAAATCCTTTGACGCGTTTTCAAGTTATTGGTTGGAAACTCAAAATTTCATGAAATTTGAATTTTCAACGTGGCCTATCTCGAAAACTATTTTTTGGATCATGCTGGAAATCGAACTTGACCTGTATTTTATTGTACTAAACAGCTGTGCAAAATATCATTCAAATCCTTTGACGCGTTTTCAAGTTATTGGTCGGAAACCTTCGGGGGACGGACAGACAGACGGACAGACAGACGGACAGACAGACGGACGGACGGACAGACACCGAAAAAAAACTGAGGGTATAACATAATACCCTGCCACTTCGTGTGGCGGGGTATAATGATTAGATCAGTTGTACAGGATGCATAATTATGGTTATGTTTCAGCATCCATTTTCAGTTTTATTGGCTCAAGTATCACTAAAAGATTAAATAGACAAAATGCATCCCAGGTGAAGGAAGAATGACCTTGTGGAACCTTCTTGTTATGTTGTCTGCATAACTAACCTTTAATGTGAGAAGGTACTGATGATTTGAGTTCCATCATCTTTTTATCATGTTGTTGCAGCCTTCTTTCATGGTCAGAAACATCTTCCTTTAAATGTTCTATTTCCTCTCGGACTACTGCTAAATTAGTTTTCATTTCTTCCAAACGTTCATCTCCAGTTCTGATGTCATTTGTCATCTTCTCCAAGTCTTGTATTTCAGAAGATAATGACTTTTGGCTGAGTCTTTCTACAGCCTAAAAATAAATACAATGAAATCATGCAATAGCACAACAAATATTAAATAATTTCCATCAAGCCACAACAGAATGCTCAGCTTTCATATATACAACATATTTTTTTCAGTTTGGTGATTCCATATGTTTTTTCAGGAAACATTGTGTACATAATATACATGATATAATCCTTTTTCCAATTCTATGTCCATGAAATTACATGTACAACCACCTTCCATTTTTATTATATAGTCTATTTCTACATTGTGTGCACGTGTTTACTAATGTACAGTCGTACTATGTAGTCTATATAATGTATTTTTTCTAGAATCTGTGTCGGCTAATGAACAATATTCTTGAAAGCTGACAGTATATATAAAACTGTGTCAGACAAAGGCCAAAGTATTTTCAAGTTGTGTCAGCTAATTCGACAATATCATGCTGCATAAAACCAGGAGACTGCATTTAAAACTGCATCAGGTATGTCAGGCAAATCAACAGTATCTCAAACTGCGTCATATGAGCTTAGTCGCCAATAATATTATGCAATGACGTCTGAAAATATTCATTTATTCAACTAAACATTAATTGTTATTTACAATTTTGATACTGTATATATGTTTTAAAATTATTATTTAACCAAAACTAATCTGATTATTAAAAACATAACAGCAAACCAAAATAAGCTGAAGGTTTAAGGTTTAATTTCTTTTCTCTATCTGCAATAGTTTTTATTAATTTTATAGTGCAAAAACAAGAGACTCCCAGGATCAAGAATCGCTCAACTAACTTAAAATGCATGGATTTTAGGTTATAAGGTAAAAACAACATGTTTGACACTGTAAGGGGTATAGGTTTAATAAGGGGTCACCTGACAAAATCGATTAAACAAATGCATTAAAGTGTCCAATAAGCCGATCATTTTATCAATCAAAAGCTTTTTATTATTTTCTACGGTTTGCTAGCTATAAGGCATAAACAGTTATTTTGACATTTAAGGGCCAATACATGGTGTCATAGAAGTTTTAAAAAGTTTACGGAGGAGGGATGACAGACGTCGAATGTCAAGTGATGACCATAGCCCACATGACCCTTCGGATCAGGTGAGCTTAACACTGCTTTTTACCTCTATTTTCTATTTTAGCGTTAACAGCCATGTTTCTCATCAATTGATCATTTTGTAAAGGACATACTATAGAACAATCCTGCCATGTTTGGGTACATTTAACCGAGTGGTTTTGGAGAACATTTTTCAAAGGTTGAACAAAAGGCTGTGAAAATAGTCATTTTCTACATTGTAAGGGGTATAACTGCTAATGAAACTGTCCTACAACTTTTACTTTGTTATAATTTTGTAGATCTTGATGTGCTCATACATTTGCAACTTAAATATCTTGCAAAACTTGGAAAAATTTAAAACAAGAGGCCCCTAGGGGCCTGAATCGCTCACCTGGTATCCAAGTAATATAGGACATTCGTTTGAACTAAAACTTTACATAATGATAGATCTTGATTAATTGAGCAACTTTTGTTCCTATATTGATTATCTATCTGCTTCCATTTTCGAAATACAACTTTGAGCCCATTACATTATTTGTAGATCTTTCTATGCTTAACTATATCATATGCAATTAATCTGTGGCTATATAAGTGCAATTGTTTTTATAAATCAAGAAAAAGTTCTACATTGGTTGTTGGGTCTTCTTTAAACTTCCATAGCTGGTAGATCTTAAAATGCTGATCATTTTTGCTCTTACTGGAATTTTATTATCAGTAACTATTTTGGAGTTATTGGCAAAAAAATGCTATTTACTCCTGTGTTCTATTTTTAGCCAAAGGTGCCATGTTTTTCGTCATATCAATAATCTGAACGATCATTTTGTAACGTACATACTTTAGAACAATCCTATGCTTGGCTACATTTTGTTTTGATGTTTTGGACAAGTAGATTTTGAAAAGTTAAACAACAAGAGGCTCCCAGGAGCCTGAATTGCTCACCTGACATATGTGCCTGTAGTAAAGGCTATTAGGCAAAATCTATTTGACATTGAGAGGGTTATAAGTTTAATAAGGGGACCATCTTACAATATGGTGGATCTTAAGGTGCTGATCACTTTTATCTCAATTAAAACTCAAAAATCTATAACCCTTTTTGAGTTATTAGCAAAAAAAAATGCAGTTTAACCCTATGTTCTATTTTTAGCCACAGCCGCCATGTTTTACAACAAATCAAAAATCCCCACATCAGTTCTATACACCTACTGCTAATAAACAACAATACCAAGTTTGGTTCCAATTTGACTTTAAGTGTCAGAGGAGTTAACATTTTCAATGTAATGAGGAAATGCTTTTTAAAAGCTCAATTTTGACGTTCTAAGGGCAATAACTCCTCAAAGGAAAGGTCCTACAATGTTGACCCTATTACATATTTAGTAGATCTTGATGTGCTTAACAATACGCAATTTAAATTTCTCAAATATCTTGTATAGTTTTTAAGATATTGAGCTTAACAGGTGCAAAATTTGCCAAAAATCCACAAAAAGGGCAACAACTCCTACATGGGTTGTTGGATTTTCTTCAAAATTTCAGAGCTGGTAGATCTTCAGGTGCTGATCACTTTTGTGCCAATCAAAATTTTAAAATCTGTCACCGTTTTCGAGTTATTTGCAAAAAACTGCCATTTACCCCTATGTTCTATTTTTAGCCACAGTGGCCATGTTTTACGACCAATCATAAATTCCCACATCAGTTCTATACAGCTAATGCTAATGAACAACTATACCAAGTTTGGTTCCAATTGGACTTGAAGTGTCAGAGGAGTTAACGTTTTCAATGTAATGAGGAAATGCTGTTAAAATGCTCAATTTTGACGTTCTAAGGGCAATAACTCCTAAAAGGAAAGGTTCAACAACGTTGACCCTACTACATATTTTGTAGATCTTGATATGCTCAACAATATGCAATTTAAATTTCTCAAATATCTTGTATAGTTTTCAAGATATTGAGCTAAACAGGTGCAAAATTTGCCAAAAATCCACAACAAGAGGCTCCCAGGAGCCTGAATCGCTCACCTGACATATGTGCCTGAAGTAAAGGTTATAAGGCAAAATCTATTTAACGTTGAAAGGGTCATAAGATTAATAAGGGGGTCATCTGACAATATGGTGGATAAAAGGGGCTGGTCACTTTTGTTCTCAATCAAAATCTAAAAGTCTGTCACCCTTTTTGAGTTATTTGCAAAAAAATGCAACCTAATTTTCTATTTTTAGCCACAGCGGCCATGTTTTACAACCAATCAAAAATCCCCACAACAGTTCTATACACCTAATAATAATAAACAATAATACCAAGTTTGGTTCCATTTGGACTTAAAGCGTCAGAGGAGTTAACATTTTCAATATAAGGAAATGCAGTTAAAATGCTCAATTTTGACGTTCCAAGGGCAATAACTCCTCAAAGGAAAGGTCCTACAACGTTGACCCTGTTACAAATTTTGTAGATCTTGATGCGCTTAACAATATGCAATTTTAATTTCTCAAATATCTAGTATAGTTTTCAAGATATTGAGCTAAACAGGTGCAAAATTTGCAAAAAATCCACAAAAAGGGCAATAACTCCTACATGGGTTGTTGGATTTTCTTCAAAATTTCAGAGCTGGTAGATCTTGAGGTGCTGGTCACTTTTGTTCCAATCAAAATTTTGAAATCTGTCACCGTTTTAGAGTTATTTGCAAAAAACTGCCATTTACCCCTATGTTCTATTTTTAGCCACAGCGGCCATGTTTTATGACCAATCAAAAATCCCCACATCAGTTCTATACACCTAATGCTAATAAACAACTATACTAAGTTTGATTCCATTTGGACTTAAAGTGTCAGAGGAGTTAACGTTTTCAATGTAATGAGGAAATGCTGTTAAAATGCTAAATTTTGACGTTCTAAGGGCAATAACTCCTAAAAGGAAAGGTCCTACAACGTTGACCCTATTACATATTTTGTAGATCTTGATGTGTTTAACAATATGCAATTTAAATTTCTCAAATATCTAGTATAGTTTTCAAGATATTGAGCTAAACAGGTCCAAAATTTGCAAAAAATCCACAAAAAGGGTAATAACTCCTACATGGGTCGTTGGATTTTCTTCAAAATTTCAGGGTAGGTAGATCTTGAGGTGCTGATCACTTTTCCCCTTTGCCAGAATTTTGATATCTGTAGCCGTTTTTGAGTTATTTGCAAAAAACTGCATTTTACCCCTATGTTCTATTTTTAGCCATGGCGGCCATGTTTTACGACGAATCAAAAATCCCCACGTCAGTTCTAAGCACCGAATGCTAATGAACAACCATACCAAGTTTGGTTGCAATTGGACTTATGGTGTCAGAGGAGTTAACGTTTTAAAAAGTTTACGGACGAAGGGACGGACGACGGACGGACGGACGACGGACGCCAAGTGATGACAATAGCTCACATGACCCTTCGGGTCAGGTGAGCTAAAAAGGGCAATAACTCCTACATGGGTTGTTGGATTTTCTTCAAAATTTCAGAGCTGGTAGATCTTCAGGTGCTGATCACTTTTGTTCCCTATCAAAATTTTTTAATCTGTCACCATTTTTGAGTTATTTGCAAACAAGAGGCTCCCAAGAGCCTGAATCGCTCACCTGATTTACACAGATACATATAATTGTAGATATTATTGTGCTTAACCATATGTGATTTAAATTTCTGAAATATCTTGGTTAGTTTTTAAGATATTGGGCTTAATAAGTGCAAATTTGGCGAAAATTAGGAAAAATAACAATAACTCCCACATCAGCAGTCAGATCTTTTTTGAAATTTCAGGACAGGTAAATCTTAACATGCTGATCACTTTTGATTCTTACACAATTTTGATATCTTAAACCATTTTTGAGTTATTAGCAAAAAAATGCAATTTATCCCTATGTTCTATTTTTAGCCATGGTGGCCATGTTTTTTTATGAATCAAAAATCCGAACTTTAGAATTGTAGCAATTATGCTATTAAGCAACTGTGCCAAGTTTGGTTGAAGTTGGATGTATGGTGTCAGACAAGTTCATCTTTGAAATTCAGGGGAAAAGTAATGAAAAATGGTAAATTTTGACGCTTTAAGGGCCATAACTCCTAAAAGAAATGGTATGAAACGTAGATTTTGACGTGCTTAATCATATATGCAATTTGAATTTTTAAATTATCTTGTATAGTTTTTAAGATATAGGGCTAAATAAGTGCAAAATTTTCAAAAAATCCAGAAAAAGGGCAATAACTCCTATGTTGATTGTTGGATCTTCTTGAAAATTTCAGAGCAGGTAGATCTTGAGATGCTGATCACTTTTTTCTCCCATCAGAATTTTGATATCTGTAACTATTTTTGAGTAATTAGCAAAAATCTGCAATTTACCCATATGTTCTATTTTTAGCCATGGCGGCCATATTTTTTGACGAATCAAAAATCAAAAACAATAGAATTGTAGCAATTATGCTATTAAGCAACTGTGCCAAGTTTGGTTGAAGTTGGATGTATGGTGTCTGACAAGTTCATCTTTGAAATTCAGGGGAAAAGTAATGAAAAATGGTAAATTTTGACGCTTTAAGGGCCATAACTCCTTAAAGAAATGGTTCTACAGCTTTGACCTAATTACATGAAATGTAGATCATGACGTGCTTAATCATATGCAATTTGAATTATTAAAATATCTTGTACAGTTTTCAAGATATAGGGCTAAATAAGTGCAAAATTTTGAAAAAATCCAGAAAAAGGGCAATAACTCCAACATCAGTTGTTGGATCTTTTTGAAAATTTCTGGGCAGGTAGATCTTGAGGTGCTGATCACTTTTATCCTATGTCAGAATTTTGATATCTGTGACCGTTTCTGAGTTATTTGCAAAAAACTATATTTGACCCCTGTTCTATTTTTAGTAACAGCGGCCATGTTTTTTGACGTATCAAAAATCCCAACGCAAACTTTTTGCACAATACCCTAAAGAACAACCATATCAAGTTTGGCTGCAATTGGCCAAGCAGTTTCAGAGAAGAAGATGTTTGAAAAAAGCTAACGGACGACGGACGACGGACGACGGACGAAAGACGATGCACGGACGACGGACGGACGACGGACGCAAAGTGATGGCAATAGCTCACATGACCCTTCGGGTCAGGTGAGCTAAAAACTGCCATTTACCCCTATGTTCTATTTTTAGCCACAGCGGCCATGTTTTACGACCAATCAAAAATCCCCACATCAGATCTATACACCTAATCCTAATAAACAACTATACCAAGTTTGGTTCAAATTGGACTTGAAGTGTCAGAGGAATTAACGTTTTCAATGTAATGAGGAAATGCTGTTAAAATGCTCAATTTTGACGTTCTAAGGGCAATAACTCCTAAAAGGAAAGGTTCTACAACGTTGACCCTATTACATATTTTGTAGATCTTGATGTGCTCAACAATATGCAATTTCAATTTCTCAAATATCTTGTATAGTTTTCAAGATATTGAGCTAAACAGGTGCAAAATTTGCAAAAAATCCACAAAAAGGGCAATAACTCCTGCATGGGTTGTTGGATTTTCTTCAAAATTTCAGGGTAGGTAGGTCTTGAGGTGCTGATCACTTTTGTTCCCTATCAAAATTTTTAAATCTGTCACCATTTTTGAGTTATTTGCAAAAAAATGCCATTTACCCCTATGTTCTATTTTTAGCCACAGCGGCCATGTTTTACGACCAATCAAAAATCCCCACATCAGTTCTATACACCTAATCCTAATAAACAACTATACCAAGTTTGGTTCAAATTGGACTTGAAGTGTCAGAGGAATTAACGTTTTCAATGTAATGAGGAAATGCTGTTAAAATGCTCAATTTTGACGTTCTAAGGGCAATAACTCCTAAAAGGAAAGGTTCTACGACGTTGACCCTATTACATATTTTGTAGATCTTGATGTGCTCAACAATATGCAATTTAAATTTCTCAAATATCTTGTATAGTTTTCAAGATATTGAGCTAAACAGGTGCAAAATTTGCAAAAAAATCCACAAAAAGGGCAATAACTCCTACATGGGTTGTTGGATTTTCTTCAAAATTTCAGGGTAGGTAGGTCTTGAGGTGCTGATTACTTTTACCCTATGCCAGAATTTTGATATCTGTAGCCGTTTTTGAGTTATTTGCAAAAAACTGCATTTTACCCCTATGTTCTATTTTTAGCCACGGCGACCATGTTTTACGACGAATCAAAAATCCCCACATCAGTTCTAAGCACCGAATGCTAATGAACAACCATACCAAGTTTGGTTTCAATTGGACTTATGGTGTCAGAGGAGTTAACGTTTTAAAAAGTTTATGGACAACGGACGACGGACGGACGACAATAGCTCACATGACCCTTCGGGTCAGGTGAGCTAAAAAGCTATAAGAATGGTCATTTTTCCGATCTAAGGAGTATAACTCCTAAAGGAGCAGTTATATAACTTTGATTCTGTTACAATTTTTGTAGACCTTGATGTGCTTAACCATAATTATATGCAATTTAAATTAGTTTTTTTTGCCTGCAAAAAATATGTATCGCCCGGTTTCTCGAAAAAGTTCAAAAGGTCAATAACTCCTATAAAAATTTGAGGATCAAAATTTCCTGGGAATATGCACAACTGCATATGGTGTCCTTTCTACGTACCAAGTTTCGTTGTTAATCAGTTCTGTAATAATTTTCATAGGACAAGATGTAAAATGAGGATTTTCAGCAAATTTCTAAGTTCAAAGGGTCGTAACTCCCACAAAAATTTGAGGATCAAAAGTTCAAATATGTTGTTGTACATGCAGACAAAGCACCAAATAACATCAATTTTGTGTGCAAGAAACACTATATTGACTGTTTGACAGATGAATTTGGGTTGGTTGTACCAGCAATAGCACCACATACACAGCTACAACGCTGTCTAAGGAGGAAATCATTGACAATCACAAATCTGTAATTTCCTCCTTCAGCCTTTCTGTTGGTGGCAGTAATTATGACATTCCATCCCTGTATTGGATTCCTAAATTACATAAAAATCCATACAAACAGTGCTTCATTTCAGTGTCATTCAAATGTACAACTAAGCCTCTTTTCAGTTCTGTTGACTTTAATACTTACGGCAATAAAATCCAGCCTCTAGAAATATTAAGATTGTTGTTATTCTAGAAATGGTGTCAATCAAATGTGGATCCTGAAGAATTCGAAAGAACTGATGGAGATTCTTAACTCGAAATCAGTTTCATCTTGTAACAGCATCAAAACATTCGATTTCTCCACACTTTACACTTCTATTCCACATGAACAACTGAAATCGTGATTGGCACAGCTGATTAAACACAGCTTTTTCAAAAAGAATGGAAACACAGGTAAAAATATCTTGTAGTCAATTATACCAAGACTTACTTTGTCATCAATGAGTCTAAGAAAAAGAACAAATTTACAGAAGACCAAATAATCGACATGCTCAACTTTCTTATTGACAACATATTTGTTCAGTTTTGTGGACACGTTTTTCAGCAAGTAATAGGGATTCCAATGGGCACTAATTGTGCACCTTTGCTTGCTGATTCGTTTCTCCATTCATATGAAGCAGATTTCTTACAATCCCTTCTAGACGAAAAAAGACCGTAGACTAGCTCTCTCTTTCAACCTCACGTTCCGTTATATTGATGATGTCCTTTCACTAAACAATTCTCGATTTGGTGACTTTCTCCATTTCATATATCCCCAGGAGCTTGAGATAAAGGACACAAGGGATTCTAGGAAGTCTGCTTCATATTTAGATCTTCATCTTGAAATTGACTCTCAAGGAAGACTTTCAACAAGGCTCTATGACAAACGTGATGACTTCAACTTTCCAATCGTCAACTTTCCCTTCTTGTGTAGCAACATTCCGTCCGCTGTTTACGTATTTAAATTGATTTAACCAGGAACTGCTTACTCTTCCGGAGCATCTGAGTTCACTCTTGTTTCGACTGGAGTTTGCGTTGTTGATTGACATTCAGTAATTTTGTGTTTCCATGTTTAACATGTTGTCTGTTTTTGTCCGGTTCTTCAAAATGTCTTACCCTATGATAGAATTTTTAAATCTGTTACCGATTTTGAGTAATTTGCTAAAAACTGCAATTTACCCCTATGTTTTATTCTTAGACGTGGTTGCCATGTTTTTTAGTCAAATCAAAATTTTAATGATAGTTTTGTAGAGGATATACTGCAGAACAACCCTACGAAGTTAAATAACATTTGGTCTAGCTCTGGTTCACATATATATATAGCTTATACATCCTCCGGTTAAAGACATAATACTCAGTCAATTTAGTTACCACCATGCGGGAGCTTATAATTTTATTTCAACATATGGTAGATTACAGAAATGGTGCTGTTTAAGGTTCAGTTATAACAACAATTGCACTTGTTTATAAGTTCAGTCAGAAAGACACCAAAGACAATTGAACATGAATGCTGAAGTAAAGCAAGTTATAATTTAAAAATATACCTCCTTTAAATCTTTCCATTGTCTGCTAAATTCAGAGTGTGACATTTTCAGTTGTGTGTTGTGGGCTATATCATTTCTGGTGTTATGTATTCGTGCTATATCATCCTCCTCAGTCACTCCCAAAGATGTCAGTGGCTGATACCAGTTGAATATTAACCCAAGGGTGTTTCGAATGAGTTTATATAATAAACTAAAGTCAAACTTGGAGGAGCATACTTTTTCTGGTGGATCTGTGAAAAAGATTCAAATTTCTAGTTGTATTAATAATAAATCAAATGTCTAAGTAAGGAATAAAGGTGGTCTCTCAGAAGAAATTGAACATTGAAAAGTTACATGCCAGTATTGACCACATATATTGCTAAGGATACACATGTATGTTTAACATGTGTAATTTAGTAGTTAATATTTTGTGACTGCAGATAATAAGATAAATAAAAGAGGAAAAAGAACATTTTTTAAAATCTTTCTATTCTAGTCTATTTTCATGATTTTATTCAGGTAATATGTACTTTTCTTTTTTATCCTGTTACATTTATATTACCTTAAAAGATATGTCAAAATTGTTTATTTAGCTAATTAAAGCCATTCAAGTCCCCTTAAGACATAAAAGAAAACAACGCAAAGCTCTTCGGGTGGACTGCTGCAAAGGAGAAAGCATGACATGTTCACAGTGAATATTCACAAGAGACTCCCAGGAACCTGAATCTCTCACCTGGTCTTCATGTCGACCCTATGAGGACTTTTGTAGAGCTAAATGAGCTGAATGTTTAAGCAAGCAAAAGCTTTTCTCTATCTGCAAAAGTTTTCATTCCATAAGTTTTAAACACTACTTTTCTCGTTAAAGGGACTGTAATATGGAATATGTGTTGGAAAGACACAGTTTACATATTTCCAAAATTTGACAACGTTTGGCTGTTTCTTTAGAAATTGATAAATTTTTCGTTTGGTCATTGTTGTAATATTTTTTGGCATTTTTTTTTAGATCAAATCTAATATTCTTCCGGTTTTCCAAGTTTTCTACTCCTAGCGTGTCTGATGAAGGTTAATCCAGAAAAGCGCTTAACGCGCAGTGAAATTTTGCTTTTGTACATTTATTAAAATCATTTCAATATGTGGATCGTGTCTTTTTGGCACATATTCCATATTCTTTCGTTTTTAATGTAACCTCTATAAGGGTTCATCTGCCAACTTCAACCAAATGGATACTTTGTAGAGTTATATAAGCTGAACATTTAAGCAAGCAACAGTTTTTTTCTCTTTCTGCAATAGTTTTCATTCTGTAGGCCAAAAACGTGAAAAAAAATATTTTAGGGGCTATAACCCCTATAAGGGGTCATCTGACACTTCAACCCTATGAAGACTTTTGTAGAGCTAAATGAGCTTAACATTTAAGCAAGCAACAGCTTTTTTCTAACTGCAA
Organism: Arcuatula senhousia; assembly: GCA_963971305.1. NCBI lineage: Eukaryota > Metazoa > Mollusca > Bivalvia > Mytilida > Mytilidae > Arcuatula > Arcuatula senhousia. The sequence continues at coordinate 8,177,831 of OZ020314.1, forward strand.
TAGTTTTGATTCTAAAGGCCAAAAACACTATTTTTCACCTTTAAGGACCCGTAACCCCTATAAGGGATCATCTGACCACTTCGACCCTATGGAGACTTTTGAAGAGCTAAATAAGCTGAACATTTAAGCAAGCAACATCTTTTTTCTATCTGCAATAGTTTTTATTCAATAAGCCAAAAACATGAAAAAACACTATTTTTCACCTTTAAGGGGCTGTAACCCCTACAAGGGGTCATCTGATAATTTTGACTAAATGGAGACTTTTGTAGAGCTTTTGATGCTGAAACAGTAAGCTGGCATCAGATTTCATCTATCTCTCATACATTTTGAATTACAAGCCAAAAACAGAAGTCTGACCCCCCGGTCTATTTTTAGTAACGGCAGCCATGTTTTTTGACGGATCAAAAATCGAAACACAGGTTTGGTGCAAGACACTCTGAGGATCATTCATTCCAAGTTTCATTAAATTCTGTTCAGTAGTTTTAGAGAAGATTTTTTAAAAAAATGTTGACAGACGATGACGATAGACGACGACGAAGGAGGCCAATTGATGGTAATAGCTCACCTGGACCTTCGGTACAGGTGAGCTAAAAATGAAACTATTCAGATCGATGAATACTGTAGATGTGGAAATTTTCATGTGGGGGTAATTTTAATTTTCGTTTATTTCGCGATCACAAAATATCCACAAAAATATCCTTCACGCGAATAGATTATTCTTTAAGTAAACAGTACAAATAATAAAATAAAGCACAATTTTTTTCCCAGGCGAAAGGTTCGCTTTACAAAAACGTGAAATTAACACCCCCGAAATTTCTACGTTTACAGTAGTAAGAATGCTACTCATTTAGATCAAGAATGCTTCAAACATGTAAATATATATTCAAAATGAAACTATTCAGATCAATGAATGGTTAGAATGCTACTCATTCAGATCAAGAATATGCTTCAAACTGTTCAAATCAAATAATAAATATATAAACAGACTTCATAGAAAATATACAATTCTAAATATTTAACTAGAATTGTTTTATATAACTAAAACTGAAGTCTCCCCTTTGTTTTGTGTATTTTATGTAATAACCAAAGGTATGAGGTCAATTTTGTAAATTCTCTACCGGGTACTTGACAAAAAACTATGTAAAAAAAAATTGAAATCGGACAATAAAGAAGTTTCAGTTTTTTAGCATTTTTGGCCCCTTTAATTTCGAAACGGAAATAAAAGCTACGCCGAGCCAGCATGATACGACCGCAACATGTTGAACCCTGAACGTTGGAGGCCCAATATGGATAGTCAATTGCTTTGGTCACATGCAGCCCATGGTGGACTTATAAAACTTTTTGACACATGCACTCAGGCCTGTGGTTGACTTTTAAATGTATGTTTGACACATATATTTACATCAACATCTTATAGAAAAAGTCTTATATTAATTGACATGTTTGGTTCTTTTCAACCCATATTTTTTTCCCAAAAAAAAGGTAAAAACGATTGCATATCTGATTGAAAACACGGGTACGGATTTTCACATTGATTCCAATGAAAAAAAGATTTTGAAAATCATACCAAAAATAAAATGATCATATTATATGTGTGGCATGTCTTTGGCCCCCTGCAGCAATTAATGTAAAGGTGCAGTATATTTTCAAACCATGGACACATTTAGGTGACAGAATTCAATGAGCAATTCAACAAAAAAATAATTTTCAAAATATAATGAATAATAAACATTCTACAAGAGTTTTGTCATGCACCCGTTTAAGCCCCTTTTGGCCTTTTTTTCTAAAACGGTAGGGGCCAAAAACCCCAAATACAGTACCAACCTTCCTTGAGTGGATTTAACCATCATATTAAAACTTAATAACAATTGGCTGGTCCACTACAGCTAAATTTATTTACCTGGACTTACTTTAAATAAAAATGGCGTTTTTTTCCCTTCGGCCCCTAATTTCTCGAAAATGGTTAGAGATATTGCAAATCTGACTGAAAAACGCAGGCAGGGATTTTCACAAGAATTCCAATAAAAAAAAAAAGATTTTCAAAATCGGACCACAAATAAAAAAGTTGATTTTTGGGGTGTGGCCCCTTTTTGACCCCCTGTCGCAATGTAACAGTGCAATATATAATAAAATCATTGACACATTTAGTTGACAGAATTTAATGAGGAATTCAATAAAATAAAGAATTTTTAAAATCGAATGAATAATAAACATTTTACAACAGTTTTGTCAATACACTGGTTTTAGCCCCTTTTGGCACTTTTTTCTAAAATGGTAGGGGCCACAAACTCCAAATACAATACCAACCCTCCTTTAGTGGTAAAAAACATCATAATAAAATTTCATAACGATCGGTCAATATTTACTCAAGATATCGCACGGAAACCAAATGTCTACAGACGACGACAACGACAATGACAACGACGACATCGCCATAACATTATACGATCGCAAAAAATTGCAGTCGTATAAAAAGGAAGGCTGCCATAATAAAGCCTCCATTTGTATTGACAAGACTTAACATACACAAAAAATTTTCAAAATCGAACGAGAAATCCAAAAGTTGTATTTTTGCCCCTTTTAGGGCCCCTTATTTCTTAAATCATAAAAGTAGGAATCCTAAAATCAATATCTTATATGGTTTAATAATAATATTGTTGTCAAATTTTATAGCAATTTTCCAACCAGAATTAAAGTAATTGTGTGAACAAACAAAATATTTAAATTTTTTGCCCCTTTCTGCCCCTTATTTCTAAACAATTAAAGGGGAGACCCCCAAAATCAATCCCATTCATTCTTTTTGGAATGAAACATTATAATTGTAAAATTTCACAGTACTATATAGGAAACATGGCTATATCTTAATACCACAAAACATGCCAATCGGTTATTTTCTATCTCCATCTGATATGCACATGCCATAAGAATATCTTAGTAAGCTTTTTTTCACAATTTAAAGAATATGTGAATATCTGTTGATATTTTTCAGACCCAAACATACAATTTTATAACCGTCCATTGCTCCACCTCTTCGCAAAACGTAACTTTTTCTACGTAAATGAAACTGATGTCAATTCTCAAAATACCGATTTCTCAATAAATTAAAATTATAGACCCTTTAAAATTGGTATGTGCATCAACCTAACTATTGGCAACACTGAAGTACAGGTTTTATTGCATCGCTGAGTTATTGTTTATGCATAGTGAGATCTTGTTTTAAGCATTTTGAATATTTCCGAAAAATTAATACTTTGCTCGAACCCACCATACAGCGAGTCAAATAATTAAAAATGTAGCACAATTTATGTCGAACATTTTCAAAACAATATACTAGAAATAAAGGAAAATGTTCAAAATTAGTATCATGTAAAGAACTAATTTCTAGTACGTCATATTGGTTCAAATCTTTGCTTGGCCACGAACTTTACGGACAGCCCTCGTATTTCCAGGAAAGTCCCTGCATTTCCCGCAGTCCTGGGAAATATGAGTATTTCCCAGTTTTTTGCCAACCCTGATAATAAGGTTGCTGAGATAACTGTTACGCAAATTTCTTTCCCACCTGACATTCACCATTTTATAACCCCGATTTCTTACTACGGCCAAAAACTGCAAAAATTGTCAATTTTGACGTTTACAGGAAAATAACTCCTATAAGAAGGCATCCCACAACTTCGAAGAGTTTTGTAAAGATTTTGTTGCTAGAGAGTTCAATAAATGCTGAAGAAGGAAGGCTGCTTCATATTTTATTTTATACTTTTCATGCTTTAAGGAACAAGCCAAAGGAATATTGTATGACCCCCTTATTCTATTTGCAATATGGGCAAGAGTGCGCTATTGAAAAATGTAATTTTTTTGGTGTCAATAATTCAAAATGCTAAATGAGAGAAATCTGTTGATGTTTTAGTTTACCATTTGGTGTTAAATATATTTATATATATCTTGACTACATATTTGATTAAAATAGTTCAGATAAAAGTTTGAAACAAAAAAGAAATTGTACATTTTATTATGATGAATGTGAAAAAATGATGGACAAAAAGTGTGACATTTTTGTATACTTTTTTCAGTGGTTAATATCCCCTTAAAGTCTCGATAACTTTTTTGAATAAAAAGCTACGCCGAGCGCAGCATGATACGACCGCAACAAGTTGAACCCTGTACATTGGAGGCCCAATATGGATAGTCTATAGCTTTGGTCACATGCAGCCCATGGTGGACTTACAAAGCTTTTTTACACATGCAACCTGTGGTGGACTTTAAAATGCATATTTGACACATATATATTTACAATAATATTTAATAGAAAAAAAATTATTTCTATATTCATTGACATTTTTGACACGATTAAGCCCCCTTTGGCCCTTTTTTAAATAAAATGCTTCGCCGAGCGCAGCATGATACGACCGCAACATGTTGAACCCTGTACATTTTAGGCCCAATATGGATAGTCTATTGCTCTGGACACATGCAGCCCATGGTGGACTGACAAAGGTTTTTGACACATGCTGCTCTGGTGGACTTTCGACCCAGGGGGTAAAAATATAAATTTTCAATTTTGTATTATACTCTTGCAAAAAAATTGTCAAAATCGGACAAGAATTAAAAAAAAATCAAATTCGGCCCCTTTTGGCCCCTTATTATGTAACAGGTGAAAAAAGGTGGGGTTGCAAAAATAATTTCTCAAATTTGGATTCACTACTTGACAAAAATAAACTTGCAAAAAAAAATTTCAAAAACAAACCAGAAATAAAAAAGTTTTGATTACGGCCCCTTTTGGCCCCTAATTACAAAACAAGTGAAAAAGGGGATGGTCACAAAAATTAATTCTCAAATTTGGATTCACTACCTGACAAGAATAAACTTGCAAAATTTTTTTTTTAAATCGGACCACAAATAAAAAAGTTTTGATTTTGGCCCCATTTGGCCCCTAATTACGTAATAGGGGAAAAAGGGGGGGTCGCAAAAATTAATTCTTAATTGTGTAAATGAGCTGAACATTTAAGCAAGCAACAGCTTCTCTCTACCTGCTATAGTTTTCATTTCATAGGCCAAAAACATGAAAAAACATTATTTTAGGGGCTGTAGCCCCTATAAGGGGTCATCTAACAACTTCGACTGTATGGAGTTTTTTGTAGAGCTAAATGAGCTGAACAATTAAGCAAGCAACAGCTTTTTGCTATCTGCAATAATTTTCATACTATAGGGCAAAAACATGAAAAAATGCTATTTTTCACCTTTAAGGGGCCGTAACCCCTATAAGGGGTCTTCTGACAACTTCGACCAAATGGAGACTTTTGTAGAACTTTTGATCCTGAAGCAGTAGGGTGGCATCAGATTTCATCTATCCCTTATACTTTTTGAATTACAAGCCAAAAACAGTAGTCTGACCCCCTGGTCTATTTTTAGCCACGGCGGCCATGTTTTTTGACGAATCAGAAATTGAAACATTACTATAGTGCAGGACACCCTAATGATCAATCAAACCAAGTTTCATTGAATTCTGTTCAGTAGTTTCAGAGGAGAAGATTTTGAAAAAGTTATTGTAAGAACAAACAAAAAAGTTACAATTTTGGCCCCTTTTGGCCCTTAATTTCCAAACGAAAAAAGGGGGGACTCCCAAAATCAATCCCATCCATCCTTTAATGGTAAGAAATATCATTGTCAAATTTCATTGCATTTGGATAACTAGAACTAAAGTTATCGTGTATACACTAAAGTTAACAGACGACGACGACGACGACAACGACAACGACAACGACGACGACAGCATCATACCATTATACGTCCGCAAATTTTTTGCGGTCGTATAAAAAAGGTCAGGACCACAAAATGCAATAAAAAGCTTCCTTCAGTGTATATAATCATCATATTTCAACTTCATAACAATTGGCTGGCCCACTACAGCTAAATCTTGTGTAAAACCATTTGCCTTGACCAACTTTTAAAAATGGCGTTTTTTGCCCCTTCCACCCCTTATATCTCAAAAACAGTAAGAGATATTTCAAATCTGATTGAAAAATGCAGGCAGGGATTTTCACAAGGATTCCAATGAAAAAAGATTTTAAAAATCGGACCACAAATAAAAAAGTTGATTTTTTGGGTGTGGCCCGTCTTTGGCCTCCTGTAGCAATGTAACGGTTCAATATACATCAAAACCATTGACACATTTTGTTGACAGAATTTAATAAGGAATTCAATAAAATCAAAATCAAATGAATAATAAACATTCTACAACAGTTTTGTCAATACACCCGTTTTAGCCCCTTTTGGCCCTTTTTTCCAAAATGGTAAGGGCCACCAACCCCAAATACAATAGGAACCTTCCTCTAGTGGTTACAAACATCATATAAAAATTTCATAACAAATGGTCTATATTTACTCAAGTTATCGCACGGAAACCAAATGTCCCCAGACGACGACGACAACGACAACGACGACGACGACGACGACAGCATCATACCATTATACGTCTGCAATTTTTTTGCGGTCGTATAAAAATGAGTTAAAACTTATTTAAATACAATCAAACTTTCAAAAAAAAATAATATAATGTCTAAATATCGAAAATGTTTCTCAGAATACAAAGCAAACTTCATTAACAGCATGTAATATTTGGTACCCAGCATTTTTTACATACAGTTTAGCTACTAAAGTCTTACAAATAACCTCAAAGTTTATTCATATATACTATAGACTGTAGCATTAATCTGCATACTTATGATAGAAAAAAAAGTCTTCAAAAGGCATGCAATTATTTCTTAAAGCATTTGAAGCTTTCAATTTTGTTCGTGTCCATTTTCAAAAATTTTCAAATGCTAAATCTAGAGACAGGATGCTAAAAATATGTGAGCAAAACATGTTAAGAAGTTTCAAAATATTTCTTATGGGCTGCAAAACTTTGAAGCAAGCCAATCTATCTATCAGAAGATAGTTCCATTTCAATTTCCAGCATGTAACATTGATGTCAATGTTACATACATCTTCTTGAAATTTTAATGGCCCCACTGTATTTAAATGAGAAATGAATAAAATTTCAACTGGTGAACATATTAATCCGTTTGCTGGATGCTTTTGCTTCAATATAGGGACAGAGATTTAAAATATTATCTACATGTAACAATAAAAAGGTTGACACTAGTGTCAATGTTACATACACAAACACTGCTGTACAAACATAATAATGGCATTTCTTTACAAAACGGGACCTGATTTAAACATAAACCACTTTTTGTTAATTTTGATTTCAAAACTAATTTCAATTTACATACATGTACATGTAGGCTAAAATATAATTTGCATGAAACATTGACAACATAGTGTCAATGTCCCATAGCTGCTTACAAATCAACAATTTCTCATATAACGGCAAATATTAAAGGTCTCAATTCTTAGTGTAAAGTTGTGGCCTACAATATCTTACAACTAGAGGCTCCCAGGAGCCTGAATCGCTCACCTGATCTCTTAAGCCAAAGTTTGAATAAATTTCACAAACTTTCAAGTATACAAAGTTGCAAAACAATCCTTTCAGTGGTTTCAGAGAAGATTTTTGGAAATAAGTTTAAATAAATAGAAAAACACAGTTAAAAGGCAATAACTCCTGTAAGAACCTTTTGATGCTGAACATGAAATGTTGCTCTGGATTTTCTCTATCTCTTATACTTTTTGAGTCATAAGCCAAAAACAATGGTCTGACCCCCCTGTTCTATTTTTAGCAATGGCTGCCATGTTGGTGGGTCGACGTGTATATAATTCACAAACTTGGTAGAGAACATCCTAAAGATCATGTATACCAAGTATCAATGCAATCCCTTCAGTGGTTTCAGAGAAGAAGATTTTTGAAAATCAGTGTAAACTAATGGAAACTAGAGGCTCCCAGGAGCCTGAATCGCTCACCTGATCTCTAATGCCAAAGTTTAAATAAATTTCACAAACTTTCAAGTATACAAAGTTGCAAAACAATCCTTTCAGTGGTTTCAGAGAAGATTTTTGGAAATCAGGGTAAATTAATAGAAAAAACAGTTAAAGGGCAATAACTACTGTAAGGACCTTTTGATGCTGAACAAAAAAATTTGCTTCCGATTTTCTTTATCTCTTATACTTTTTGAGTTATAAGCCAAAAACAATGGTTTGACCCCCCTGTTCTATTTTTAGCAACGGCGGCCATGTTGTTTGGTTGACATGTATATAATTCACAAACTTGGTAGAGGACATCCTAAAGAACATGTATACCAAGTATCAATGCAATCCCTTCAGTGGTTTAAGAGAAGAAGATTTTTGAAAATCAGTGTAAATTAATGGAAAAAAAACAGTTAAAGGGGAATAACTTTTAAACGGCTGATCTGACAATTTAGACCCTGAAATCATTTTTGTAGATCTCAATGAGCTAAACAATTCTGCAATGCTAACTTTTCCTCTAGCTCTAACGCTTTTCAAGATATTGTCCAAAAACTGCAAAAATGGTCAAATTTGATGATTAAAGGGCAATAACTCCTATAAGGAGTTGTTTCACAACTTCGACTCAATGGAGAGATTCGTAGAGCTTTCGATGCTGAACAAGGAAGGTTGCTTCGGATTTTCTCTATCTTTTATACTTTTTGAGTTAAAAGCCAAAAACAATGGTCTGACCCCCCTGTTCTATTTTTAGCAACGGCGGCCATCTTGGTTGGTCGACATGTATATAATTCACAAACTTGGTAGAGGACATCCTAAAGATCATGTATACCAAGTATCAATGCAATCCCTTTAGTGGTTTCAGAGAAGAAGATCTTTGAAGAAAAGTTAACGGACGACGGACGACAGACGACGGACGGACGACGGACGCTTAACGATGACAATAGCTCACATGACCCTTCGGGTCAGGTGAGCTAAAAAAACAGTTAAAGGGGAATAACTCTTAAACGGCTGATCTGACAATTTAGACCCTGAAATCATTTTTGTAGATCTCAATGAGCTAAACAATTCTGCAATGCTAACTTTTCCTCTAGCTCTAACGGTTTTCCAGATATCGTCCAAAAACTGCAAAAATGGTCAATTTTGATGATTAAAGGGCAATAACTCCTATAAGGAGTCATTTCACAACTTCGATTCAATGGAGAGATTTGTAGAGCTTTTGATGCTGAACAAGGATGGTTGCTTCGGATTTTCTCTATCTCTTATACTTTTCGAGTTATAGGCCAAAAACAATGGTCTGACACCCCTGTTTTATTTTTAGCAACGGCGGCCATGTTGGTTGGACGACATGTATATAATTCACAAACTTGGTAGAGGACATCCTAAAGATCATGTACACCAAGTATCAATGCAATCTCTTCAGTGGTTTCAGAGAAGAAGATTTTTGAAAATCAGTGTAAACTAATGGAAAAAAAAACAGTTAAAGGGGAATAACTCTTAAACGGCTGATCTGACAATTTAGACCCTGAAATCATTTTTGTAGATCTCAATGAGCTTAACAATTCTGCAATGCTAACTTTTCCTCTAGCTCTAACGATTTTCCAGATATCGTCCAAAAACTGCAAAAATGGTCAATTTTGATGATTAAAGGGCAATAACTCCTATAAGGAGTCATTTCACAACTTCGATTCAATGGAGAGATTTGTAGAGCTTTTGATGCTGAACAAGGATGGTTGCTTCGGATTTTCTCTATCTCTTATACTTTTCGAGTTATGGGCCAAAAACAATGGTCTGACCCCCCTGTTCTATTTTTAGCAATGGCGGCCATGTTGGTTGGTTGACATGTATATAATTCACAAACTTGGTAGAGGACATCCTAAAGATCATGTAAACCAAGTATCGATGCAATCCCTTCAGTAGTTTTAGAGAAGAAGATTTTTGAAAATCAGTGTAAATTAATGGAAAAAACAGTTAAAGGGGAATAACTCTTAAACGGCTGATCTGACAATTTAGACCCTGAAATCATTTTTGTAGATCTCAATGAGCTAAACAATTCTGCAATGCAAACTTTTCCTCTAGCTCTAATGATTTTCAAGATATGGTCCAAAAACTGCAAAAATGGTCAAATTTGATGATTAAAGGGCAATAACTCCTATAAGGAGTCGTTTGACAACTTCGACTCAATGGAGAGATTTGTAGAACTTTTGATGCTGAACAAGTAAAAATGCTTCAGATTTTCTCTATCTCTTATACTTTTTGAGTTATAAGCCAAAAACAATGGTCTGACCCCCCTGTTCTATTTTTAGCAACGGCGGCCATGTTGGTTGGTCGACATGTATATAATTCACAAACTTGGTAGAGGACATCCTAAAGATCATGTATACCAAGTATCAATGCAATCCCTTCAGTGGTTTCAGAGAAGAAGATCTTTGAAGAAAAGTTAACGGACGACGGACGACGGACGACGGACGACAGACGACGGACGACGGACGACGGACGGACGACGGACGCTTAACGATGACAATAGCTCACATGACCCTTCGGGTCAGGTGAGCTAAAAATGTAAATATGGTGTGATGATAATGTCTTCAAGCAAGCCAGATTATGAAATTGAATCAGAAAAGAGTAACATTGACGTCTCTATAATTCTTGCCTTTGAGTTTCTTTTAGATTTAAGGTAGACATAATCAACTAATGATATTTAGACAGGTCTATAACTACTAGAATCTGTAACATCAAATTTTGTAACAACCCCCAAAATTCATTTCCTTTGTATCAAAGTTTTTCATTTTTGACGTCAATGTTACATGCAGCATTGTTTTTCAATACTCTAGGGCAAGAAACTATTAATATTACAATTTTTAGCTATTTTCTTATTTTGTTTATATGTGAATCAATTAGAAGTTTCTTTTCTTTGCACAAAATGAATCTTATTTTTTAGATACAAATGTCACACTAAAGTCACATTAGCAAATTCTTGCCCATATATAGCAATGGCGGCCATGTTGGTTGGTCAGGGGACATAAATTTCACAAATTTTGTAGAGGACATCTTAAAGACAAAGTGTACAAAGTTTGAGAGCAGAAAATTTCTGAAGAAAAGTTAACAGACAGATTGACACCTGACACCTAGTGATGACAATAGCTCACCTGACCCAATTGTCAGTGATATTGCTTTTGCATTTGAAAACTGAATTTTCTTGGTTTGTCCTAGTAAGAAATATTGTACACCTTAACTTCATTCATGAATATAGGAGTTCCTTAAAATAGAATAGTTCAAGGATAGGGCTGGACATTTCTTGTACATTTTGATCCAAATAAAAAGCATTCTTGATCTGAATAGTAACGTTTTAAATATATATCATGAATGATGCAGTTGCCCAGAAACTCAGTGACTGAATCTATTGTGACATAGGACAAAGCATGATGATGAAGAGTGCCAAAGAAACCAATATACACTACTTTGCAACATGTTGCAGGTGACATAAAAAGTTATATTTATAATACCTGGAAATAGAATGTTGAACTGTGATTTATAGCATTTGACATATTTTGTTCCATTCTTTGGATGAAGTTGTGTCTTCCAGTTCTTTAAATGATCCTCTAATCCTATATTCTTTTTCTTCAACTGCCTATCTAAGTATTGTCGTGTAGCCTCTGTGGCATGCTTATAACACAGCTGATAATATTTCCAAAAGTTAAACTCGTCATCACTTAACATGCTTAACGTCCCTACAAAAAGAACCATTTATCAAACACTGTTCATGTTGCATTCTTCTAGAACCATTTATTAGTTGGCCTCAGCCAATTATGAATAAATATCATGTATCATAAAGATCAGCATCACTAAACACATGGTTTTAGCTTTTAAAGCTAATATACAGTCAAGACATTTCATGTATGTTTATTTCATCTTTGAATTAAAATTTCAATGGTTTGTACCTTGGCTTTTAACATATTTTTGATAATTAAAATTTCAATTACACATGCAGCACCCTCAGGCATGTCAGGGGAAACAACAGCAGTTTTCCAAATTGTTAAAAAACAGCCCCAAGAACATTAAAAGAAATTAGGATTTAGGATGTACAGGTCCAACTCCATTATTTTTTTCAAAAAATGATCATGTTAAAAAATTAGCAAACATTCACAGGATAAAACAGAGTTTTACAGTCCATATGACATGAAGGACCGACCTGTGCTAATTTCAAAGACTGCTTGAAAAAGCTTACAAATATATAAATATCACATGTATTTAATTTATAGAAAATAACAAGTAAATCTGTGATCAGCTCCCAAATCTATGCCTTGCATAAAAACCTAAGAATTGGGTAATCAGGAAGTAGATCTTCTAGGAGTCTAAAATCGCTATAAATCATATGGTAATAACTAAAGGATAAAGCAATATACAAAATATCAGACCTCTCATTGAAGTTGTTGCTTAGAAATATGTGACGGAAACTTTGCATATACAGTGTATGCACACTATATGTAAAAACCTTAGTATATATAAAAGTATCTGCAAAATATCAGACCACCGCATCATCGGTTGCCGAGAAAGCCGTGACAGAAATTGTGTTACAAATGGAAGTCCGTCCACACTGACAGAGGAACAAACGGACAGAGGTAAAACTGTACAAAATGTATACCCTCCTCTTCTTAGAAGCAGGGTTATAATGAGATGTGGAATAAGTGTACGCGACACAGCTCACATAACAAGCAGTTACTCAGAACAAGAGTCAACACTTACATGTAAACAGGTATTAATTCTCTCCTGTGACAGTTGCCTAGACATTTACCCCAACTGTCTGTATACAAAATATCAAATGCCTAACTGTAATACTTTTCAAGTAATTTATTTTCCACAAAAGTCTTACAAAGGAGTTTACGACATGAAAAAAAACTATGTTCACATTTTAGTTCGCAATAAAAATTTACAAGACTAAATCCAATTATAGTTCAAATGTGTTTTGAAATGTATGATATTAAACATGTTAAAGAAACACAGACGTGCTTGACTTTTTTTTATGTGAATATTTAATCAAGTAGAAAATTTATAGGTTCTTACTTATATAAGTTCTTGGAAAACACAAGCTGATCTTTCATTAGTGATAAACTTTATAAGTCTTTTTGCTAGTGGAGAGTAGCAGAACAAGCCGAAAGGCCCAAAAATTATATAACCAGTGAAAGATCAATGCTGGATTTCCAAGAATACATGGAAGTACCTATTTATTCCCTTATCAAACACTGTTCATGTTGCATTCTTCTAGAGTCTCACCATATTGGAATTGCTGGTTTAATTGTGATGTTGTGTTTCCCTGGAAATATAATATTGTGACGTTGCATTTCTTTAATTTGGAAACATTTTATTGTGACGTCGAAAGCATGTTGTAAGTTGAACTATTTAATTTGTGACCTTCTGGTAAAATTTCTTTGATTGACGGATTAGTAAGTTGAGATACGATGACATGAATGCATCTCACACTGTTCATTTCAACTCGAAAATGCTAAGATGCGGGAGAATTATAGAGAGTCCATAACTCTTCAATAACCTACCAACATGAATTGTCAATGAGTTGCTGGAAACTTCATCATTTTCAAACATCAATTTACAAACATATGTCCCAGAGTCCTCTGCAGTAACATTATGGACAATCAAAGAGGGATCTTCTAATGTTCCACCACTGTGTTTTCCTGTGGTCAGCTGAATGTTCTCCTCAGGACCCCCATTAGATCTGGTCCACAAAACAGCTGAAGGTGTAGTCTCCCCATTAACAGTGTAATGAAGTACTAGCGAGTTTCCTCTTAAGATTTTAGTCGATTTAGTTGATATTGAAACTGTCACTGGTTCTGAAATAACAACAAAATTAATGACTGGTTAAAATAAGCAACACATTTTTAATATGGATTCCACTCCTGTATTCATCTATACTAATTGTGTTTTTTATTTGTGGTAGAAATGATGGATAACTGTCCTCTTAATCTGACAAATGACAAAATGAATTCCATAGGTTATTGTGATCGATAATGGACATCAAAAGAGTCAGGTGAGCTAAAAAAACACAGATGTGCTTGACTTTTTGTCATGTGTATATTTATAGAACATTTACATACTAGTAAGTTCTTGGAAAAGACGAGCAGTACTTTCACAAATGATAGAATTTTAAAGTCTTTTTGTTGGTGGAGTGCAGCAGAATGAGCTACATGTAAAAGACCCCAAAAATTCTATAACGAGTAAACGGTCAATGCCGGTCATCCAAGAACACATGTAAGAAATAGATTGGTCCAAACCGAACCTGTATACCAACCAGACTTGAAAAGCGGACCAGAAGTCTGGTCTAGGTCTATTTTTTTCTGGTCTGGTTTGGTTTGAGAGAACAGCAAGTTAAGATGCACTCACATGAACGCATCTCACACAGGTCATTTCAACTTGAAAATGCTAAGATACAGAAGAATTAAAGTAAGTCCATAACTCTTCAATAACCTACCAACATGAATTGTCAATGAGTTGCTGGAAACTTCATCATTTTCAAACATCAATTTACAAACATATGTCCCAGAGTCCTCTGTAGTAACATTATGGACAGTCAGTGAGGGATCGTCCACTGTACCACCACTGTGTTTGTCTGGGGTCAGCTGAATGGTCTCCTCAGGACCCCCATCAGATCTGGTCCACAAAACAGCTGAGGGTCTAGTCTCCCCATGAACAGTACAATTAAGTACAAGTGAGTTTCCTCTTAAGATTCTAGTCGATTTAGTTGATATTGTAACTGTTACTGGTTCTGAAATAACAAAATGTTTATTCATGAAATCATTAGGAAAAGGATTGATAACATGTAGCAACACATTCTTTTTATTAAGGATGCCATTTGTTTATTTTTTCAATTCTAAATACTTTTTATTTGTGATCATCGAAATAAAAAAAAATACAACAAAGGTCCAGACAATAAACTTTGCTACCACTAACATGCCTAACCTGCATTTGGTCTAATCAAGACTGATTATTGCAGTTGGAGTTATCATTTGTCTCATGTTCATTTACTCCATCCTTTCATAAAATATTCATCAAAGGCACTCTAGCAAAAAAGATTGAAAATTCCAAACACTACATGAATATGAACATGATGAAGACCATATAAAAATAATCAAAAAGCACCCTCACATACCCAACGCGTTCAGTAATTTGACTTTAAAAAAATAAACTTGAGTCCTTTAATTTTTGCGAAAAAAAATTGTGATAGCATTCACAAGTGAATATGTTATACTTCTTGCATACCAAATTTCATTAAATTCTGCTCCATAGTTTCAGAGGAGTTGTGTCCACAAGATGATGAATCAGGATTTTGACCAAATTTCTAATTCCAAAGGGCCATAAATCCCACAAAAATTTGCAAATAAAAAATTACTGATAATATGCACAACAATATATGGTGTAGTTCTCATGCTACTTGCATAACAAGTTTCATTAAATTCTGTTCCGTAGTTTCAGAGGAGTTGCGTCCACAAGATGATGAATCAGGATTTGTGGCAAATTTTGAAGTCCAAACGGCCATTTCTCCCACAAAAATGTTCAGATAAAAAATTCCTGGTAATATATACAGCTACATATGGTAAACTTCTTGCATATGTAAGTTTCCTCATGATGAGTGGTTTAAAAGGAGTTGAGACCACAAACTGTGATCACAGACGGACCAGTCAAATCATTATACCCCTTTGCAAATTTGATGTGTGGGGTATAAAAACTAAAGTATGCCAACTGGAACCAACATATTGAATCAATCTGGGATAGGAGGAACCTTAGAGTTTTAACAAACATGACAAATTAAACATTTTAAGGTTAGTGAAGACACCTGACCCCAAAAATAATGCTGAATTTAAAATGTCCAATTTTTTTATGTATTAGTATTAGGTATATACTTTATCTTGTGTAAAAATATTGGACCCCCTTTCCAGGCTTGTTTTCCCAAAATTAAGGCTCAAAGTTTTCCCAAATCACTATAGATTATATAGGAAAGGCCAAATAATTAGCATAAAATCTTGTCGCAGAAAAAATCCACGAATTTAAATTTTATTTTTATTTGATAAAACTGAATGAAATACTATATATTTTGAAATAAAACAATAAAAACTTGGGGTCACCAGCTTACTTTTCTGTCTACAATACAAATCTTTGTAATTTTTTGGTAATTTTTCAAGTGAATTATCTCCCTTGTTTTATTTGAAAATTTTATTTATGAAGGAATGGTTGTTTTATTTGAATTAAAATTAATTTATTTTGATTAAGTTTTAATAAATAAAACTATTTAACACAAGTTTCAAGGTATTTGTGACATTTGCACTTGTTTTTTGCATTTTTAGCTGTTTTTGGTCACATGACAGGTGTCCTCACTAACCTTAATACTTGAATAATTTTATATAGCTTTGATGTGATCTTGAACACAAAGGTGCTGATGCTGGAGTGGATTGGAATAAAAAATGCAACAAAGTTCCAGACAATGGAAAGCTGTTAACTTATTCAATTACAAACAGAATCCCATAGGTTCTTGTGCTCAATAAAGAATGCCAAAATTGTGGTGGAAAAACGGACTCCTCTAGATTTTTACTGCACTACAACACTGCTCACCAGGTAATTAATGATATCTTCTATTTCTTAATGAAGAGGTATTTTACAACACTTGATTCAGGAATTAAAGCAACATTCTGCAATAGTTTTCAATCTTAACTGCAATTAAATTACCACAAAGTTTAGTTGGGGAATATCATAATGAAAAATTGAAAATTGATGTGGTTTTCAAAACACTTGTGTAAATGTCAGATCCCTCATTCTTACATGTCTAATAGGGGAATCCAAACTTTTACAGAAGTGCTCACCATCATGGATGTTTAATAGAGATAAAAGTTGCTACGCTGGACTTGTTCTTTATCTATTCTCAACTCAAAAGAGGTGCTCTATCATAAAAATGCATTTATTATATTTAATGTCTCCTTTAGGGAGCAACCATTTGATTTTTAGGGGGGGGGGGGCTATGGTGAAATTTGAAATAAAAAGACAGGATGGCAAATGGCAAAAATCCAGAAATAAAAAGGCAGGATGGTGTTTTTGGCTAAAAGATGTATAGTTGCTTTAAAAATAAAAAGAATTGCGCGCGAAAGCGTGCAAAAAAAGATCCAGGCTCGACTTTTTCCGAAAATAAAAAGGCAGGACGAAGAAAATATCCATAGCCCACCCCCATAAAAATCAAATGGTCGCTCCCTTACAAACAAGGATCTTAAAGAAGACTTTTGTGGAGAATTTGCTGTCATAAAGCCAAAGATTTATTGTTGCCATGAGTTGGAGTTGTGCAGTGTGATTTCTATGATCATTTAAACATGCTCCACTTACTTTTCTTTCTTTTGAGGCAATATCTCCACCACAAGAGACTTAATCCTATCACAAAGACTGTGGTACAACATATCCTACAAAACATAAAACAAAACAAATTGTGAAGTAAATCTGGCCCTAGTTTCATAAAACATATCAAATTATCAATGCAAAAGTAACTAATGATTTTCTAAAATTTATTTATTGTTAAATACATGTTATTCTAAAGAAGGATAAGAAGTGCTCCAGTAGACGACCATTACAAACTTAAAAATCCAGCCTTTATCATGTTTATGATATAGTTAGGACTGACATGTAACCCTACAATCAGATTGACATAATTACAAATTAGGACTGACATGTAACCCTACAATTAGATGGACATAATTACAAATTAGGACTGACATGTAACCCTACAATCAGATGGACATAATTACAAATTAGGACTGACATGTAACCCTACAATCAGATGGACATAATTACAAATTAGGACTGACATGTAACCCTACAATCAGATTGACATTTTCAACATTTTTCATATAAATGAAAAGTAAATCTGGTAGCTTATGCTGATTATCCAGCTCCCAAAATTATGCTTTACGATAAAACCCGAGTCTTAGTAAAAAGAAAGTAGATGATCAAGAGGATAAGATCGGTACACACCTTATGGTGCTATAGGATGAAACTGTATACAAAATATCAGAACTCTTCGTCATGTAGTTGATGAGAAAACAGTGATTATGTTTTAAATCCTAAGTATTCAGTAAACATGAAATAGAAACCTAGAACATGAAGTCAGTATACAACATTTGGTACTACAGGATAAATCTGTATACAAGATATAACACCCCAACCTGTATGTACAAAATGTATAAAAACTGAAGTTTTCGATTAACATGATTAACATGAAGTAGATGAACTTGGAGAGTAAAATTGAAATACACCATATGGTACTTTAAGAAAAAGCAGTATACAAAATATCAGACCTAGCTCTACCATATGTAGTTGCTTGAAAAACTGCGACAGAAATTATGTTACGTACGAATGAACAGACGGACAAACATACAAAGGTAAAACAATATAACCCTCTTCTTGTTGTGTGTGGTCGGTAATGTTTAACGCCCTTTTTCGACGCACCTGTGCCATGTAGGGCGGTCAGTTTTAACGGTGCATAAAACCGGAGTACCCGGAGAAAAACCACCGACCTTGGCCAGGTAACTGACAAACCTAATCAGTCAAAATTGGGGAAGTCCCTTTTTTGTTAAATTCAACAGGACCCCTCTTCTTTGAAGAAAGTGTATAGTTATAAGTATTTAATAACATAGCTTAACAAGAGGCTCCCAGCAGCCTTAATCGCTCACCTGGTCTTGATGTCAACCCTATGAAGAACTTTTTAGAGCTAAATAAGCTGAACATTTAAGCAAGCAAGAGCTTTTCTCTTTCAGCAATAGATTTCATTGTGTAGGCCAAAAACGTGCAAAATGATATTTTAAGGGTCGTCTGGACACTTTGACTCTTTAGAGACTTTTGTTAAGAGCTTAATCGATGAACTGAACATTTAAGCAAGCAACCACTTTTCTTTATCTTCTATAGTTAAACATTGTAATCCCTATAAGGGGTCATCTGACAACTTCAACCCTATGAATGCTTTTGTAGAACTAAATGAGCTGAAAATTTAAGCAAGCAACAGCTTTTCTCTATCTGCTAAAGACCAAAAACACTATTTAACGCCTTTAAGGGGCTGTAAACCCTATAAGGGGTCATCTGACAACTTCGACCCTATGACAACTTTTGTAGAGCTAAATGAGTTGAACATTTAAGCAAGCAACAGCTTTTCTCTATCTGTTATAGTTTTCATTCTATAGGCATGATAGGGCAAAAACATGAAAAAACGCTATTTTTTACCTTAAAAGGACCATAGCCCCTATTAGGTGTCATCTGACAAGTTCGACCCAATGGAGATTATTGTAGAGCTTAATAAGCTGAACATTTAAGCAGGCAACAGCTTTTCTCTATCTGCAATAGTTTTCATTCTATAGGGCAAAAACATGAAAAAACGCTATTTTTGACCTCAAAAGGGCAATAACCCCTATTAGGGGTCATCTGACAACTTTGACCCAATGGAGACTTTCAAAGAGCTTAATGAGCTGAACATTTTAGCAGGCAACAGCTTTTCTTTATCTGCAATATTTTCATTCTATAGGGCAAAAACATGAAAAAACACTATTTTTGGCCTTAAAAGGGCCATAACCCCTAATAGGGGTCATCGGACAAGTTCGACCCAATGGAGATTATTGTAGAGCTTAATAAGCTTAACATTTTAGCAGGCAACAGCATTTCTCTATCTGCAATAGTTTTCATACTATAGGGTAAAAACATGAAACAACGCTATTTTTGACCTTAAAAGGGCCATAACCCCTATTAGGGGTCATAAATAATAATAATAATAATAATGTTTATTTAGGCAATAATCAAGTATACATATACAGACATACAATCAAACAATCATATATTTCAAAATATACACAAACTAAAAAATCATTCACATGTAATAAAAAAAAATACATATTTGGCACTTGATTAGCCTAGGATAACCCATAAAGCTATGAAAAAAAAGCTTATTTCCAATGGGGTCCTTGCATTTAAAAGTATCAAAATATATATTTAAATAATTAAATATTTAATAGTTTGTTAAATTTAAAATTATAATAAAAACTTACATTAGCTTAATAATATAAAAAATCATTTTCTTCAAAACATCTGGCAGCAAATTTTAAATGTTGCTTAACAGCTGATTTAAAAGATGATTTTTCAGAAATATTTTTAATTGATGCTGGTAAATTGTTCCAATCTAAAATAGAATTATATAAAAAGCTGTTATTACCACATATTCTTGTATTTGGAACAAAATAATTTAAGTTTGTTGCACCTCTAGTACCTGTTTGGTTAAGACGAAAACCTGCTGACATATAATTAGGAGCTTTCCCATGATAAATGATGTACACATGGTTAATTCTATGTTGTTTCACTCTGTTTTCAACAGATAACATGTTGACTTGTTCTAATACATTACAATTAATGCTATGTCTTGACCCCAGACCAAGGATGAACCGCACAACTTTATTTTGTAATACTTGTAACTTCTTCGACATCCCCTTCCCGATACTACTATACCATGACCAGCAAGAATAGTCAAAATAACACTGTATTAAAGCAGTTGTGAGGGTCATTCTTGATCTGCTGTCAAGACACTTTGCATTTCTATATAAAAATCTAAGTCTCCCATTGACCTTTTGAACTATACTTGAGACAATATGTTCACAGTTTAAATATTTATCTATATAAACACCTAAATATTTTACAAAATCAGTTGATTTTATAACATGATCATAACATTTTACACTAAAATTAGAATATTGTTTGATCTTTCTTGGTGGACCAAATAACATACACTCTGTCTTTCCAAGGTGTAGAGAAAGCTTGTTATCTATGAGCCAATCTGAATAGTTTTCTAATACATTGCCTAATTTATTTGATATAAAATTTGGGTCTCTATGACTATATAAGATGGCACTATCATCAGCATACAAAATAAGCTTGCAGTCATTATCTATACTTATAGACATATCATTTACATATGTTAAAAATAAAAGTGGTCCCAATATGCTACCCTGAGGGACTCCACAAGTTACATTCATGGCTTCTGACATAACCTCATTACAAGATACAAATTGAACTCTATCAGAAAGGTAGGATCTAAACCAATTTATGGATTCAATACCCATTACTTTAAGTTTGTTACATAATATATTATGGTCTACAGTGTCAAAGGCCTTTTGAAGGTCTAACATGATCATTCCACTATATAAACCTTTGGTGTTATTACTCCTGATATAATCAAGTAAATATATAAGACAAGTATCAGTGGAGTATTTACTACGAAAACCAGATTGTAAATCATATACAGTGAAACTTCTCTAAACCGGCCACCAGAGGGACCATATAAAATGGCCAGTTTAGAGGGGTGGCCGGTTTTGTGGGTGTCTCCTTAATGTCCATCAATGTTACAACCCATGATCAAAATATATTGATCTTAAATTGATAAAATATATTCTTTATCTTATACCTTGCGAAAGCTGTATCAGTAACATTTAAAAATAAGGTTATGTTTACTTATTTTATATATTTATTATTTTGATATTAAATTTGATTTGTAGTAAAGCTAAAAGTGAGTATTTAAAGATCAGGTAGTTTTATAATATGGACAACACTTTTGGTTCATTTTGTCACTTGGCAAAATTCTTTATCAGTCTGGCATAAATTAAAATGCAAAACATATCAAGTTTTGAAATAATGTCAAAAGACTATTTTCATACCATTAATTATCAGGATTATGTTCAGCTCATTAATTCCAATTTACATGATCAAATTACATATGAATATTTTGATCAGCTTGGACAGAAAGATTTAAATAAACATCTTTATGTCACAATAACCATGATAACTTACAAAATTGCAATTATTAATTCATTAAATCTCTTAATTATTATTTTTAATTAATTGTTGTTATAATAATTAAAATTGACTTATGAAGGGCTTCAAAATTCTTTAATTGCCTTTTATAACTTGTGTGTTGACAACTTTACTGCCTGTGGCATCGATTGCTTGGCCAGTATTCAGGGGTTTAAATTACTTGATTAATGAAGAGAAAGTTTAAAAAAGGTGGCCGGTGTACGGTTTGGAGGGGTGGCCGGTTTTGTGAGGAAAATTTACATAGACTTTCAATAGAATTTTGCAGGGACTTTTTGAAATGGCCAGTTTAAAGGGGTGGCCAGTTTTCAGGGGGTCCGGTTTAGAGAAGTTTCACTGTAACATATTGTTTTCTTGTAAAAAATCTATAAGTTGTTTGTATACACTTTTTTCTAAGATCTTAGAGACAATGCTCAAAATACTGACTGGTCTATAATTACCCACTTCTAGTGGACTATTTTTCTTGTACAATGGTTTTACTCTTGCATATTTCATGCTTTGAGGTACAACACCTGTTGTAATAGATTGATTTATAATTGCAGTAATAGGTGTTTTAATTATATGTGCACTATCTCTTATAAACCTTGCAGGTATTTCGTCTAACCCGGTACTCTTTGTTACATTCAAAGCAGACAACTCTCTAAATACAAAATCTTCGCTGACTTCATTCAATATAAACTTTTTGTTACTTGGATTCCTATTTCTATAAAAATTTACAAAAAGACTGGATGTTGTGTTATATAAACCTTTAGCTGTTGGTAATTTTTTAACCAATTCTGAGGCAACATTTGTAAAAAAACTATTGAAATGGTTTACAATGGTTTTCAAATCATGACAAATTTTGTCATTTACATTCAAAACAATTTTAGCCTCTTGAGCCTTATTTTTATAACCAAGGTTTTTTAACTGTTCCCATAATTTTTTAGGCTCATTTCTGTTTTCTTCAATCTTGTTTGAAAA
Source organism: Arcuatula senhousia (assembly GCA_963971305.1). Lineage (NCBI taxonomy): Eukaryota > Metazoa > Mollusca > Bivalvia > Mytilida > Mytilidae > Arcuatula > Arcuatula senhousia. Next base: position 8,200,568 of record OZ020314.1, read on the forward strand.
ATAATCAGATTTTGCAGATTTTACTTCCCTTTGAACTTTATTTCTGAGATAACAAAATTGTTCAACATAATTTTCTGGGTCTTTATACTTTTTGTGCAAAGATAAAAAATAATCCCTTTCTTTAATTAAATCCAAAATCTCTGCCGTCATCCAAGGTTCAGTTCTTTGTTTCACTCTAATCTCCTTTTTAGGAGCAACCTGATCTAAAACGCCAGTAAATAAATTTCTAAAAATATTCCAATTATCATTAACACAATTTGAAGTTGTACAAGTGTGCCAATTTATTTCATTTAATTTCTCTAAAAAAGTATATTGATCATAATTTTTCAAAGACCTGATTTTAATTGTCTTATGTTCCCCAATAATAAGTTTGGGTATTTTTCTAATACAATATGTGATATAATGGTCACTCAGGCCAATATCTAAAACACCAGATTTGGTTATATTTTCTTGTCTGTTTACAAGTATAAGATCTATTAATGATGAGCTAGTTTTAGTGACCCTGGTTGGTACATTAATAATTTGTGATAAATTCAGCATTTGCATTACATTCTTAAATTTGTTAACAGTTTTGTTTTCAGAATTTTTATTAAGCATACAATAGCTAAAGTCTCCCATTATCACAGATTCTAGGTCTGGCTCCAGTTTGTTGAAAGTTTCCTGGCATGTTGGTCGGGTGGTCTGTAAACTATACCAATTAGGATCGGCTTTGATTTGGGTAACAGCAACTCTGCCCAGATAGCTTCCATATCAACAGATGTCAGGTCCATTCTTGTATTTAAAGCAAAGTCATTTTTCATGTAAAGGCATACTCCCCCTCCGGTTCGTCTTCGATCTTTTCGCAACACAGAGTATCCTTCCAATTTAATTTCCTCGTCAGAAATTGTAGAGTCAAGCCATGTCTCGGTCACACCTATAGCAGCTGCCTTACTTGTAGTGGCCATTATACGAAGTTCAGATATTTTCGGCAGAAGCGATCAAGCATTTAGATGATAATAATGTAGCCCTTTTTGTGATGGAAATTCATATTGTTTGAAATCTTCCAGGTTGACAGTTTTTGTGTCATGTGATTGATTATCGTAGTGATTTTTTGTCAATATATCTATATTATCATCATGAAATGGTAATTGATTCATTAAACATGGATCACATGTATAATTTATTGATGTTCCATTCTCATTCATATCGTCATACATGACTTGGGTTATATTGGTTTTGCATTTTATGTGAGTCCACTTTTCACATTGATCACACGTTATTGCCTTGCTTGTGCTGATCACACCTTTAAAGCATTTGGTACATGGGTATTTGGGTGTTCTCTTTGACGGGCCAGGGTTATGATGTATATCTCCACTTCTTAGAAGAAATAATGTTATTAAAAATTCGTAAGATGGTCGAAAAACGATAGGGAATTGACAGATGGTTATCTCCCCTTTTCTTTGATTACATTGGTTACTCGTCAATCTCGTGTTGTTTGCATAGGAAATTAGATCTGCCGTCGTCCCCGAGTTGTTACCATGTATAAGTTTTGTGTTCGAATGTTTGTAATAATCATAAGAGTTTGTAAACTTCTCATAGTTGGCAATCAATAGAATAAGAATTGTCGTGAAGAAAAAACCAGCTGATCCCGCCATTATACCGGAAGTGTCATCTGACAACTTTGACCCAATGGAGACTTTTGTAGAGCTTTTGATTCTGAAGATCCTTCAGATTTTATCTATCTGTTCTAGTTTCCAAGTTATAAGTCTTTGAATGTGATTTTACCCTATGTTCTATTTTTAGTAACAGCGGCCATGTTTGTTATCAAATCATAAAGCCGAACACAATTTTTAAACATCATGCCCTGATTACTTGGACCAAGTTTTGAAAAATTCCATTCAGTGCTTTCAGAGAAGATTTTTGAAAAAGTAACGGACGGACGACGGACGACAGACGACGGACGACGAACCGATGGCGATGACAATAGCTCACTTGACCCTTCGGGTCAGGTGAGCTAATGAGCTGAATGTTTAAGCAAGCAACAGCTTTACTCTATCTGCAATAGTTTTCATTCTATAGGCAAAAAACACTTTTTTTCGCCTTTAAGGGGCTGTTACCCCTATAAGGGGTCATCTGACAACTTCGACCCTATGGAGACTTTTGTAGAGCTAAACGAGCTGAACATTTAAGCAAGCAACAGCTTTTCTCTATCTGCAATAGTTTTCATTATATAACCCAAAATCATGAAAAAACGCTATTTTTTACCTTTAAGGAGCTGTAACCCCTATCATGCCTATAAGGGGTCATCTGACCACTTCGACCAAATGGAGACTTTTGTGGACTTTTCGATGCTGTAGCAGCAGGGTGGCATCAGATTTAATCTATCTCTTATGCTTTTTGATTTACGAGCCAAAAACAGTAGTCTGACCCCCCTGGTCTATTTTTAGTAATGGTGGCCATGTTTTTTGGCGGATCAAAAATGGAAACACAAGTTTGGTGCATGACACCCTAAGGATCATTCATACATTGTACCAAGTTTCATTAAATTCTGTTCAGTAGTTTCAAAGGAGAAGTTTTTTTGAAAATTGTTAACAGACGACGACAGACGACAGATGCCAAGTGATGGCAATAGCTCACATGGACCTTTGGTCCAGGTGAGCTAAAAATTGATTTTAAATTAGTAAATTAGTAATAAATTTTACTTGTACATATTTATCATGTTTATACAGTATAATAAGGGCTTCAAAATGCCTAAATAATAACAAACTGATTCAAAGGTTCGATCATAGATTATCAAATTGGAATAAACAGACCAAACATACAACCTCCTCCCATCCATCCGGGTAGTTACAGACTGATAAAATTCATTTTTTTCTTAATGCGCGTATCATGTATGCTTTAAAACGATTGCCATATAATACATAATATTTTGGAGGTTAGAATGGTTTTTCACCATGTTTGGAATACAAACTACAAAGTCAGTTGGCATAGTTTATAATAAGTTATAATGTTCTTATCTCTCCTTCTAAGACTAAGGTTTGAATGTTTCAGTATTTTAGGGTTAAGTGTCTCTTGTTTAACATTTTCATCTTTCTTAATTTCTTTCCATACATACTTTCTGTTAGAATGGTTCATTCTTTTTCTTTTCATACCGAAAAATTAATGGTAATGGTAAACTTGATAAAACAAAATGATGTGCTTGTTATAACACGGTTTATATTAATTTTACGTCTTTGTGTGACTTAAAAATCATCACTACTAATACATACGCTTTACGTCACTGTAAGATTACTTCTATTTGTAAAAATAAGTGTTATGGCAAAATTATAGTATAACTAGGAAAAACCCGCGAATTCGCGGAAAAGTCAATCGTTGGTTGCTTTACAAAATATTACACAATAAAACATTGCATTTGCGTGACCTTACATGGTTGTGCTAATCGCAAATTAAAGGTTCTACGGTATTATTTAACTCTAATAAGTTTTTGGTCACTGTCAGTTTTTCATTGTGGTTTTTCTAAATTAACGCTTTTTATGTGAGCTGTGTCGCGTACTTATTCCACATCTCATTAGTTTCTATTATAATTTTTTATTGTGTGTTACCCCACCTATAAATTAAAAAATGTCCAGTGGCAGGATAAGTTTCAATCAATCGCTACGCAATTTTGCACAAAGGGAAAACTTGAAAACTACAATATGATAAATTTGAAATTGTTTTCATTTTTTTTTACCGTAAAACCATTTTTTTGCATAAAATCTTTTAAATGTCAATCACAATTAATGGAAAATAATTGTGGGATTTTTTGTAATTCGTCTGATAATTCAAACATTTAAAAAAAGGGGGACAAAACATCGAACCGACACTGAAGATATATTTGATCATATAAATCTACATTTGTAACCGCAGACTTTTTTAAATGTGCTACGCGAAAATACGCGTTATACCCCAATAAACAAAATATTTTACATTCATTTCTTATAAATTAATTTCAAATAAACATTTAACATGAAATTCTCTGTTAAAACATCACCATAAGACGGAGTATCTTACGTATAGTAAATTATCAATAATTTTGAAATTCTGTTTTTTTTTGTCTATTGGAAAATATTATAAATTTCTCGGTCAATCAGATCGCTGTATTCTACCTTAATTAATTTGTTGTGTGATGATTAATATAGATCTATATATATCATGGCAATGAGATTTTTTTTTTTATTTTTCCTGTACACGTACAGGTATTTCTATTTTTTGGGGTATTTTTTTTAGGTTGATATATCGATTGATAAAATAATTCTGTAACAATTAATTAATACATGTATTCCTTTATTTTACATTTTCAGATAAGAATAAACTGTTTAGTCTCGGGCGCCAAATGCCCGCTCGGACGCTTCCTATCGCTTTTTAGTATGACCGCTGGAGTGTAATTCCGGAACGATGACGGCTATACCGTTTCCGGATCAATTAATTAGGTTAATTAGCAAACTGCAAACATAATTGCATATTATGTGTTAATGAAATTTTAAAAGGGCACAACCATCCCCTATTTTTGATATACGAAGCTTAGTCGTAGCATTTGTTGTTTAGGCTGCAACCCGGCTAACAAAAAACGCTTCGTTATTTTAGTAGTATAGATATCAGTTGATTAATTTACTCTCAACAGACGACCAACAGACTGAGTTCATTATAGCCGACTCACCAACAGACCCAATTTAAGGCAAAAACTTAATAAATGCCACAAAAACGTTTGTCGTTTTTTTTTTCTTATATGTACATTTATATGTCAAAAGTGCATGATGTACAATTTAAGTTGCGTTTTTCGTAAGGCTTTCGATTTAATTCTAGCAAAACGCTGTAATGTTTACATTTTTGAATGACAAAATTGGTAGAAATATCTCAATGAGTACCACACCTTTTCATTTTGTCAGCTTACCAATGTAAGCTACAGAAAAAAAGAATGTATGAAAACGTTCAGTATTCAATATTGTTTTGCTCAACATAAATTGTTTTTCTATCAAAGAATTTAGTAAAAAAGAAATATTTAGTAAAATGTAATGACCTTGCTATGTTTTTCTCGATAGTACTTGACCAACAGACTTTAGCCGACTCTCCAACTGTCCCATTTTCCATATATACAATATTGAGATGTGGAATAATAGATGTTAAATTAAACCAACAGACTGAGTTCTCAGCTAGCCGAGTGAAGGTGGTGATATAGTTACGTAAAATAGTGCGACACTGTAAAATTTTCTTGGAATAGGTTTTAGAAGTCGAATAGGACAGACTCCGACATGTAGGATATGAAAATTATCATGAACAAAATACAGAAGTTTTTGTCTAGAACTTTTTTGTAATTTTTATTTGAGAGAAACACAAAACCAGAAGAATTAAAGATTGCAATGGTCTTGATTTGGTACAGGCACTTCCAAAGAAGTGGTAGGTTAAACCAGGTTTTATGGCACCAAACCTCCCTCTTTTATTTATTTTATATTTTAGTTGTACTATGAGTTGAATCTTCCTTCAACGTCCAGTTTTGCACACTGGTTTTCCTGAACTTTCGGCGTCTTTTTAACGCTTTTTTCTTTGAAAATTTTAGACATCATTAAACGCAGGCATGACCCACAAGAGAAGCTAGTTGGTTTTTATTTTCGAACAAACAAGAATATGTCCAAAAGACATAATGCCCCATCTCGCAACATTCATTTTCTTCCACAATCACTAAAGCATCAACATGGTTGCTATTAAAGCACTTGTCAGTCAGAAGGAATGGACTTTAACTTAACCATTCTTCTATAAGTGGTCATTCATGTGGAAAATATAGGTCACTGCCAGCATCTGAAACATGCATTGTGCTAAGCATCACTAGGTGCACCTACCATACCAATATAGTTGATGTGGCACATGTCAGTAAAAAAGGAATGATCTTTATCCATTCTTCTATAAGTGGTCATTCATGCGGAAAATATAGGTCACAGCTAGCACCCTTTTACGCGCAATTTACGTCGTCAACCAGTTATCCAGTAATTTGAGGTAAGATTTTGACAATTACCAAAAAATTGAAATTGGAAGATGGTCTATCAAACAAACCTATCTAGACTATAACGTGCCATAACCTTGCTATGCCTGTTTCATATTATATTTCTAACTCCTTTTGTACATAACTTAAAAATGGTCTCCAGTTTAGTTTTTGTGTATGTACATGTGTATATTTTTCAAATATTTCTTCAGCATTTTCAGGAACCAATCTGACAACAAACCAAACATTTATCATGTTTATAGGTCAACCAATATGTTAAAATCATTATAATCTCTTTATCCATGATTATGATCGGTTACTTACACCCAGTCCATCAGTAAGCGAAGTTTAATCGACTTCTTAAAAGTTTTACGCCTTTTCAATTATTTCCTTATCAATGGCCGACGAGGAAAAGACTTCTATTTTTAGATTAGGGGAATTCAGAAAACGTCTAATAACCGAAGTATTATCTAAATTGTGTACTTTAACCCGGGCCCAGACCGAAGATCCCGGGTTTCACACATATTAAAAGTCCCCTGACCGAAAATCACAGTTCATTCGTATTTCCTGCAGTAAGTTTCATTTTTTCATAAAAGATGAACTCTTAAACAATTGTATTCGAATTGGTAGACAGTCACTGATGATGCAGCTAGCCTCGACATCAATTTCCTACCTATAAGGGAGCAACCATTGAAAATCTGGGACAGGTACATGTATGGACTACACAAAGAATGTGTTCATGATTAAAAAAATATAAAAATATGACACCAATGCCAGGGGTATCATATAAGCCCCCTAACTTTCCAGAGGTGAGCTTAAAATGAATAAGTAAAAAGAGGCTTAATTTCATGAAACTTGTGATTCTGACCAATCTGTATTCCATATACATATGTTTTTAATTCTTTGCCTTCACAAAAGTTGGACAGACGGATAAAGTGAAAACTACAGGATTTCCACATAAGCTGGACTCAAAAAAAAAAGCAATTGGAATCTCCCTTATGTGATAAGAAACACCATCCCACCAGGCACGCAACGTTGAATAAACGTTGATATCAGGTTGAAAAATGATAAACATTTATTAAATGTTGAATCAGGGTTGATGTATCAACGTTGAAGAGTAACCATTGATTCAACATTGATTCAACATTTAATGTTCAACGTTGAAGATGTCAACATTTATTAAACATTGAAACCATGTTGTTGTTTCAACGTTGAAAGGATAACATATATTCAACGTTGAAACAAAGTTGTGAATTCAACATATTTCATAAGTTTTTTTCTATCGGTTTTAATTAAATCTAAAAAGTGATATTTTTCATCAACTTTATTGTATACATGTACATGAGGTTTATTTTCAATATCAAACTTTTTTTTATAAATTTAGATCAATCGTCGATTGAATAATTGTTTGGTTTTTCTTTTTGTTTCTTTTTTTTATTTTCATTCGCGCATGCGTGGAAAGTTAAAACCAGTGATAACAGCCATATGACGGTTTAAAATTTGGCGGCTGTTTGGATTTTGAATGAACGGAAGGTAAGTTATTTAAACATGTTAAAGATATATTGAAATAAATTACAGTTTGTAGCATTTATATTGGACAATATATATTTCTCTTTCAAAGGATATCCTGGTTGTAGAAATATCATTGCCAGCAAAACAAACATAAACCATTTCAGTTTTCAAAATCCTTTTTATGATAATATTTAAAGAGAAGTTTTGAAGTATATATTGTTATAACTTTTAACATATTGAATTGTGTTAAACTTATGTACATATATTTATAAACATTGCATTGAGATAATTACAATTTAATTATGGGAACGGTCGTTGAAAAGGTCACACATCCTGTTGTACCCAGTCAAAATATCATGCGTATCAACAGCCATTGAATAAGTGTGCATGTCGTTATCTTAAGATTATGTGTAATAGATATCACTGGTAAGTGAAGCTGTGTATATTTTACAGCTGTCAGAATCTACACACATGGCAGATATCAGAGTAGAGCAATTAACGAAATGGATGAAAAACAGATAAAATTTCTAAGCGGTAATGTAAATATTATTTAACTATCATTATGATAACTGAAACATTTTTTTGATGAAAGATGAACCTGTTCCCAAATTCCTTTAGAAATACATAAGAATAATTGTTTACCTTTGTTAAACATTTTTCTCTTTATAATAATGTTGACCCAATTATTAATTTCAAATTTTAATTTTCAAGTGCTAGCACCATGTATGCAACTAGAAACATGTAAACACGACTTTAAGGGCTGGTTTGTTTTAACATTCAATTTAAATGCATACTTCTAATAAACTGAGGGGGCTTGATGACAATCACCTTGTCCGTCCGTTTGTCTGATAACATTTTTGTGATAGATTTTAGATTTGTTACACAGCTATGATTACATTCTAATTCATAACGACAATTTCGATTCGATCGGTTATTAATGCAGTTTTATTACTCGATGAAACTCACCAGCACGTATCACCTTAACAACGACTTGCTCAGAGTAATTTCAAAAAAGAAAAACCATGCATTTCGTGCAATTTTCTGTGCAAACATTTGATATATTTTATCAAAATGTAATTATATACATTGAATGCATTTTTTTTAGTTTTATTAGTGTGTAAAAGCGTGGACCTTTGCGCACATTTTCAATAAAACTCAAAAGTATAATCAAATAACGCTGTAAGTTTTGCTGTAAATTTTCTTGCAGTTGTTCATAAATTTCCTGATTTCAGTGCAAACATATTTTGAGGAGCAAAAGGAAAAATCTCATGATTAAGAAATAGAATTCTTGGCTTCAATTGAAAGAATCGGTTTTACAAAATGTGAAAAAAATTGACAAGTACAATAACCAGTCGAGAGGTTAACAAGTATAAACCCCTTGTTTTAAGCTTGTTTGAATGGATCTTTTTACATATCTTTTCAGAAGTCTTTACCTCAGAAACATTGGTGATGAAAACAGATTGAGTGTAAATTATGGATGCTAAACTGGAGGAATGATTATAGACTATAAAGTGATTAAATTTTTTTTTGGACTAAGTCTTGGAGTATAATGTTTAAGTTTAATTTAGTTAAATCAAATAAATTTAAAAGAAAACTGTTTCACCTCATTGTGAAGCCCCCTTTTTTGGAATAAATATGATTTCGAAGTAATGCTATTTCTACACTGAATTAAACTGTTGCTTTTAGCTTTTTCCCAGTATACAAGTTTACAGGAAAATGTTGAATAAATATGCATGATAACAACAAACATAATTGCAACTCAGTTTAACAAGGAAATAAAAACCCTATGATATAGAAATACCATATTGCATTCTTGTGTTCTTGTAGTCAGGTTCTGATAGGTTTGTTCTATCCAAAAGGGTTTTTGCATTTGTTTGAGCACATTTTGTATTATTGTTCTATCTTCACACATTTGATTTGTTGTGGCAATGGGATTGACCATCAAGTGAAGGAATATGGCTAACCTTATAAGGAAAGAGGTGAAAATATCAAAATCAAATTTTGATATGGCAATATAAAATCTATCAAAATATAATAAACAACATTTAATAAATGTTGAAAAATCAACGTTGAATATTCGTTGAAAAATCAACGTTGAATAAATGTTGAAAAATCAACGTTGAATTCTCAACGTTGATTCGAATTTTCAAAATCAAACATAAAATCAACGTTGAACTGAGGTTGAAAATCAACGTTGTTTCAACATTGATTCAACATTGTGTGCCTGCTGGGATGTTCATAAATCTGTCAAGTTTAAAAAAAAAATAAAAAGGCTCTCAGGAGCCTGAATGGCTTTACTGACATATGTGCCTGAAGTATAGGGTATAAGGCAAAATCTATTTGACATTGAAAGGGTTATAAGTCAGACAAGGGGATCATCTGACAATATGGTTTAACTTAATGTAGTAATAATTATACAGAGTAATATTTCAGCAGTTGAAACCTTTGGAGGAATAACCACTAAAATGAACAGTATTATAAGAAATTCACAAAAAGGGCAATAACTCCTACAAGGGTTGTAGGATCTTCTTCAACATGTCAAGGCTGGTAGATCTTAAGGTGATGATCACTTTTGTTCTCAATCAATATTTATAAATCTGTCACCGTTGTTGAGTTATTTGCAAAAAACTAAAATTTTCTTTATGTTATTTTTTTAGCCACAGAGGTCATGTTTTATAACCAATCAAATACTTCATCATCAGTTCTATACACCTAATGCTATCAAACAACTATACTAAGTTTGGTTCCAATTGGACTTAAAAGTGTCAGAAGAGAAAGTTTTTAAAAGTTTACGGACGACTGACAACGGACAAACAAAAGATCCAAAGTGATGACAGTAGCTCACATGACCGGAAGGAAGAAGATTTGCCATAAAATCGAAAGATCAAAGGAAATAATTTAAAGTTTGAAAAAAAATGCTGCCATAGTGAGGGCCGAATGCAGAAGTCTCATGCAAGCTGTATGACAGGTCTGTGTTTGTAACAAATAACAATGCAGTAAAGTTGATCTTAGTCATATAATTTACATTATTCACAATGGCACGGTTTTGTTGTTTTATGTGCTTGAGATTAATAATGTGTTTGGCATTTGCACCTTTTTGGCTAAATTAATATTACGAGAAACATTGCTGTCATTTTTGTCATAGATCTTAAGCTAAGGAATGTTTTCCAAGCCATAACTGTAAGTTTCATAAGATGGCATTTCCTAAATATCTTATAATATTTGTCCCCCTACCTGAGTTTTGATAAGATGGTGTTTGCTTTCAATCTTATAATAATTGTCTTCCTAACTGTATGTTTTAGAAGGACATTTCCTATGTATCTTATTATAATTGTCCCCCTACCTGTATGTTTAATTAGATGGGGTTTCCTATGAATCTTATAATAATAGTCCCCCTACCTGTGTGTTTAATAAGATGGCGTTTCCTATGTCCATTGCTGTAAAAGACCTTGTCACAGTACGGACAGGGGAACTCCTTCCTGATGCCCTCCTCATCGTCAGCTTTGTTGATAAATCGGATGTGTTTACGCAGGGTGTCAGGATCTTTATAGCTCTTCTCACAATAGCTACAGTGGAAGTCCCGGGTAGTGGAATGCGTCATGATGTGCCTCTGAAGATGAGCGTACTTGAAGAATCTTTTGGGACACTGATCACACTGGTGTATTCTGTCGTCTGTGTCTTTATGGGTTCGGATGTGTTGCTTGTACTCGTGCTGGTTTTCAAAATTACAAATACCAAAATGCGGGTATAAACAGTTAATTTGGATATGCTATATATCGATATTTCAAGGAGTAACCTCTCATCAGTAGCATTTAAACCAAAACATTGGAAGGTCAAATTCCAAAACAGTTGAAAACGAAAAGTACTCAAAACCAAAACGTTCGAACAAGGAAGCCAAATCCAGCACCGAGGATATCGACCATGTGCATTACATGGAAAGAAACCTGGTGTTTTCATCAATTTTGAATTTAACAATCGGAAATTTCAGCGACAATATATTAGAAATTTTATGGTAATTCGCTATCGCAGTAACGACCGCAGTAACGACAGCTGTAAACCTTGGCATCGATTTCAGGCAAGGCATGCCTCTGTTTGTGTTTCTGTAGATATTTGGCCAGGTGGAACCCTTTACCACAATCATTGCATAGAAATGGTTCAATTTCGTCATGCGTCTTCTCGTGTTCTATCAAGGCATACAAGAACCGGAATGTTTTCTCACAGTGTTCGCACTGGTGCTGTCGGTCGGCATGAACAGTGTCTTTGTGCCGGAGAAGTTTCTTGCAACTACAAAACCTCGACTGACAACTGTTACATAAAAATGGCTTTTCTTCTCCATGTTCCTCTTCCAAGTGGTTGTCCATCAAAAACTGGGTCGAAAATTTAGCGTCACAGTATGTACAACATTTAAACGGACCGTCGCTTTCTCGTAATCTCTGCTCCCCTTCATTTGAGATAATTCTCCTTTTCGCTGCCTTGATAAAATCCTGGACTCGAACCATGTCTTGTTTTAGGTCGTACTTCCTCGTAAATCGATTGTGACAAACGAAAATATTATACTATGTCGTCATGTTTTTCTGGGATGTTATGTGTCGATCATGGTATTTAATTACACTATGTTTGTTTTGTGGTTTTTAGCTCACCTGACCCGAAGGGTCATGTGAGCTATTGTCATCACTTGGCGTCCGTCGTCCGTCCGTCGTCCGTCGTCCGTCGTGCGTAAACTTTTTAAAACGTTAACTCCTCTTACACCATAAGTCCAATTGCAACCAAACTTGGTATGGTTGTTCATTAGCATTCGGTGCTTAGAACTGATGTGGGGATTTTTGATTCGTCGTAAAACATGGCCGCCATGGCTAAAATAGAACATAGGGGTAAAATGCAGTTTTTTGCAAATAACTCAAAAACGGCTACAGATATCAAAATTTTGGCATAGGGGTAAAAGTGATCAGCACCTCAAGAAATACCTACCCTGAAATTTTGAAGAAAATCCAACAACCCATGTAGGAGTTATTGCCCTTTTTGTGGATTTTTTGCAAATTCTGCACCTGTTTAACTCAATATCTTGAAAACTATACTAGATATTTGAGAAATTTAAATTGCATATTGTTAAGCACATCAAGATCTACAAAATATGTAACAGGGTCAACGTTGTAGGACCTTTCCTTTTAGGAGTTATTGCCCTTAGAACGTCAAAATTTAGCATTTTAACAGTATTTCCTCATTACATTGAAAACGTTAACTCCTCTGAGACTTTAAGTCCAAATGGAACCAAACTTGGTATAGTTGTTTATTAGCATTAGGTGTATAGAACTGATGTGGGGATTTTTGATTGGTTGTAAAACATGGCCGATGTAGCTAAAAATAGAACATAGAGGTAAATGGCAGTTTTTTGCAAATAACTCTAAAACGGTGACAGATTTCAAAATTTTGATTGGGAACAAAAGTGATCAGCACCTTAAGATCTACCAGCTCTGAAATTTTGAAGAAAACCCAACAACCCATGTAGGATAGTAGATATAACTATAGCAGATAGAGAAAAGCTGTTGCTTGCTTATATGTTCAGTTTATTTAGCTCTACAAAAGTCTGAATAGGATTGAAGTTGTCAGATGATCCCTTATAGGGGTTAAGGCCCCTAAAATAACGGTTTTTCGTGTTTTTGGCCTATAAAATAAAAACTGTAGTAGATAAAGAAAAAACTGTTGATTGCTTAAATGTTCAGCTCATTTAGCTCTACAAAATATAGGTTAGACATCAAGACCAGATGAGCGATTTAGGCTCCTGCGAGCCTCTTGTTGTTGTAAAGTTTTGTCCTTGTCGTTTCGAATAAATCATATTTGAATGCCTTTGCTTCCTTTTACACCAGCTTATGTATAGTTTTATCGAATTAGAACCAAGTTTCTACCACTTTCCAATTTGTACCAAGTTTCATCCATTTTGGATGGTGAAGCCACATTTAAAAGGTAAAAACTAAATAAGAAATATAATTTAATAAAACTCTTAAAACAACTACCATCCATTTATTTATCTTTTTATTTATACAAAGGCCACAGTGCAACATCTTTTTTTTCATCCATTTTGGACTTTGTACCAAGTTATATCCACTAATGTTTTAGGAATAAGTTTCATCCACCAAAGACAATATAACAAGCTTCATCCATTTAGAACTCTGTGGCATGTGTCATCAACTAAGGTCTACGAACCAAGCGTTTTTACTTATGAATATGTACCAAGTGTCATCCACTTAAATGTATACTAAGTTTCATCCACCTCCGACTTTGTACCAAATTTTACCCACTTTTGACTTTGTTCAATGTTTCATCAAAGAATATCGTGCCAGGTTTCGTCCACTTTAGACTTTTATCAAGTTTTATCAACTAAAGACTTTGTATCACGTTACATCGACTACAGACTACGAACCAAGTTTCATCCGCTATAAATATGTAGTAGAATATGTACCATTTTTCTTCAATTCAGAACTTAGTACACACTTTCATCCACTAAGAATTTGTACGAATTTTTATTCACTAAGGCCTTTGTACCAAGTGTTATCCACCAAGGGCTTAATATTCCGTTTATTCAATAGGAATCGCGTACTTAGTTTATCCATGTAGAATATTGAACCAATTGTTGTACACTTTCGACTTTGTACCTAGCCTCTTCATTGTAGATCTTTGTACCAATATTTATCCACTAAGGACTTTGCACCAATGTTCATATACTTTGGACTACGTACCAAGTTTCATCCACTTAAAATGTTGTAGAAAGTTTTATTCAGTGAGGACTTTTCACCAAGGACTTTTTATCAAATTTCTTCCAATTAGAGATTTTTACGCAGTTTCATCCGCTTAAAAAATTGTACCAAGTTTGTCATCCACTTTGAACGTTGTACTTAATTTTTGCAGGATCAATTTGTACCATGTTTCATTTGCCTAGAAATTTGTGCTAAGTTTTACCCACTAACAATTATGTATTTAATTTTTACCATGTTCATCGTTTCATCAAATTTGAACTTTGTAGCAAGTTTCACTTTTTGCCAAGTTGTATCCACTAAAGACTATATACCAAGTTTAATCACTTATGACTATGTACCAAGTCTCATACGCATATCATTCTTATGACTTTTAAAAACTAAATACTGTGTACCAAGTTTCATTCATTTTGTGCCAAGTTTTAAACACTTAATACTATGTTCCAAGTATCATACACTTATGACTATGTACCAGGTATCATATATTTATGGCTACATACCAAGTATCATACACTTATGACTATGTACAAAGTATTATACACTTATGGCTACATACCAAGTATCATACACTTATGAGTATGTACAAAGTATTATACACTTATGGCTACATACCAAGTATCATACACTTATGAGTATGTACAAAGTATTATACACTTATGGCTACATACCAAGTATCATACACTTATGAGTATGTACAAAGTATTATACACTTATGGCTATGTACCAAATATCATACACTTATGACTATGTACCAAGTATCGAACATTTATGTCTAAGTACCAAGTCTAATACACTCATGGCTATATACCAAATTTCATACAATTATGACTATGTACCAAGTTTCATTTAATTATGACTATATACCGAGTTTCATACAATTATATCTATATACCAAGTTCATACACTTATGACTTTGTATCAAGTATCATACTCTTACATGTATGACTATGTACCAAGTTTCATCGTTTTATAGCAATGCACAAATTATCATCATTTATGATTATGCACCAATTTTCATACACTTAGGGCCATATACCAATTTTCATTCACCGTTTTTATATACCAAGCTTCATTCACTTATGACTTTACACCAAATTTCATATATTATGGCTATATACAAAGTTTCATTTATAATGACTATGTACCAAGTTTCATCAAATTTGAACTTTGCAGCAAGTTTCACTTTTTGCCCAGTTGTATCCACTAAAGACTATTAACCAAGTTTAATCACTTATGACTATGTACTATGTCTCATACGCATATCATTCTTATGACTTTTAAAAACTAAATACTATGTACCAAATTTCATCCATTTTGTGCCAAGTTTTAAACACTTAATACTATGTTCCTAGTATCATACACTTATGACTATATACCAAGTATCATACACTTATAGCTACATACCAAGTATCATACACTTATGGCTACATATCAAGTATCATGCACTTATGAGTATGTACAAAGTATCATACATTTATGACTATGTACCAAGTATAAAAGAATTATGTCTAAGTACCAAGTTTAATACACTTATGACTATATACCAAGTTCCATAAATTTATGACTATGTACCAAAATTCATACAATTATATCTATATACCGAGTTTCACACAATTATGTCTATGTAACGAGTTTCATACACTTATGACTATGTACCAAGTATCATACACTTATGACTATGTATCAATTATCAAACATTTATGTATAAGTACAAAGTTGAAATACACTTATGACTATGTACCAAGATTCAAACAATTATGACTATGTACCAAGTTTCATACAATTATGACTATATACCGAGTTTCATACAATTATATCTAAATACCGAGTTTCATACACTTATGACTATGTATCAAGTATCATACTATAATGACTATGTACCAAGTTTCATACATTTTATGGCTAAGTACAAATCTTCATCATTTATGATTATGTACCAAGTTTCATACACTTTGGGACATATATCAATTGTCATACACTTTTTTAATGTACCAAGCTTCATACAAGTTTTATTTAGTTATGACTATGTACCAAGTTTCATACAATTATGACTATGAACCAAATTACATACACTTATGACTATGTATCAAGTTTCATACTACCAAGTTTCAAACACTTGTTGCTATATACCAAGTTTCATACACTTATGACTATATACCAAGTTTCATTAAATTATGACCATGTACCAAGTTTCATACTCTTAGGACTATGTAATAAGTTTTCATCATGCATGGTTATGTACCAATATTATACACTTATGACTTTGTTCCAAGTTTCATACACTAATGACTATGTACCGACTTTAACCGCTTATGTCAATGTTCCAACTGTCGTCATTTATGACCATGTACCAAGTTTCATCCATCTTGTGCCAAGTTTATATTACTAAGGACTATATTCCAAGTTTCATACACTTATGACTATTTACCAAGTTCATACACTTATGACTATGTACCAAGCATCATACACTTATGACTATGCACCAAGTATCATACAATTATGACTATGTCCCAATTATCATACACTTATGATTATGTACCAAGTTCATACACTTATGACTATGAACCAAGTCTCATACTTTGTATAGCTTTGTACAAATTTTCATCATTTATGACTACAAACCAAGTGTCATACACTTATGGACATTTACCAATGTTCATACACTTTTTATGTTCCGAGATGCATGCATTTATGACTCTGTACCAAGTTTCATATATAATGGCTATATACCAAGTTTCATACAATTATGACTATGTACCAAGTTTCATTTTCTTATGACTATTCACCAAGCTTCATACACTTATGACTATGTACCAAGTTTCATACACTTATGACTATTTACCAAGTTTCATACACTTGTTGCTATATACAACGTTTCATACACTTATGACTATGTACCAAGTTTCACACACTTATGGCTATGTACCTCCTTTCATACTCTAATGACTATGTACTACGTTTCATACAATTCTCACTATATACCAAGTTTCAAACACTTATGACTTTGTACCAATTTCCATACACTTATGACTTTGTACTAAGTTTCATACACTTATGACTATATACCAAATTTCATACACTTCTGGCTATATACGAGATTCAATACATTATGACATTATGCAATGTTTCATAAAATTATAACTAATTGAAAAGTTCATTCACTTATGACTATGTACCAAGTTCCATACTTCTGGCTATATACCAAGTTAATACACCTATGACTATATACCAAGTTAATACACCTATGACTATGTACCAAGTGTCATATACTCATGATTATCTACCAAGTTTCATACAATTATGACTGTGTACCAGTTTTCATACACTTATGACTTTGTACCAAGTTTTATTCACTTTTGACAACATACCAAGTTTCATACAATTATGACTATGTACCAGGTTTTATACACTTATGACTACATATCAAGTTTCATACACTTTTGACAACATATCAAGTTTCATAAAATTATGACTATGTACCAGGTTTCATACTATTATGACTATATACCAAGTGTCATACATTTATGACTACATACCAAGTTTCATTAAATTATGACTATGTACCAGGTTTCATACACTAATGATTATGTACCAAGTGTCATACACATATGAGTTTTTACCAAGAGTCATACACTTATGACTATGTACCAAGTTCATACACTTATGACTATGTACCAAGTTATACACTTATGACTATGTACCAAATTTCATACATTTTTTGACTATGTACCGAGTTTCATACACTAATGACTGTGTACAAAGTACAGAGGCGTAATTTACCCATATTAAAATGGAAGCAAAGTCGTATTCGGCGGCGGAAAGTGTTGATTTCGCCGAGCGAAGCGAGGAGCGAAATTTTCAAGGTGTTTTTTTACGTTGATTTTGTGCAAAAAATCACAGGTTTTGGCAGTTTTAAAGGGGGTATATTCCTAATCCCCTTTCCATAGATCCGCGCAAGGGTACTCCCTCTCTAGAAGCTCATGAATACTGGGGGATGGCACGTCAAAATCTTTCTAAATTTTAAAAAGTTTGTGTATGAACTTTTGAAAAAAAAGCATTAATTTCATTTTTCAAATTATGTAAAATTAAACAACACATGCAAAAACTATAACATTAACTCCTTTTGGATTTAGATTTCTAGGCAAAAGAACAGACCGGACTGGTAACAGCATTAAGTCTGTGTGTGAGCCGACTTGAGTCGGAAGGCCCTGTTATTGTCTTTTTCTCGCTCGTTTCAATTTCATTTAATTATTTATTTCGTGTTCCTCTCCCTGGTCATATAGCAAAAATAGCGATGCTCGGGATTAAAGCAATAGTCAACAAGTACCTGTAAATATCACATACAGATAGGTTTTATTATTTTTTAATTGCTTATCCGAAGGACCGATTTGACATCTTTTTCAAAAAAGTTGTATCAACTTACCAAAACTTTGCATACATACAAGTTCCTTACGTATCAAAGATGAAAGCCAATGAAATGAATGGTTGAAGTTTACGTCCACAAATATGAAGGGAGATGGACATCAATGGGGTGATGAAATGAGCATGAAATTATGATGCAGTAAGAAGTTGGATGGAGACAAGGGTCATAGACCAACCGGGGAAGCAGTAAATAACGATACATTTTTGAAAACATTTTCATGTCCGGACAGCATTTTATTCATTTATTTTATTTTATTGCGAAATCGAAACGGAAGCATTTGCTTTCACTGCTTGCATAGTGTTACGCCACTGAAGTTTCATACATTGTATAGTTATGTACCAAGTTACATCATTAATGAGTACGTACCAAGTTTCCTATACTTATGACTATTTACAAAGTTTCATACACTTGTTGCTTTATGCAAAGTTTCATACACTTGTTGCTTTATGCAAAGTTTCATACACTTATGACTATATACCAATGTTCATACACTTTTTTATAACAAGCTTCGTGCACTTATGACTATATACAAAGTTTTATATATTATGGCTTTATACCAAATTTCATTTACTAATGACTATGTACCAAGTTTCATACACTTATGACTATGTACCAAGTTTCAAACACTTATGACTATGTACCAATTATCATACACTTATGACTTTGTTCCGAGTATCATACATTTATGACTAGGTACCAAGGTTTTATACACTTACGACTATGTACCAAGTTTCATACATTTATGACTATTGACAAAGTTTCATACAGTTGTTGCTATATGCAAAGTTTTATACACTAATGACTATGTACTAAGTTTCACACATTTATGGCTATGCACCTACTTTCATACTCTAATGACTATGTACCAAGTTTCATACATTGTATAGCTCAGTACCAAGTTTCATCATTTATGACTACATACCAAGTTTCATACACTTATGGCCGTATACAAATGTTCATACACTTTTTTATGTACCAAGCATCATGCACTTATGAATTTGTACTAAGTTTCATTTATTATGGCTATATACCAAGTTTCATTTACTTTTGACTATGTTCTAAGTTTCATACAATTATGACTATGTACCAAGTTTCACACACTTATGACTATGTGCTAAGTGTCATACAATTATGATTATGTAGCAAGTTTCACACACATATGACTATGTACCGACTTTTATACATTAATGATTATTTACCAAGTTGCATACACTTATGACTATGTATCAAGTTTCATACACTTCTGGCTATATACCAAGTTTAATACGTTATGACTATATGCTATGTTCCATACAATTATGGCTAATTACCAAGTTCATACACTTCTGACTCTGTATCAAGTTACATACTTCTGGCTATATACCAAGTTAAAACACTTATGACTATGTACCAAGTGTCATACACACATGACTATGTACCAAGTTTCATAAAATTATGACTATGTACCAAGTTTTATACACTTATGACTATGTACAAAGTTTCATACACTTATGACTATGTACCAGGTTTTATACACTTATGACTATGTACCAACTTTCATAGACTTATGATTATGTACCAAGATTTATACAATTATGACTATGTACTAAGTTAAACACTTATGACTATGTACCAAATTTCATACATTTTTGACTATGTACCAAGTTTCATATACTTAGGACTATATACCAAGTTTCATCTAATTAAAACTTTGTTGCAAGTTCCATCCACTTTATTCCAAGGTTTTAACCACTAGCTACTAAATAAGAAGTGTCATACACTTATGACTATGTACCAAGTTTCATCATTTATGACTATGTACAAAGTTTCATACACTTATGACTATGTACCAAGTTTCATCATTTATGACTATGTACCAAGTTTCATCAAATTAGAACTTTGTAGCAAGTTTTATCCACGTTATGTTCCAAGTTTTAATAAAAACTGACTTTGTACCAAGGTTCATATGCTTTCAACTATGACCAAAGTTTCATCCTCTTAGAATTTGGTAAAACAATTTATTCACTAAGGACTTTTCACCAAGTTTCATCCACCAAGGCCTAAGTACCTAAGTTTCATTCACTTAGAGCTTTGTACATAGTTTTATTCCTTTTGAATTGCGTAAAAATTTTAGAACACCTAAGTTTGTGGGCTGTAATAGACATTTTTTTTCAATCTGCACATAACTTCGAAAGGAACAAAACTCATAAGTAAGATAACACGTTTATTTTTTCTTATTGAGTGTACAAGTTAAAGAATTTTGACAAACACATTCAATATATTGAAAATGGACATTGTCTTAAATATTGAATATTTCCAAATAATTCTATGAACATGTATAATATTACTCATTTTCCCATTAGCCTTAATTATAAATAGATAGTAATAAATAATTTTATTCAAAATTCATTACAAGATTCATAACAAAAAGTTAATTTATCTCAATAAAAAGCAAAAATGAGTAAATTTTTAAATAAACAACAACAAAAAGACAGAAAAAACAGGATATTTGCTCATAAATCTGAATCTATTCTATCTGAAAATTGAAAAGTTTTCGTTAGCATTTTTTGTCATTTTTATAGATTTTGAAACTTACTAGAACATGGTCCAAAATACAATTAAAAGTTTTTTTTCGCGAAGAAAATCTTGTTTTTTGTTTCTCCGAAGTAACAGACAATAGTTATTGAATACAATATAATTAAACAAATCTCTATCTCTACTAAAATATCATTCAACATTTTCAAGGTTTTTTTTTTAATATAAAGCTTATTTTTCTTCTACAAAGTAAACACAGTTGTTTTTTTTTATGTGTTCATAAAATAATATATTAAAACAAAATTCATATTAGAACATTTCACTTAATGAAACAAAAATACATTTAATTACACACATACAAACATATGTTATCAACTTGGAATTAATGTCTTATCATTTTAAGGGATGAAACAAGTAAATGTATTCTTACTAAATCTATAAATTTGTTTATCATGAAGTTTATCAAAAGTACATATTAAACCTTAACTTTCCACTAATATAATAAACTTCAATTTTGATTTTGAAACTATACTTCTCATAAATGTTTTAATTGTGATACAATCTATTCCACACAACTCAACCTATTATTCCTTCAAAGCCAAATATATCTGTCACTATTTCATTATCTATTGGTTTGGTTTCTTCACAAAGTCTGTAATAAATTCCTTAGTTTCTGTTAATTCTCATATTGAATTTCTTCTGATTCGTATTTTAATAGCTTCAATAGCCGGATTCAATTCATTCAATGCATCTAATTCTCCTTGCCTTACTACCTTCTTTGTAACAAGACTTACTACTTCTAGGAAGTCCAAGACCGATGTGATTTGACAAATCTTAGGTGTATCTATAAAATTGAAATCAAGTGGAATTATTGAATAAATATTCTGTTTGTCATGTTCACGTTTCCATCTGTCTATTTCTCTCCACCTCTCTACTCTGTCATGTACATCTTCATTGTTATTATTCCTATAGTCAGGATCAGCACCGTTCTCTGTCAACATAAATATTACACCAGGAATGTCTTCCCACCGGGATACATATTTCTTCTGTAAGTATTTACAACAGAGAAGTAATGGTGATTCTCCTTTGTTATTATGTTTATTTACTTCCCATCCAAACTTTATCAGATTTTTACATACTGTCTGGACATTGACAATATCAAAGACATATAACACGGCAAACCTGGTTCTATCATAGTGCGCATAACCACAACAGAGTTGATACTTATCTGCATGTTTAAAGTAAAAAGTACTATCATAATCAATATACATTGCAGAACCTCTTAAATCAACGATTGTTTCATACAAATGTAAATTCCCAGGTTTTATCAGTTTGTCTTGTTTATATGTCTCTACTAAAGATTTACCCTTCACCTGATGATATGAGTTTTGTTCTTTGTTATTTTCAGCTTTAACTAGTATCTGTACTATTTCCTGGTTATTTGACACCAAAGCAATCATCAATGGAGTAACACCATCTTTTGTTTTCATGTTCAGATCTGCACCAGCTCTAATGAGCATCTGGAAAATTTCTGTATTGTTATCTCTGGCTGCAATATACAATGGAGATTCTCCTCTATTATTTGTTAGATTTACACAACATTTGTTTTCTATGAGAAGTCTGACTATATCATCATGTCCCTTTTTTGTTGCCATGTATAATGGTGTCTTATTGTCCTCATCAGGTAAGTCAATGCTAGCACCTCTATCTAACAGGAGTGTTACGATATCAATGTGGTTTTCTTGGGCAGCTGTAAACAATGGTGTCTGTTTGTTCTTATGAGGTAAGTCAATGTTTGCACCCCTGTCTAACAGAAGTGCTACAATATCAATGTGGTTATGTAAAGCAGCTATAAACAGTGGTGTCACGTTGTACTCATCAGGTGAGTCAATGTAAGCATTTTGCTCTAAAAGAAGTGCTACAATATCTATGTGGTTTTCTTGGGCAGCTATAAACAGTGGTGTCTGTTTGTACTTATCAGGTAAGTCAAGGTCAGCTCCTTGTTTTAACAGTAGACTAACAGCAGCTGTTTGTCCATTTGAGGCTGCACAATACAATGGTGATCTATTGTAGTCATCAAGCAAGTCAATATTAGCCCCCTTGTCTAACAGGTAGCTAATTATATCTACATGACCTCCTGATGATGCTACATGTAAAGTTGGATCATCACAGTTGTGTTTGTTCACATTCACTCCATGTTCTACAAAATATTTGACTGCCTCAAGTTGTCCATGTTTACAGGCTACAGTTAGAGGATACCTTACGTAACCATCAGATAAGTCTATATCTGCTATAGATATAGGAAACCTGTGGTTACCATCGCGTAAGTTTATATCTGCTCCACAATCGACTAGATGCTTTATCATATCAACATTACCAGTGGTACAGGCAGCTGTTAGTGGAGTATATTGATTAAATGTAGAGTTGTAAGTTGAGTTTATGTTTGATGTATCAATCCACTGTAACAAAACGTTTACTGTGTTGATATTCCCAGATAAACAAGCTAGTATAAGAAGTCGTTGTTCCTCATTTTGATCTGTAAATATTTTCTTCAATAGTTGATCGTTTCCTTTAACATATTCCAATAGTGTTTGTAACATTTCAGCATGATTATTGTAGACAATCCAACTTATGATACTTATGTTATAACAAAATGCGTCATTAAAATTCATTATGATGTCAGTATAATTACATCTTGATTCTTCTTTAATTTCAATCTCATCCATCGGTACTTGACACACGTCAAATAATTCTTCCAGCTCGTCACATTTCAGACCTTTTATAATACCCATAAATGTTTTGACAAACGGAGCATAAGATATTGATTTATTTTTGAAAACGTCAAAGAGTTGATTACTATCTTTATCTTTGATATCTCTGTACATTCTCTCGGCTAACATCTGGTAATCTTCCTCACCAACCTCTATACACAGATCATCGTTTTTCATGGCTTTTGAAACAGTAATCTTGCTCCATATAAAACTACAAGACATGTACTTCAGTATCAGGTCTATGTTGTCTCTGCCAAAATGGAACCCTACAATTTCCTGGATAGAATCGTGTATAAATGAGAACTGGTTGGTAATTTGTGTGACGTAAACTCCTGTAAGATTCTTAAGTGCATAGATTATGGCTTGTGAAGTTGTTCCAGTACTTTTACAGCATCTGTCATAAACTTCTCTTTTAAGTTCTTCTGGTAGACGTTTAACGTCCTTTAATTCATTATTGTTCAGGAGACAAAGAATCAACGCTGCATACTGGACATCATTATGTTCTTTCAGTTTATCTAATTCCTCTATAATACATTCATATGGTTTGGTGAAGAATCGTTCACCACATTTTTGATAATTTTCATTGCAAACAAATTGGGAACAGAGAAATGGAAACATAAATTGTGTTGAAAGGGATAGAGTATTGTATACATTTTCACTTAAATTAGCACTTTTACAATGATTTACAAGAATCTTTCTCTTTTCATTTTCATCATATAACAATTTTTCATTATCTAAATCTACAACAGAAATAGAACTACATTGCCCCATAACCTCATTATAAACTGACTTTCTAGATGGTAATAAAAGCTTAAAATGTTCGCCCTGACCATTTACTAACTTGTCCTGACATTTGTTAAACATGTTATATACTGACATATCAGCAGAATAAACACCAAACAAATCGTCTATAACAAATACTTGTTTTTCTGTAGGATCAGCATAGTCTACCACTTTGTCAAGGGAGGTAACTGGTATCACCTGCCATCCTTTGGTTTCATATACCAGGGCTATATGTCGGGCTGTGGCTGATTTACCAGTCCCAGGACCACCTATTATTGCCATTATTTTACTAGATTCCACGGTGTCACACACAGCTTTGTAAGCTCTGGTGTCTGGACAGAAGACTTTGTCAGATTCTTTCCAGGCTTTCTGTGTGTTCTCAGCTTGATCTAACAATTAAACAAAACAAGTTTCATAGAAAAAAAACAAGTGTGAAAAAAGTATGTGTATCTTAAACATATAAATGTATACCCCAATACTGAGGATTTATTTATTTTGTGTGTATCATTTTTTTTCTTTGGTTTTGCGCATAAAGAAATTTCGTTGAACTTCTAAATTATAATTTAGGAGCACCCGTGAACACTCTTGTTACGACTTAAGTTCACCTTAAGTTGTTGATTTCTGTTCGGTTGATTTTGTGTTTTGTGTTTCCTTGTTTATGTTTACCGGTTTTGTCGCAGCCCTTTCTGACTTTTGACACTTGAATAGCTCATTGGTGCCTCTTGCTTTTCTTGCACATGTTGTTTAATGTTATCAATGAAAAATATAACACTTTAAAAGTTGGATTCTTATTGTTGTGTTTTATTGACACCCACGAAAGTAATGAAAATGTATAACCCTCTAATAAAAATGAAGCCTCACAAATAAACCTATTAGTTGGTGTTTCTATGTGATTTAAAATGATAATTGAATGTGACATAAGCTTACATGTGATTTCATTTGAAAATATTATGTAAAGCTTGTACGATTTTTGTTGCAGTAATATAGACATAAAATATGAAGTCTTTGTGGAAAATATGACATGTAAAGTTTTCTATTTGCATATTTGGATATATTTACGTCTATATACATGTACATCAATTATGATTATTTATTTCATAAATAGACAGCAATACAGATTAAAATTGGTTAACATAACTCCCACTTATCTTCGAAAAGGTATAATTGAGCTTAAAATAATCACTCACTTCTTATATGGTTTGGTACTGATGATTCAAGTTTCTCTAATTTGGCTGCATGGTCATTGAATCTTGTATCATGGTCCTGAATTTTAATGTCTTGATCCTTGAATTTTGTGACATGTTCCTGAAATTGTGTCTCATGGTCCTGGAGTTTTGTGTCATGGTCCTGAATTTTAATGTCTAGATGTTGGATTTTTGTGTCATGTTCCAGAAACTGTGTGTCATGGTCCTTGAGTTTTGTGTCATGTTCCTGGAGTTTTGTGTCTTGTTGCTTGAGTTTTGAATGATGTTCTCCAAGTTTTGTTTTCATCTCTTCCATCAGTTCATCTCTTATTCTTATGTTTATCGTCTGTTTCTTCAGATCTTCTATTTCAGTTTGCAAGGTGTTAAGACTGAGTCTTGATACAGCCTACAATTAAAATATTTTAAAAATGATAAACTCAATTTAAAATGTTACAGACCATATATCCCTTAAATAGAAAGCATATACATGCTTCAAGGAAGATGTTAAACAAGAGTAAACACTAAAGTATGTCTCACCTGCCGGTACCATCAGAAACAATTATTCTTTCTTACTTCCACTATAATTGAATTAGCATGGATTTTCAGTTTCTGAGATTAAAAGATGTTTATAGAACTTTAACATTGCAAATATATGCAATAAAAATAATCAAATTCACTCAACCGGAAAATTAAGGTCAAGGTCAAAAGATGAGGATGTAACTGTGCTTAGCTACTACTGGGACATATGCATACCAAGTTTTATCAACCTAGGACCTATAGTTCTTGAGATATGGAGGTGTTCACAAAACTTTTCCATTGCTATTATATGTATTGAAAATTCTCAAAGTCACTCAACCGAAAAGTCAAGGTCAAAAGATGTGGATGCAACTGAGCTAAGCTACTACTGGGGCATATACATACCAAGTTTCATCAACCCAGGACCTATAGTTCTTGTGATATGGAGGTGCTCATAAAACTTTTCTAAAAAGTTAATGCCGCTGCCATCGCTGCCGCCACTTAAGTAACACCTATGTCCGGCTCTGTTTTGCAGGCGAGACAAAAACTATATAACAAATATGATGATTTTTCTATCGTCATATTTTCCTTCTGGTGCAGCATTATTCATTCTAGCGTTTGGTGTTTACATGTATTACTTTTGATGTCTTATTTAAAAGCTTTTTAAAAGGACTTAATTTAATTGACAAAACATTCTAAGACAGAGATATGCTACCATGTGTTTGCTCTCTTCACTTAAGAAATTTTATGGAAGACATCATGTTTTCATATGTTTATTTCTCAGATGAGTATATATGTTGATTTGTCATAGTATTTTAGTTGATCTTATCGATCTTGGTTGACCATAAGCAATTTGGTGGGTGTGAACTCAAACAAGCAGTCACTGCTTATATACACTACAAGAGCATATGACTTCATGATTTGAGCTTGCGGTGTTGATTCATGTGTTTAATGTTGTCTGTTTCTTCGTGCTGTGCTTCTATTCATTCATTGATTTTGTCTTTGCTGTTTCAGACATTTGACATGAAAATGCCCCAGTCTACCTTACCTTAAAACGTAGAAAGTGTTTGAAGTTTTTGTCGGTACATGTATTGGTTAAAATTTCTGTTTGTCTAAAAATGACTGTTTCATTTCGTGAATTCAATAAGCAAACCAATAACAATGGGGCATCTGAATATCAAAAACAAAACATGTTAACAAGAGCAAAAATATTACAAAGAAACTGGTAATATTAAAACACAAACATAAGTTATCAATCGATTTCGAAGCTTACATCGTTACACATTATTGTCATTAAGCGGTCATTGACTTAAACTTTTTAAAACGTTTCAAAATGTGCCCATCAAGGCAGAAAAAAGGAGGTCACAACCAGAATCTGAATCATGCTTATTGCTAAGAAACTCCGGATGCACCTACCATACCAATTTGGTTGATATGGTTCTTTCTGTAAGTGGTTATTCATGCAGAAAATATAGGTCAATGCAAGCATCCAAAGAATGCATTGTGCTAAGCATCACCAGGTGCACCTACAATACCAATATGGTTGATGGGCTCTTGTTACTAAGAGGGAATTGACTTTAACAGTTCTGCTGTAAGTGGTCATCCATTTGGAAAATGTAGGTCACAGCCAGCATCCAAAGCACTCTTTGCACTCATTGTGTTAAGCATCACTAGGTGCACCTACCATATGGCTGATGTTGCACATGTCAGTAAGCCGGAATGAACTTTAACCATTTATATGTAAGTGGTCATCCATACCGAGAATGAAGGTAACAACCAGCATCCAAAGCATGCATTGTGCTTTGCATCACTAGGTGCATCTTCCATACCAATATGGTAAATGTGGCACTTGACAGTAATTGTGTATGGACCTTGACCATTCTTCTTTAAGGGGATACAAACGTAGACGTCGACACTCGGGGCATCCCATAAGCCCCTCACTTTTGTAAGGTGAGCTAAAAAGAACTGAATAGCAATCAGCAACAAAATTCGAATAATAAAGAAGTGATATCAGTTATTCAATAAACTTATTCCGCATCTCTCTATTATACGTACCTCAGAAAGCTCTTTCCATTGTAACTTGAAATCTTGATTTATGATCTGCAGGTCTGTGTTGTGGGCTATGTTGTTTCTGTAGATATGTATCCGTTCTATATCATCCATCTCTGTATTCCCTAAAGAGGCTAGTGGTTGGTTCCAGGTGTATGTCAGAGGGAAGGTATTCTGGATAAGTTTATATAATAAGGTGAAATCAAATGTAGAGGAACACACTTTGGCAGGTGGAGCTGTGAATGAAATAATATAAACATAATTTGGTATTTTTTTACATTATTTACATACATGTGCATCTATCAAATATAAAAAAATATTAAATTTGAATGTTACCAAAATATCTAACAATGGTGACCACTAATATTCAACACCACTATGAAACACTCTGGCACGATCTATCTAGGCATTTAATGCTCAACAACCCCAAGTGTCTGCATACTAAATATCCAATGCCTAGGTGTAATTCTTTTGGGGTGATTAATCTTCCGCGAAAGTTTTACGGGGGTTTTGAAACCCCCAAAAAGATTTCATTTCGCAGCGGATGAGGCATGAAAATGGAGCAAAGGTCACCTAGCATGGTGCTACTTGCATAGACCCAAACCCAAAGTGTCAGTATACTAAATATCATATGCGTAACTATAATATTTTTCAAGTATTTTATTTCCCACAAAAGTATTACAAAGGAGTTTTTGACCAATGAAAATGAACAAATTCACATAAAACCAAAAAATCCAACTTTTCTCTTGTTGAGTTAAGTGGACATGCTTTTTCAGCAAGCAATAGGGACTCTAATAGGCACTAATTGTGCACCCTTGGTTGCTTTTTCGTTTCTTCATTCATATGAAGCAGACTTTCATTGTGGATTATTTTAAATTGTCGTTCATATCATGTATGATGTATAATGTAGCCTTTTTTGCAGATTGTTATACCCTAACAGTAATGACATTTTGCACATCTGTTTTGATAAAGTGAAATTATTCCATAGATTTGTAGTTTGTGATAAGTTACCTGGAAACAGTAAATTAAACTGAGTCTGGTGACATTTGAATCTTGTTCTGTTTGTGGGGCCTGGATCGAGTCTTGTTTGCCATGTGTTCAGGTGAGCCTCCAAGGTAGGAGCAGGAAGACGCCTGTGAAAGAACTGTCTGACTGACTCTGTTCCAATCTTGTAGCAAAGTAAATATAGCTTCCAATAGTTAAACTCCTCATCACTAATGATGTCTGTAAAGATAGAGAAGGTAAATGCATTTTCGTAGTACATGTATACAAGAATTGTTGATCTCATTATGATGTAAAACATGTTATTTGAATTAGAATAAAATAATATCACAATACTCAGAAGTAATGCAGTGTATATACTGTTTTTAAAATGGTTGACAATAAAATTTTTGCAATAATCACAGTAAATCGCTAATGATGTCTGGAAAGATAGAGAAGGTAAATGTTTGGAACTTCAAACTCTTTGCAGTAAGTATGAGTTGTTGTTGTTGTTGAAATGTATTACATGTGTTTTGCCATTTCTATAGATAATGTTGATAAATTATCGTCGTGTTTCACAAGATCTATTTCTAAAAGGAAAAAAAAATCATTATGACTGTTTAATACAAAATCGCATATATTTCACTATTATTTATTATCTTTAATAACATGTAATCATTTAAATTGGAAAAAAATTTAAACGGCAGCTCACAAATAAATAAGCCCCGCAAAAAAATCAATAGAATAACATTTTTAAATAATAGGGACACATCTTCCTTATGTCCTGAAGATTGTGTGAAAATTTCATGAAAATCCATCAAGGGATTTAGGAGTGGCTGATAAGAGATGGATACCGCTTTGTAGTCAAATGGCGAAGCCATGTTTTGCTATGGGAACCCCCAAAAGTCAATCTGATTAAATTTTAAAATAAGAGGTGCGCTTCTACATTATGTTACTAAGATTGTGTGAAAGTTTCATGAAAAAAAGCATCAAGGGGTTTAAAAGGAGTTGCGGATAAGAGATAGGTACCCTGAGGTGAAACGCAATGACAGAAGGATTTGGAAGGATGGACATCCAATCACTATATAACCCCAATTTTAAAAGAGTTATATTATTTTGTAATGAATGGAATTCACACCTAGAAAAAATCAGACTGTTTATGTTTTTCAATGATTTGAAATCAGTTTAATTTTGATGTATACACCTGGGAAAAGTTAAGCACCCATAGAATTTATATGCTTTTCGATGATTTGAAATAATTTCTAATTTTCATGAGTTTGGTCAGTTTTAATTCTTCAATATGTGACTGGAAGGATGTTAGCCTTCGGTTAAAAGCACATTTTTACCTTGAAAAGCGGGAGATAACTCTTAAGGAAACAAGTGGCCAAACTGGTAGTAAAACAACAAGGATTTCAGCAATCATATTTGCTTAAGGTGTACATACTAAAAATTGACTCTTTGACGATGCAGTATCAATTTTAAGCTCACCTGGACCGAAGGTCCATGTGAGCTTTTACCATCACTTGGCGTCCGTCGTCGTCTGTCGTCGTTTGTTAACAATTTTTCAAAAATCTTCTCCTCTGAAACTACTGAACAAAATTTAATGAAACTTGGTATGAATGATCCTTAGGGAGTCCTACACCAAACTTGTGTTTCAATTTTTGATCCGTCAAAAAACATGGCCACCGTTACTAAAATAGACCAGGGGGGTCAGACTACTGTTTTTGGCTTGTAAATCAAAAAGTATAAGAGATAGATGAAATCTGATGCCACCTTACTGCTTCAGCATCAAAAGTTCTACAAAAGTCTCCATTTGGTCGAAGTTGTCAGATGATCCCTTATAGGGGTTACAGCCCATTAAAGGTGAAAAATAGCGTTTTTGCATGTTTTGGGCCTATGGAATGAAAACTATTGTAGATAGAGAAAAGCTGTTGCTTGCTTAAATGTTCAGCTCCTTTAGCTCTACAAAAGTCTCCATAGGGTTTAAGTTGTCAGATGACCCCTTATAGGGGTTACATCCCCTAAAAGGCGAAAAATAGTGTTTTTGGCCTATAGAATAAAAACTATTGCAAATAGAGAAAAGCTATTGCTTGCTTAAATGTTCAGCTCATTTAGCTCTACAAAAAAGGTCTCCATAAGGTCAAAGTTGTCAGATGATCCCTTATAGGGGTTACAGCCCCTTAAAGATGAAAAATAGCGTTTTTGCATGTTTTTTTACTTTAGAATGAAAACTATTGTAGATAGTGAAAAGCTGTTGCTTGCTTAAATGATCAGCTCATTTAGCTCTATAAAACTCTCCATAGGGTTAAAATTGTCAGATGATCAGCCCCTTAAAGGAAAACATAGTGTTTTTGGCTTAAAGAATGAAAACTATTGCAGATAGAGAAAGGCTGTTGCTTGCTTAAGTGTTCAGCTCATTTAGCTCTACAAAAGTCTCCATAGGATTGAAGTTATCTGATAACCCCTTATAGGGGTTACAGCCCCTTAAAAGTTGAATACTAGTGTTTTTTATTATTTAGAATGAAAACAATTGAAGATAGAGAAAAGTTTTTCATGCTTAAACATTCAGCTCATTTAGCTATACAAGTCTTCATATGGTTGACATCAAGACCAGGTGAGCGATTCAGGCTCCTGGGAGCCTCTTGTTTTATTATGATTTACCTTTTCGAGTGTGATTTGACAACTAATTAAAAAATTCGAGCCTCATGGGACCATACTTTTTGGAGACCATGTTAATGTACAAAAGCCATCTTTTTTGCCACGGCGTGTTATGCAAATAAACGATGTCTTTTTGTTTGTTACAAACATGTTAAATTGTGCTTAACAGTGCATATTTTAGTTTGCAATACAATTTTAAAATGACTATTTGTTAAATAATGGTTAAAAAGTGTTTTGAAAATGTATGATTTTAAAAAAAATCATGGGGGTGCTTAACTTTTTCCAGGTGTATATTTTATCAGATTTAATTCTTCAGTGTATAAATAAAGGATGTGAGCGTCTTTTTATAACCACCTTTCACATTTTACCCAGCAGGCAACTATACGAGAAATCAGACGTCTTACTGACAGTATGAGACAAAGGGTTTCAGTAGTTATTCCTTCTCAAGGTGGATTATCCGAAATCAACTCTTTGACAAGCTGATCTTTCACAAATGATAGAATTTCAAAGTCTTTTTGTGAATGAAGTGCAACAGAACAAGCCCAAAAATTCATGAACGAGTGAAAGGTCAATGCTGATCATCCAAGAAGACATGAAAGAATAGATGGGTCCAAACCTTACCTGTATACCAACCAGACATGATTAGCAGACCAGAAGGCTGAGATCTCGTCTTTTGTTGTTTTTCATTGGAATATTTTATTGTGATGGTGGGTTTCTTTGGAAACATTTAAGTGAACATTTTACTGTGATGTACAGGTGGAAAACGTGTTGCCTGTTGAGCTGTGTTGTTTGTAAAAAAGTCATCTGATTGAATGATTAGCGAGTTGAGATGCGATCACCTGAACGCATCAGATACCGGTCATTTAAACTTGAAATGCCAAGATAGGAATAATTATAGAGTATTCATTCTCCAATAATCACTAGAGGATGTTAGTAACAAATATAAAACCTACCAACATGAACAGTCAATGAGTTGCTGGAAACTTCATCAT
Source organism: Arcuatula senhousia (assembly GCA_963971305.1). Classification (NCBI taxonomy): domain Eukaryota; kingdom Metazoa; phylum Mollusca; class Bivalvia; order Mytilida; family Mytilidae; genus Arcuatula; species Arcuatula senhousia. The sequence goes on from OZ020314.1 coordinate 8,233,692, forward strand.
TTTCAAACTTAAATTTACAAACATATGTCCCAGAGTCCTCTGTAGTAACATTATGGACCGTCAGACAGGGATCGTCTACTCTACCACCACTGTGTTTTCCTGGGGTCAGCTGAATGTTCTCCTCATGACCCTTATCAAATCTGGTCCAAAGAACAGCTGAAGGTGTAGTTTCCCCATTAACAGTGCAATTGAGTACAAGTGAATTTCCTCTTAAGGTTCTAGTTGATTTTGTTGATACTGTAACTGTTACTGGTTCTGAAACAAGAAAATAAGTATTCATAAAATCATTAGACGAATGACAGGTTAAAATAAGCAACACATTGTTTGATACGGATGCAACTCCTGTATTCATCTATATAAAAAAAATTGTGATAAAATGATGGATAATTGTCCTATTGATCAAATGACAAAAATAAATCCATAGGTTATTGTGTTCGATAATGGACGTCAAAGCTGTGGTGGGAAATCAGACCAATCTAGATTTTACCACACTACAATGCTCACCTAGTCATTATGATACTTTTTATCAGTACATGCAGAGGTATTTCAAAAAATTTTTAGTAGAGCTTTTAACCAAAATTTTGCAACAATTTTCGTTTTAAAATGTCAATAAGTTACCACAATGTTAAGCAAACAAGTTTAATAATGAAAAAAATGATGGGCTTTTCAACACGTAAGTGTTAATGTGATAGCCGTCCCTTTTTCCGGGAATTAAAACTCTAGTAGTGGTGCTTAATCCAACTTGGATAAAATAAAGTTGTAAGAATTTCCAGAGAAGCAACTTTTGCTACATCTGACATGCTCATAGTCTATTCTTGATTCACAAGAGGCGCTCAATATACAAACGATTGAAAAATGATATGTTGAGGAACAGTAAAACCCAAAATGCCGAACTGGAAACCAAATTATGACAAAGCTCAAACAATGGCAATTGTAAAAAAATCCTTGATAGTTTTGACAATTTCCAAATTTTACAACCATTTTAATTGCTTAATATTATGAAATACTCATTGTTCATTCAGTGGTTCGGGTATTGAATCAGGGTCAAAACTTCTTCAAATTCTTCTTGGAAAATGCTAGTGTGCTGCTAGAAACTTATGATGAGACAAAATACTTCTAAAAGCTGTGAAAAATATAATATCAACTCAATTGAAGTTATCATCTGGAAACCTTTGGGAATGACAGACAGATGAACAGATGGAGAGACGGATGGACCGACACTGAATGAAACTGATGGTATAACAAAGACATTGCCACTGTGTATGCAGGGTACTAAAATTGACCAGCAATCATCTTAATGACCTTACACATGTTTCAGGGAGTACTAACATACATGTAACTCAATATTTTACTACATGCTACTTTTATTTGGAATGTAGGAAAACATACTTACTTTTCTTTGACTTTTTTGTGAGCTTCCTAAACAGAAACATGGTTCTAGTAGCTACCGAAAAACACTACAAATAACAAATACAAATACCATCAATTAATTTCTATATGTTCTTTTGTATTTGCTGAAACCGTAAGGGTTTTATGTTTTCAGCAAATATAGTAAGTATAATAATAAGTATATACATGTATTACCCATCAAGACTGACATTATTTTACAAATATAACCAGGAATCTGTATCCCACCGCTATTTCAAAATTGAGTATGTCGGTAAACAGGAAGTTGAAATCTGACAGCCCTTATTTCGATACTAGCAATACAAGACCTCATACTGAACTCATATACTAAATATCAAATTGCTGTGATAAATAGTGACGGAGAAAACTGTGCAGGCTTTTGGACCAAGGTGACAAGAAAATACGTCTCATCCGGTCTCTTAAAAAGTTTTTCTTTGGATATCAGTCACTGGAAGCAAAATTCAAAATTATGTCAGATTGAATGATTCGTGCCTGTTTCAATTAGTTTGTGAGAGTTTATTGTACTGTGATGATCATCTCTTTTTGTCTGCTGTGTCTTACAACTATGTTGTGTTTTGAGTTACTAGACCCTTAGATCTCAATTGGCGCCAAAAAAAACATTTTTTTTAAATAACAGTATAGTTGTCATGCAAAGTAGTTAACTAAACACTTATACATTAGGAAATTGTCCTAATTTTATTTGAAGTTTGCTGTTTCCCCATACACTTTTCTGTTTGAAAAATGTGGACGCATCTGAAAAACAACTTCATATTTGGCTAAAATGTGTAAAATGGTGACGTACATCATTTCTAAAAGTTCGAAGTTGTTGTTTTTATGCGCTCTATGTTTACTACACAAACATGTGCACTAAAAACATTAGATATTGCAGATATAATCAATGGTTTGGTTTTAAACTGACTTATTGTGATGTCGCAATGACGTCATAATGAAAGAAATTTGGACTTATTTGATATCTTTCATTATTTTAAGCAACTTCATTTTATTGGTCCAAATATAGGTCTATCTGACACTCATCCTTTCGTTAATTTAACCATCAAGCTAGATTTTTCACCTTTAATAAACTTCACGAAACCTCCCAACATAAGACAAAAGTAGCTTATAGCCATAAATGACGAAGATAGATATGCTTATACAGTAGAGGTTAGTCCTAACTTCTCTTAAGAACTGTCAGAATCTGTCAGGAATTTGTTCTTATTCTGTTCTGATGACAGTAAATTTTTCAACTTGTTGGTATAGGGTACAAGGACATTCATATTGAGTTCTCTACCAAACACAAGTATTGTGTCATAGATGCCAGAATTTGAAATGAATTAAGAAACACAGGATGAGAGATGAAAGACAACCAAAAGTATTCTATAACCTAAGGTTAACCCTCTTGTCTCATGTGTTGTAAAATGAAATGAATATTCAAAAAAATATCATAACTTTGTCCTTTTTCCCATGTATTGTGTATATGTGCATATCACATGAAAAACAAATGTTAATTGATCACAACTTACTCTTTTCTTAAAATGTTGGTTATGTCCCCAAAATCTATAAAAAACAGAATAAACTTAAAATATGGCCGACCATTCTTTAAATGTTTTACACGACTGTGAGGTATATATTCAATTGAATAAAACTTACGTTGAAATATATTGCACGGTTAATGACTTCCAATGATCGTGACACAAAAGAACCTGTTGATAAAAAATATCTTATTATGCACTGTAAAGTGATTTAGAAAAGCGATACCTATTGTTCTCATTTTATGCGTATAAAAATTACAATGCTTTCTACTTTAAGTGCATATATGAGATTAGACCTAACCTGTACAAAAGTGACCATAAAGCGAACCTATGGTTTTCTTTTCTGGTCTGGTCTGTTTTTTAATAAACCAATTAGCAGAACTAGATCCACTTTTTCTGGTTTGTTTGGTTCGGAAAGCAGACAAAACCTAACTACAAGTCGGATTTGGTCAGAGCAGACCAGATTTCAGTGTTGGTTTGACTATCATGATAGCAGATATAGTTTTACTTTAACAAAACCAAATGAGTCAAAAAGCTGATCTAAAACAAACTACTGGTCCGCTTTTCAAGTCTAGTTTGCATAAAGGTTAGGTTTGTGTGTCATTCATCGTGTTATATAGACAATAAATAGATGTGGAATAAGTGTACGCAAAACAACCAACATAAAGAAACGGAAATTAAAAAAAATCACAATGGAAAACAGCCAGCAATCTTCCACATGACCATAGGTCACCGCTCGTTGTCTTACATTGGCAAAGACTAAAATAAATATACAAGCACAAATATTAAATATCGTATCAAATCAATGGTTTATTAATCAGTACTTTTCCTTTTTTTATTTTTGTCCCTCATTAAGAATAAAATCAAAATATAAACAAAAATATGGCCGACCATGTTTTATATGACTGTAATTCTATATGATAAACTAACGTTTAAATATTTTGCACGGTTAATGGTTTCCATTGATCGTCAAACAAAAGAAGCTATTGACAAAATTATCTCTTATTTTGCACCCAATAGATATGTTTAAAGGCAAAACGTATTTGTTGTCTATTGATATATTCTTAAAGGTATAATGATTACAGCTGTTAGTGCATATTTACCTAAGGAAATATGAAACTTAACAAACACATATAGTATATTTATCTGAAAATAACTCTAATAATAATATTGAAAAATATGTTTCTTTTATGAAGTCATCATTAAGATGCAAATGAGGTACCGTTTTTTTTTTTTTGCGTTAATAAGACCTGGTAAATTAATATTGTAAAATACGCGAAAAAAATCACTCTAGTCTTGTGTTTTGCCCGCAAAAATGGCTATTATGACAAAAATTTCACAAAACACATAAACCGGTCTTTTAATGTACCCCATTGTAAATAGAAGCATAAATACATATAGGTTTGTTGTAACTTAACCTATTCTTGTTCGTGTTTACCGGTTTTGCTGTTACACTTTTAGACTTTTGACACTCGAATGCCCCATCGGTGCCTCTTTGCTTTTTCATATTTTAATTTTTGAGGTAACTATCCCTTTAAACATAAGCAGAGAGTTCTTGTGCACTAATTAAATTTGTTTATGAAACAGATATATTTTCTTTTCTTTTAAGTTTTACAAAGTAAAGAAAAATCTACGCCAAAAATTATCTAAGATGACTTATATTTTGAACCGTCAGTAATGGGTCATTGTCATTTGATATGGAAACAAATCTTGAAATCAGGTATCTGTATACTTTGTTTATTGTTCAAAGGTATTATACTTTTTGAGTACTTGTAACTCATTTTGCACAAATGTGTTAAAAGTTGAATTAAAACAGTATCGTCATTCCGTGAAAATTTCGTCAAGATAAAAGCAATGGAAACACTGTTTTGTCCACCATAAACAAAAATGTACATAAACAAAATATCCCATAAAACATAGAAGTATCAACGAGATATTCGAATGTCTGTCAGTGAAATATAAGATCTGTTAACACAAGCAAGAACATTTAGAAGAAACAGACAAGATACAAATACACAAATAAAAATAACTGAAAAGCAATCAACAACGCGAGTTCTAGTCATAATAAAAGCAATTTCATATGCTTCGGAAGGGTAAGTAGTTTATGCATGTAGTAACACTCACACGCTCTAGTGTTCCTAACAATTAGTTCATCGTGTCAAGTTGTGTTTAGAAGAACAAAACTAAATCTTTCGGCAAACCAATATCTACCCATCTGTGAGATACAATATCGTTTTTGTATATGGCCACATGATGTCGTCCATACAATTCATTAGATAAAGTGAAGACTATAACCCAAATGCAATATAACCCTACGTCAACAATTTTCGAGAAATTGGACATTTTATTAGTCATTCTCTTCCCACATTCTCTTCAATATTGTATCAGATGATTAGGATTTAAAATTTAAAATAATTATTTTCCAAAAAAAACACTTATAATTACGTTTACACCACCGCAACTGCGATATAAAAATATTAGTCATAGGCGAGAAAATAACAATCTTATTGAAGTTATATGTATCCGAAAGTGTTTACATCTGACTATAACAGTAAGTGGTGCAATTGTAAAAGTTGAAAATCTACTCATCGGGGATAATATTTAGATTTACTTTTGCGTTGTTTAACATATACTTTGTCCGTAACAGAAAGAGTACAACCCATGTTAACAGTATTATATAGTAGCATTGGTACAATAATACTTTAATAAAAATTCATAGTTTTCAAACTAAAAAAATACCAACTCAAATTAACATCAACATATTTATATTACAAATATATGTACCCAATTAAAAAGGTCAAATATTTACTCACCTCTATTTGCTTTACATTTCTTTTAAATCCACAGTTTTCACTAGTCTATTAATTGCATGTCTCTAAATTGAAGCATCATGATATATTTTGTCTATGTTAATATCCCATCATTTAGAAAAACACATTACATGTTAAATATGGCCAATTTTATATGAAACTTTATATTTTATAGTTTAAATATTTATACGGTTAATTCTTTTCCTTTATCGTCTCACAAACCAAGTTCTTTACAAAAGTGTTGACTTCGTCTCATAATGAGGGTACAAATGTGGTTTTAAAAATAAAGAATAATGACAGAAAAGAATAGATGGTTTATTTAAAATTATAAAATTCATTTCCCAAAAGGTTTAAATAATCCACACTAAATTTTTACAGAACTAAATACAAAGTAATGAGATGTGGAATAGGTTTGTAGTGGTATGCACTAACTTTGGGGGCCATCCTTCCGCCTATCAATAATCCCAGACAAAACACAAAACTTAAACATACAATACAAATCAAATCGATCAAAGTTTAATTCCACTAGAGACAACCATAAACAACAAGAACAAATGAAAAAAAGTAAAGGAACTCTCTATAGGACACTTGCTAATACAAACAGCTAGTTGGATCATGTTGCATATTGAGTTTTGCCATTCAGTGACATCCCAAAATTAAATGAAAATCCGGGGTCCAAAGTTAAACCAATGTTACAATCAAATGTTATAAATCTGAAAAGGTTATGACAAAATCAGTAAACAAACCTGTACAATCAGCACAACAATAACAACACAATATACAAAACATAGAGAAAATAGAAAAAGAAGGAAAACTTTTTTCGAGAAATAAATTTTGAATCTGCATATTGTACGTAAAATTTGTACAAAGGTGGTGCTTATGCAAAATTGAAAATACAAGTCACCGGTTTTAAAGTCATTAAAATAAAAAAGTTTTAGAAAGGAATCGAAACTGAACAAAATAGACGCAATGTGAGTTTTTGTCACACTTCGTATTAAAATATTCTTTAGCGTAATTGACAGAAATAACATTAAATATTTTTTATTTTGGATTTCTTTAGATCAATTATTTACATCAAAGTATGTGTAGCATCGAACATAGAAACTATATTTTTTATCATTTTTTCAAACTATCATAATACATTCCTCAATTTACCAGACTTTTAAGACGACCAGATGAAAACACAAGGTACAATGTAAAGTCCAAAAGATGAGGATACAACTGTATAAAGTCAGGACCATTGCATTCTTCAATTTTTCCAGTATGTGCCATTGTTTTGTCTTTTTCTCGTGGACATTTGAGATTGATTTGGTAGTTTTGTTGATATTTTTTTTCAAAATCTGACACAACAACATGTAAACTTCCAATAACTTTGCATTTATAGGTTCCGAGATATGAAAAACCCTTTAAAAATTAATAAAACTTTTCAAATTCAAATTCAAAATAGACGGTAAAATTTGTAACAAGCTTGCGTTTGAAATCAATAAAACATGACTTTTGAATAATTCTGAATATATGGAACTTTGGCCCAATATAATGTGATTAAAAAATCGGAGTAGTGATAAAATATGTTATTCACTTGACCTGACATAACGTCAAAATTCGGGTATGTTAATGGGCTTCCCTTCTATTTGGGCACATGTAAACTAGCATACACCTTGTAGTTTCGACGTAGGAGACAAGCATTATGCTTTGCCATTAAGTCATACAACCGAAAGTTCAAGATCAAGTTCGAAATATGTTGATGTATCTATCATGTCTATGCTTACCTACTACTGGTACATGCACACGAGCAAACAAAATTAACTTAAAATTCATTTGTTATTGGTCATATGTCTGCTTTCCAAATTCACTGGAAAATTATATATTAAATGATTCTATGATTGCTTTAAAAAGGCAGTCGCGGCTCTACTAAAGTCAAATTAACTTCCTGACATTTCTTCTTTTATACATAATTTTACAATCAGTTGCAGAATAAAATTCCATTTTTAGAGCATCAACTTTTAGCGTCCAATTTTAGTTACTTAAACAGTCTTACAGAAGAAAATTTAACAGACCAATCATTGTGAACAAGTCTCCTTAGAGCAGTCACGACATTGCGCCTAGTTATGAACAGTCATGAATAAGCTGTCTCACGTCACATACCTGCTTCGATTACTCAGGACTTGACGCAAGTTTACCTGTATACTGTCGTAGCTAAGAGAAAATGGATATTAGTTATTTGTGTGTTAGCTTTCGTACAGATTACGTGTAAGCTACGCTCAGAAGTATATCAAATGCTAAATCGGATCTGGAAATTTAGGTTTTAAACCTGGGGACACCATTACCTTAAAGACTTAGATCCCGAACCAGGACCATCAACTCTTGGTTTAGATCTATCGATACAAGCTAAATCAGTATGGCAGCTAGCAAGAAGCACCAATAGAAGATTGTAAAATGTGGAATTTATAATTTATCAAAGTCTGACGATCATGCTATGGCAGTTAGCAATAGTATATGGGTAAGATTGTTCATTAAACCATCTCCAAGGACTGACTTATAATCTAGATATTTTTATTGTTGATGATATAATTATTATTTATTTAACCAAATAAAGAAGGAATGAGGGCATGGATGCCCTCGCTCAGCCCTAAACGAGGAGTAAAGTCCAACAATGCCGAAAGTCGCATGGGACGTAGTGATACTGAGCTATTCTACCAAGTTTTCAATCATTCTCATTCACGGTCTAAAAGACAAGCTTAGTGGAATTCTTTTACATAAATTTTCATATGGACCCAGTCCCAACAAAAAAGTGGAAGTCCGACAGGTCTGTAAGTCGCTAATGGCATACAGTGTGTGATACTGTGAACGGCAACCCTGCCAAATTTCAAATCATTTTCATGTACGGTTTCTGAAGAAAGCTTGACAGAAATTTGTACGGACGAACATGAGTAAAGCTTAATGCCTTTCGAAATGTTGTCGGGAAGCATAACTCTTGTCTCTGTAACAAATAGAGTCTTTGTTCTAATACAAATCTTAAACTTTTAATCAAATTTTAAGGACTTTTCTTGTGATTCTTAATTTAACGTTCGTATACTGCTTATAGAATTACGAAAAAAATAGTTTGCCGACTTATTATAATATATATATAGGTAATAACAAAACTACCGAACTTGAATGATCAATCTCATAGTCCAGAGAAAATGACAAAAACGAATCAGTCATACCGGAGAACTGGTGGATCGCAATGGTCCTGACTTGGTACAGGCATTTCAAACGAAATGGTGGGTTAAACCAGGTTTTATGGCGCCAAACCTCCCTCTTCCATTGCGATCTTAGGATCCGGTAATGACCATAGAACACAACATAGTTGTGAGACACAATAGGGATATTGGGGTGATCATCTCAGTACAGCACACCAGTCAAACACTACTTAAAACAATTAACTATCATATCTTTTAACTCAATTTTGAACTTTTCTACTAGTGGCTGATAACGAAGAAAGAATTTTTTTAGTGATCGTATGAGACGTATTTTCTTATAGCCCTGCTTCAAAAGTCGGTCACGAAGAAACCGGTGTCTGATCAAAAAATCTGTGAAATGTGTGCAAGCTCTGGCATATCGAATAAGTTGAAAAATATAAACACCGTATGCAGGAGAAGTAGGTATATTGCTCTGTAGATTAGGAAAATTAATAATTTGAAAATTAAAATCGTCTCGTTTATCGTAAATTTTTGTACTGAGATGACCACCTGGGTCAAATTCGAGGTGCAAATCCAAGAAAGACGTGAAGCAATTAGATTCGGTGGTCTCTTTAATCTCCAATTCCGGAGGATATATTGAAGGAATCCAACTACCAAATGAAGTGTTATTGACAGAAAGGATATCGTCAATATATCTGAATGTAAGATTAAATGACCTTGCCTCTTTCATCTTCTTGTTCTTTACGAGTCCCTGAAGAAATTCAGTCTCGTAAGAGTATAAAAACAAATCGGCGAGGAGAGGGGCACAGTTTGTGCCCATTGGAATGCCGATTTGTTGTTGAAAAATCTCTCCTCCGAAGGTGACAAATATGTTGTCAATGAGGAAATCAAGCATACTGCAAACTTGTTCCAGTGTGTAACAAATTTTATCTTTGAAAGATGTTTTGGAAAAGAATGTAGAATTATAACCCAAAACAACAAAATTCCTTGAGTTTGAAAAGGCTTTTTCGAAAAGTTTTTTCAGGCGACATTTTAGTTTTTCGTGTGGCAAGGTAGTGTATAAAGTTGAAAAATCGAACGTTTTCAAAGAGTGAACCTCAGAAAATGATCTAGATTTTAAATGATCTAACAAATCTTTTGAGTTTTTCAAAATCCACATATGGTTAATTCCACTACGATTATAAATAGTGTCGCAGTATGCTTGTTGACCTTCTTTGACAGCAGACAAGATTTTAGTTAAATGAACGGACAGCTCTGTAGTTGAACATGATGAAGATCCAGCTATATACCTTTCTTTGTACGGATTTTTGTGAAGTTTAGGTATCCAGTACAAATATGGTAACTCTTTATGTTCCTCTTTCATTGGAATATTGAAAGAGGACATAAAAGAGCTATGGTTGGCTATGATTTCATCTTTGTTAAATGTAGTCCGTGTGTATGTAGCACTAGCGGAAGTATTACCATCAATGCCTAGTTCTTTTATTAGACAATTGTAATAATGTGCTTTACATACAAAAACTATATTATTAGAAGCCTTGTCTGCTGGCGTGACAACATACCTGTCATGTAAGGAAGAGAGACAATTGAGAGCTTCACGATCTCTAAATACAGAAGAAGGCCGGGGGTTCACACAATTGCGAAGTTTGTCTATTCGGCTTCGTACAAGAGATCGGATAGTCCTTACCCAGTCCGACAGTGATGCAAGTTCTGGTTCTTGGTCTTTTTCCCTCTTTATCCAGGCTCTAGCATAGTCCTCCACAGCGTCCATGATGATCTTAAAGTTATGATTCCAATTTATACGTTGCGGTTCCCTGAATTTAGGTCCATGGGAAACCACATTACGTAATAAATCATTTTCAATTATTTAAGATCACCCGTGATGACATGACCAGATGGACCATAGACAAAGGGAGAAGCATAGCAATCACATGTCAGAGGGGACTTTAGATATTCTTCAATGTTTAGGTCCTGCAATGCCTTTTTGTGGTTGAAAATTTTACTACTTTTACTACTTTTACTACTAATTTTACTACTATATCTTAACTGTTCACTAGAGATGTATCAGATCGGAACACACACAGGGACGATATATCTTTGTTTTGCTAAAGGACTGTTTCCGAAATAAAATATTCTTTCTCCAGTTTATGGACAGGTTGAAAACGTCTGTTGGAATCGAAATACATATTTTAAATAATGTGACTTTACTATCATTTGATTAAAACTAAACACAGTTCCAGACGACAGATATGAAACCCCGTCTGTTTTTTCTTTCTCTTTTTTCTTTGATAACTTGTTGAACTGCTGACTATTTAACAGGGGGTAAGTTGTAATTTTCATTCAAATTTCAATGAATTACTGTTCTGTCATCTTTTTTCGGAAGAAAAACAGTTTGTCTTTTAGAATTTAATACTTTAACATTTTTATTATGTTGGAATCAAAATGCATTAATTTGGAAAACAACGCTGTTTCGTGTTTTTTACCTCTGACTAACTTACTAGTAAAAGTATTAATCTTAGAGTCATTATTTAGTCGAAAACTTGCAAGTACATGGGTTAAAACGTTTTTAATATGTTACAAAACGAGCTAATAAAATTTTTGAAGACATTCATATCGCCATATTTTATACTTATAGAAACATTCCGTTGCAGTTTGTTAAATAGTTTGGTCTTTTAACATTTTGAAAAACTTTAAAAAGAATGAAAATTTACATTCAAAAACTTTTTTAAGAGGCTCTGCTTTATAACATTTTGCTCAAAATAATGATTTATTGCCAGCAAAATCGATTTTCTATGTGTTTAAGACAATTTAAATGTGTGAAAAATAAACAAATTTATAATTTTTGAATCGTACCGGTCATGATAAGTTATTAAAATCCGGAAACAAGATTTGACAAATTTGAACCATTGTTATTTTTCAAACATATTTTTAAATCGAGCACACAACTAGATAAAAATTAGGCTAATGTTTTACGGTGATCATATTCTAATTGTAAATTACAAAAAATACAGATATTAACCTCTTTTGATTGAGATATTACAACTGAAATACATGTAAATTCTGTTAATAGTTAAGGCTTTTTTTAAATTTGAAAAATATTTAAAACATCATAATAAACACGCTTTATTTAGGAACTTTTAGAATACTAAACTACTAGCCTACCTTAATCACTTTTAACCCTGTTTAGCCCTTTTAAAAGTAATTGTAAACGAAGTCAACACTAAAGCTTTCCCCAAACAAGACCGCCATCTTGTATAGATTTCAAGATATAATGGCTAAACAAGTGAAAAATTTTGAAAAAATCTAGAAAAGGGCAATAACTCCTACATCAATTATTGGATATTCTTGAAACTTTCAAAGCAGGTAGATCTTGAGATGCTGATCACGTTTGTCTCCCATCAGAATTTTGATATCTGTAACCATTTTAGAGTTATTAGCAAAAAACTGCATTTACACCTATGTTATATTTTTAGCCATGGCGGCCATATTTTTTTGACGAATCAAAAATCTGAACGATAGAATTGTAGCATATATGCTATTTAACAACTGTGCCAAGTTTGGTTGAAGTTGAAAATATGGTGTTAGACAAGTTAATCTTTGAAATTCAGGGGAAAAGTAATGAAAATTGGTAAATTTTGACGCTTTAAGAGCCATAACTACTGAAAGAAATTGTTCTACAGCTTTGACCTAATTACATGAAATGTAGATCTTGATGTGTTCAATCATATGCAATTTGAATTTTCAAAATATCTTTTCAAGATATAGGGCTAAATAAGTGCAAAATTTTGATAAAATCCAGAAAAAGGGCAATAACTCCTACATCTGTTGTTGGATCTTCTTGAAAATTTCTAGGCAGGTTGATCTTGAGGTGCTGATTACTTTAAATGTGCAAAAATTTTGATTTCTGGTACCGTTTTTGAGTTATTTGCAAAAATTCAAATTACCCCTATGCTCTATTTTTAGCCACAGCGGCCATGTTGTTCATCCAATCAAACATCCGAACAACGATTTTGTAAAAGACATACTATAAAACAACCCTACCAAGTTTAGTTACATTTGGCCATGCAGTTTCAGAGATGAAGATTTTTGAAAAGTTGGACGACGGACGACTGACGCCAAGTGACGGCAATAGCTCACCTGACCCGAAGCAGCATAGGAATTATTTACGACCGGACAAAAAAGTTGCCTTCAGGTACACTGAAAAAATAAAACAAAAATTAGCCGTGTGTTCACCCGGTTGATTAAACTCCGAAAATAAGCACTTTTTTAAATTGTCACTGCACTTTAGTGGGGGTTATTTTGGCAAGAATTGTGCAACTTTGTAGAACGCTGACGACGGATGGACGGACGGCCGACGCCTAGTGATGACAAACTCTAAAGGATATTCTACACGAGGGAGACTTTTGAAAACATCAATTATCTGAAGGTTTAAGCAAGCAACAGCCTTTCTCTAGTATCATGTCTATCTGCAAAAGTTTTATATATATCAAAAACATGGGAAAGTGCTATTTTGACCTTCAAAGGGTATAACCACTTACGGGTCATCTAACATCTTAGACCAAATGGAAACCTTTGTTGATAACAATAAGCTGAATGTTCAGGAAAGCAACAGCCTTTTTCTATCAGCAATATATTTCATTTTTAATGGTAAAATCATGTTAAAATGTTTTTGGTAACAACTATATTGATAAAAACCCTTTTTAAAATGAGACTTGCTTGTTTTTCACAGTTGTCTCCATGATCGGCTTACACTAATGTTATAAGAAAATACGTCTATTTTAGCTCTTTAAAAGTTTTTCTTTCGATATCAGTCACTGGTAGCAAAATTTTAAATCGTGTCAGTTGAAATGATTCGTGATTAATTCAATTTGCTATAGACAAATTGTTGTACTGAGATAATCACCTCTTTATCCCTGTTATGTCTTACAACTGTGTTTTGTGTTACCAGAACCGTTTGATCGCAATTAAGAATGGGAATTTGGCACCTTAAAATCTTGTTCAACCCACCATTCCTTTTTAAAAATACCTGCAGCGATCGTCATTTCTCTAGTACGTCTTTGCCTTGTTTTTTTTCATTCATCTTAGAATATGAGACTGGTCATCAGTGATATTTCAGTTGTTTTGATGTTACCTTTATTCAACATGTCATTTCTACAAAATTTCAGTCAAATCCGTACAAAGAAAGGTATATAGCTGGATCTTCAGCATGTTCAACTGCAGTGCTGTCCGTCCATTTAACTAAAATCTTGTCTGCTGTCAAAGAAGGCCAACAAGCATATTGCGACACTATTTATAATCGTAGTGGAATCAACCATATGTGGATTTTAAAGAACTCATAAGATTTGTTTTATCATTTTAAATCTCGATCATTTTCTGAGGTTCACTCTTCGAAAACGTTCGATTTTCGATATCCTCGGTGCTGGATTTTGCTTCCTTGTTCGAACGTTTTGGTTTTGAGTACTTTTAGTTTTCAACAGTTTTGGAATTTGACCTTCCAATGTTTTGATTCAAATGCTACTGATGAGAGGTTACTCCTTGAAAGATCGATATATAGCATATCGAAATTAACCGTTTATTCCGCGCTTTGGTATTTGTAATTCTTAAACTTTATACACTACCTTGCCATACAAAAAACTAAAATGTCGCCTGAAAAAAACTTCTCGAAAAAGCCTTTTCACACTCTAGGAATTTTGTTGTTTTGGGTTATAACTCTACATTCTTTTATAAAACATATTTCAAAGATAGAATTTGATACACACTGGAACAAGTTTGCAGTATGCTTAATTTCCTCATTGACAACGTATTTTTCACCTTCACTTTCAACAACAAATCGGCATTCCAATGGGCATAAACTGTGCTCCTTTTCCTCGCCGATTTGTTTTTATACTCTTACAAGACTGAATTTCTTCAGGGACTCGTAAAGAACAAGAAGATGAAAGAGGCAAGGTCATTTAATCTTACATTCAGATATATTGATGATGTCCTTTATGTCAATAACACTTCATTTGGCAGATGGATTCCTTCGATATATCCTCCAGAATTGGAGATTAAAGAGACCACCGAATCAAATTGCTTCACGGCTTTCTTGGATTTGCACCTCGAATTTGACCCAGCTGGTCATGTCAGTACAAAAATTTACGATAAAAGAGACGATTTTCATTTTCAAATTATTAATTTTCCTAATCTACTGAGCAATATACCTACTTCCCCTGCATACGGTGTTTATATTTCACAACTTATTCGATATGCCAGAGCTTGCACACATTTCACAGATTTTTTTATCAGACACCGATTTCTCCGTGACTGACTTTTGGAGCAGAGCTATAAGAGAATACGTCTCATACGATCCCTAAAAAAAATATTTCGTCGTTATCAGCCACTAGTAGAAAAGTTCAAAATTTAGTTAAAAGATATGGTGATTAATTGTTTTAATTAGTGTTTTACTGGTCTGCTGTACTGAGGTATCCCTATTGTGTCTCACAACTATGTTGTGGTCTATGGTCATTACCAGATCCTAAGACCGCGATGAATGGGGGAGGTATGGCGCCATAAAACCTGGTTTATCCCATCAATTCGTTTGAAATGCCTGTACAAAGTCAGGATCATTGCGATCCACCAATTATCCGGTATGACTGATTCGTTTTTGTCATTTTCTCTGGACTATTAGATTGATAATTCAAGTTCGGTAGTTTTGTTATTACCTTCATTCAGTGGTTTCAGAGATGATTTTTTTAATAGTTTACACACATCAACCAATGACAGAGGATAGACAAAGGACGAACACGGACACACAGTAATGGCATAAGCTCACAGAGCCTCCGGCAAGGCGAGCTAAAAATAAAATAAATAACTATTGTATAAAAAAGAATATTTTTGAGGAAATACCAAAATTGGCGCAGATAACTTTTAAACCTATTAAAATAATATTTAGCTAAAACCGAATGCCTGTATCTGTACCAAGTCAGGGAATTGTGGTTTTCAATCTATATTTATGTCTTTTTTGTGAGTATCATTCATGGGGTTCTTAAATTTTTTATCCCTGGTCTAGTATAGAGCGGAAATATTTCCCCCGTTTAACACCTTATAGTATACCCCCTTTTAACACCTTATCGCTTGACTGTTGCGGTATGGTCAATATAAACATGAATGTGTTCAAAAGACATAATGCTCCAACTCGCAACATTATTTCTCGCAATCCATGTCTAGATGTAAATGTGTGTAAACTTCATGATACTACCATATTTCCTTCATGGTAACCCTAACATGTAGGTAGACCTGGTGGGACGAACGAACGGACCCGGACACTTTATGTCCGATTACTTTCGGGGAAAGGGCATTAAAATATCCTGCATGTAGATTCTCATCCCCTTCTCAATTTTTTCCCTCGGCCTGAATTTATTTTGTTTAGTTTTGGTGTATTTCTATGAAATGGCATAACATTTTTATTAAAATGGATAAATCACAAATTTAAATCCGCTTTTGTCTTAGTTAAATGAACCACAAATAATGCCGATATAGTATGTAGAAGGTCTTTGACCAAAACAAAAATGGCCAATAAAACTCAGTGGAGCTAATTATTACTACCTATTATAAAGAAAAAGGCAGCGATACCCCAATTAGGTCGTTTGTTTCCGTCGTTTCTATATTTACAAAAGCTCTTTGCAATGTACATACTTTCACTTTTCACTCGGGGGCTATATTCGGATTCTCAATCTTCGGATTTCCATCAAGACAATATGGCCGCGACCAGTAGATTATGTGTTCCGCTTCGGATTATATTTTAGTCAGTGTAGCATATCTTGCGTAGCTTTAGCGTAATGGATATTTGATTTTGATTGCGAAAATTTACTTAATTGAATAAAGTTCAAGGGACAAAAATACTATTCAGACACCAAAAATAAGTTAAATCTTGCAAAAAAGTTGTACACAGCATCTTCGTTTTTCATGTTTTTATGTGGCGGTGTTTTAAAGCAACAATGCGATTCAACTAGATCATGTAGCGTACATGGCGTAGTCACTTTATCAGGTTGTGCATGTTTAAGCGTACTTTCTTATAAATTTTTGGCTGCAAAATATTAATTCATTGAATAAAGTTTATTATCACAGACAGAAATAGTGCTTATGAAAAATAGGTCAATCAGACACACTCAATTCAAGCATTTTATTGATTTTTAGAAAATGACAAAATAGCCACATTGGGTCATTCGTCTGTCTTGATCTAGGTCATTTTAATAAGGATAATTAATTTTATCTATTTCTCACAAAGCTATTGCGGGATCCGGAAAAATAAACTTATTTGTCACAAGTTTGGTTGTTCGAAAATGTTATCAATGCTTGATAATTTTGTCGATTCACCACACAGAGACCAATGTCGCCACAACTACAAACGTGTCAGAAAATAATTTTAACTGTGCAAAACCACAGGGGCTTGGATTATAGAGTAGGGGGGGCGACTTAAAAGTCAATATAAATGACCAGAATCCAAGCCCCGTGTATAAGTGTGCTTTAGTCTATATCATAAAGGAAGGGACAATCTTTGAATAGGTGACAATCAAAAATATTTGAGCAGTGGCGGATCCGGGGGGGGGGGGGGTCCGAGATTGGAATTTTCCTCCTTTCCGACAAAAATTTCGCAAGTAACGTCTAGTACCACCCCCTTTTCGTCCTTCGTCCACAGCGGAATTTATGTGGACCAACCCCTTTCAAAAATTTCTGGATCTGGCCCCGTTTGAGTTATAATATAATTTATTGCTATTACACGTAAAAAATTTAAAGGCATACATGTACATTGCAAATGTTCATGAAGAGATCTACAATTGGGTTTAAACTTATTTCATATAATATTATATACTTCAAAATTAAAGGCTGATCTGACAAATGATAACCATTAAAGTAGACGATAATTAGATGTGGAATAATTGTACGCCACACAACCAACATAAAGAAACGTGAATTTTAAAAATCACATTGGAAAACAGCCAACAGTCTTCAGCATGACCATAAGTCGCTGCTTGCCGTCTTGCATTGGCCCAAGACTAAAAATACAAAAGAGGATGAGTCCAGTTTCCTTTTTGGTCACACTTAGAAAAAAGTCAAAATAACAATGTACAATTTTTTTTACATCTCCGCATGCTTGGAATGCAACTAAATGTTGAAAATAATAATATTATAAAACGAAAATTGTAAAAATTGTTTGATTTTCTTCTTCGGTATTCCCAGAATCCCGTTGGTAGCTTTTGTTCTCAGAATAATTTGAAGATTGAAACCTTTTTAAACTTTAACATTAAGCTGATTTAAAAGTATATATGAACAACAGACTGTGACATCTTTGATCCAATGGAGACTTTTGTACAGCTCGATGAGCTGAAGGTTTAAGCAAGCAACAGCTTTTCTCTATCTGCAATAGTTTCCTATTTTCTCCACTAACATAACCAAACTTTGATGCAGTTATTTTAAACTAAATAGGAAATAGTTCAATGCTTATACTGGATCTAAAAACAAATAATGTTTAGGATAAACACTTACATGACTTAGATTTATCGACATGGCTTAATTTTAGATCGATTTTATAGTATGTGTACAGCAAAGGCTGCATATAGAATTCAACAATAAACCTTAGC
Source organism: Arcuatula senhousia (assembly GCA_963971305.1). NCBI lineage: Eukaryota > Metazoa > Mollusca > Bivalvia > Mytilida > Mytilidae > Arcuatula > Arcuatula senhousia. Next base: position 8,252,237 of record OZ020314.1, read on the forward strand.
AGGACCTAGAAATAATAAAGTCTTTTTTATGTTACTAAAGCAGACCTTTGCTTTTTGTGTCCATAGCGGCTTGCTAGGCAATATGCATTAGAGTCCACACTTGTTCTTCATACAAAAATATAAAAGGCTGTGGAAATTTGTTGCTGGAAAAAAAAGTTGTGAAACCTGACCAAACATCGTCACATAAAATAAATTGTGTGGTCTCACTAAAGAATATCTACTTGTTTAATTTTGAACTCTATGTTTTTAACTTTTACGGAAGATCTATCAATCTAAGATATATACATTTTCTTACAAATGCAAAGAAGTCTTTCTTCAAAAAGCGCAAAAATAAATTACTGTTTTAATTGCGTACAACAGAGCGAACAAATAAATGTACCCTTGGGAGTTGTATCCTGAATTTCCATATTCATATGTGAATAAAACCACTAAAGAAATGTTATTCACTATTTGAAAGACAAAACCTAATTGATTTGTAATGAATATCAAACAAACAAAAAATTATTTGATCACCGGGTTCAACACGGATATATACTGTGATTTGTTCACAGATTATTCAGAAATAAAATGTATATCAAATGTTCCACGAAGATATTTTGTACACCTCAACTATTTATGCATTCCGTAAAAATAAAAATAAAAGATTCATGTTTAATAATTTTTATGGATCGAATTCTGCATTTTTCTAAGGAAGGGTGTTCTTTACTTCTGTAATGGGATCTGAATAGAAGAGTTCCTGACCTAATTATAATCATAGAACGCCATACTTGCGTTTTGAATATACGTCGTGTTAAAACATCAAGATGCCAGGACTCATAAAGGTGTACCAATGGGGCAATCCTATTGTCGTAGTCCAAAATGGCATAAACAGATCAGTGGACGTTAAATCATCACAAAAACATTCAATACATAGGTGATCTTTCGATTACGAAGCTCTCATCTCGTATTGCATGATTGTAATTTAACGAAAATTGACTTTAACTTTTTAAAATTTGAGTGCTCATATATGTAGAACCTGTCTTTTAGCAAGAATAAACTTAAACCATTATTCTGTGAGTGGTCATTCATGCGGAAAATAAAGGTCCCAGCCAGATTCTGAAGCATGCATTTGTTTTGTATCAATCTGAGCACCTACCATACCAATATGATTGATGAAGCATTTGTACGTAAACGGGAATGAACTATTACCATTTTCTGTAAGTGGTCATCATTGCGTTAAATATTCGTCGCAATCAGCATCCGAAGCATACATTGTACTGTGCATCAATAGGTGCACCTATCATACTTATATATTTGATGTGGCACTTGTCACTAAGCGGGTGCGCAATAGCAAGCCGGAGCATCCTACTCTTCCGAAGCACCTGAATTAACTCTCGTTTCAACTTCACGTATTCACGTTGCTGGTTGTGGTTTGGTTAATGTATTATGTGGATTTTGTTTGTTTTGTGGTTATTTGTGATGTTTTTGATATGTACCGATTTTGTCCTTCGGATTTTATTTGATGATATTTGATTGCTTTTGCTTTTTTCATCCAATTTCGACTTGATGTATCAAGTTACATCGAATTAGAACTATATGTGACAAATTACTTCCACTTATTGCTATGTACCAAGTTTCATCGACTTTCGACTTTGTACTAGATTTCACCCACTTAGAACTCTGTGGCATGTTTCATCAACTTATGACCACGAACCAAGTCCATTCACTTATGAATATACATTGTACACCAATTTTCATCCACATAGAAATATGAACCAATATTTATCCATTTTATCCATGAACGTTGTACTACGTTTCGACCACATTACACTTTGCAACAAGTTTCATCAACAAAGAAATACAAACCAAGTTTCATCAGCTATGAATATTTATCAAATATCATCAATTAAGAACTTTCTACCAAATTTCATCCACTTAGAATTTTTGTTTTTTATTTACTTTGTATCAAATGTCATTCATTCACTTATAATTTTGTATCTAGTTTATCCATTTAAATTTTTTAACCATTTTTTATACACTTTTGATTTTGTACGAACATTCAACCTTTTAGATCTTTGTACCAAGTTTCAGCCACTTTGAACTGTGTATCAAGTTTCATTCCCTTTGGACTTTGTCAAGTTTAACCAATATGGATTATCCACTGATGACTTTGCACCAAATGTCATTCCCTTTGGACTTTATGACAAGTTTCAACCACCAAGGATTACATAGCAAGTTTCGTCCACTGATGATCGACTTTGCACCAAAGTTCATATACTTAGGAATATGTACCAAGTTTCATCCACTATAGACTGTGTACAAAGTTTCATCAACTTTCAAAGCAATAAAAATTCATGCATAAATCCTATAAACTGTTAACACAGAGATATGTATAGCCTGCTGAAGATGAACACTGTTTAAAATGAAGTTAAAAAATGCAATACATATTTGAATTGACTACAGTAGTGACAATTATGCTCACAATTTGTCTTTTTGATGCAAATGCAACTGTATACCAAATATCATTGGTGTACAATTACTTGTTCATATAACAGACTAAGAAAAGACATTTACAATGAGCAAAATGAGTATAAAAGCTCGAAGTCAGTGAACCATGACTGCAGGAGCATCAAATAAAACATCCTTGAATTTAATCTGTACTGATGCTAATGCAACTGCATACTAAATATCACTGATGTACCATAACTGCTTAATGTTAAACAGACATTTGCCAAATCAATACAAAATTGCTAGGTCAGTGGACCGTGACCTCAGGAGCATACAGATGAAATCCTTTTGAAAACTGATTTGAACTGATGTTATTGCAACTGCATACCAAATATCAATAGTGTACCAAAAGTAGTTCGCATAAAAAAGACTTGAGCAAAAACTTTAACAGTTGTGGATGCGACCGCCGCCGCTGCTGCCAGAATCACCATACCTTAGTCTTGCCTTTTGGGACATTCGTCGTAGGCGAGACAGAACTTTGTCAGGTGTAATAAACATGGTTTCAAACAGCAGATAACTTCGAAGGGAACTAAACACATAAGTAAGAAAGCAAATTTTATTTTTTGGAAGTTGAGTATACAAATTAAAAAAATGACAAACAAATTTGATGTTCTGTAATGAAAGTGTACATTGTCTAAAGGAAGCATCATAGAGATTTACTTCAATAAAACGGGTATTTAAATAATGATTACTAAACAAATGACCAAAAGAGAGCAGTACATTTAAAAACAATAATATACTAGTATATCATAAGTTACTATTAATGGTAAACATCTTAAAATCATAACAATTACTTCTGTTTGATATAAGTCACAAGAATATTTCTTAATAAAAATATACAGGTACATTTACTTATTTCTTCTGTTAGAAATTATTTAGAGTATGCAATATATTTTTTTTAATTCAAATTATATTTTCAGCAAAATTCATTTCAAGATTCATCAAATAATAAATATCTAAATAAAAAAAGCAATAGCGAATAATGAATAAAAAACAACAACAAAAAATTATCCTATAAAGTAATGAAAAAAAATAGAATTTTCAAAAACACACACATGCTCAAAGTTTGTTTTAAAAGACGTATTTTGACTAAGAAAATTGCAATCTCTGGCCTGATGAAGAAATCTTGTGATTTCGAAATATTGCCACATTTCTTTATTTATATTATTCATCATACACATTACATTTCTAGACATTAATATTACTACTTACACATATAATTTATACAAAATTAACCTCAATTAAAAATATGTCAACTTTTTTTTACTATTTTAATACATTTGTACATGAGAACAAATTTAGTACATGTATCATTCATGTCATTAAAATGAACATTGTTTTCATCAAAATGTGCAAGATGCATTTGGTAGTATTATATGCCATCTAGTAATAAAATACAAATATAGGTATGTTCATATCATCAAAACATTTCATTTATATTTATTTTCATCCTTTTTTAACATACCATAAAGTACTGTCATGTATAGTTACAATGTAAAAGGTGGCAATAGTAGACAAACCTTTCCAATGTAATGAAAATGAATTTGGAAGCCATTACAAGTAAAATCATTTTAATAAAGCTATATAAAAGGAGGAGTAATAAAATAATACAGTAAACAAAATATTCTTAAAAATAAAGATATTATTAGACATGTATTGCCTATCATTACTTTGTCATTCTGCAGCATAACCAACACATTCTTTACAAATGGACTTTTTAATTAGGTGTTCCCTGTTATAACAGAAAAAAACATGAAATACATGTATATATTTACATAATAACACATTTCATGTGTAAGATATTGTGGTCAAATCACTGAATTACTTATTAAAAGTCTTATAACAGTTTACTGTTTGTTTTTAAAATTAAAGTATTAAACAAAATTTCCACTTATATTATCACCCTTGTTTTAACTTTTATTGTCATTTTAATTTCAGAGCTTTATTTCTAAAAATCGAGTGGCGAAAAGTTTTCATTCAGCACAAGTTAACCTATTATTTTTCAGAGCAAAATGTACCTGTTACTATTTCTATTATCTATTAGTTTTTTGCTTCACGAATTCTGTAATATATCATTTTGCTTTATTCAAAACTCAGATTGAATTTCTTCTGACTCTACCTTTTATAGCTTTAATAGTCGGATCCAATTTATACAATTCATCCAATATATCCAATACCTCCAATACTCCTTGCATTACTACCTTCTTTCGAACAAGACTAACTACTTCTAGGAAGTCCATGACTGATCTTGTTTTACAAATCCTGGGTGTTTCTCTAAACATGAAATCAAGTGACCCACACCAATCAATCTCAGGTTTGCTTTGTTTCCATTTGTCTATTTCTCTCCACCTCTCTACTCTGTCACATACTTCTTCATTGTTATTGTTCCTGTAGTCAGGATCAGCACCGTTCTCTGTAAACATAATTATTACACCAGGAAAGGCTTCCCAATTGTAGGCTCTTTCCTTCAGTAAGTAATTACAACAGGCCAGTAATGGTGATTCTCTTTTATTATTAAGTTTATTTACATTCCATCCCAACTTTATAAAAATTTTACATACTGTCTGGAAACTGACTCTGGTTCTCATGGTTCTATTTATGACTGAGTATGAGGCACAACAACAAAGTCGATACTTTTCTGCATGTTTAAAGTAAACAGGTGATCTATCATCATCATCATCATCATCATCATCATCATCATCATCAAAAAAAAAAGTACTATAACAATCACTGCCATCATCAATATACATAGCAGAACCTCTTAAATCAACAATTGTTTCAAACAAATGTAGATTCCCAGGTTTTATCAGTTTGTCTGGTATATATGTCTCTACTACAGATTGTTCTTTCACCTGTTGATATGAGTTTTCTTCTTTGTTATTCTCAGCTTTAATTAGTATATGTACAGTTTCCTGGTTATTTGACACTAAAGCAATCATCAATGGAGTAACACCTTCTTCTGTTTTCATGTTCAGATCCGCTCCAGCAATAATGAGCATCTGGAGAATTTCTGTATTGTTCTCTCTGACTGCAATATACAATGGAGATTCTCCTCTATTATTTGTTAGATCTACACAACATTTGTGTTCTATGAGAAGTCTGACTATATCATCATGGCCCTCTGATGTTGCAATGTATACTGGTGTTTTATTGTCCTTATCAGGTAAGTCAGTGCTAGCCCCTCTATCTAACAGGAGTGTTACGATATCAATGTAGTTCCCTTTGGCAGCTATAAACAATGGTGTCCGATTTTCCCAGTCAGGTAAGTCAGTGTTTGCACCTCTATCCAAAAGGAGACTAACAGCAGCTGTTTGTCCTGTACTGGCTGCACAATACAATGGTGATCTATTGGATATATCAAGCAAGTCAATATTAGCCCCCTTGTCTAACAGTAGTTTTATAATATCAATATGGTTTCTGTGGGCAGCTGTAAACAGTGGTGTCCTTTTGTCCTCATCAGGTAAGTCAAGTTCAGCTCCTTGTTCTAACAGTAGACTAACAGCAGCTGTTTGTCCTTCAATGACTGCACGATGCAATGGTGATATATTGAATATACCAAGCAAGTCAATATTAGCCCCCATGTCTAACAGGTATCTAATTATATCTATATGACCTTCTGATGATGCTTCATGTAAAGGTGGAAAATCACAGTTGTCTTTGTTCACATTCACTCCATGTTCTACGAAATATTTCACTGCCTCAAGGTGTCCATTTTTACAGGCTACAGTTAGAGGATACCTTACGTAACCATCAGGTAAGTCTATATCTGCTCCACAACTGACTAGATACTTTATCATATCAACATTACCAGTGGTACAGGCAGCTGTAAGTGGAGTATATTGATACATAGAGTTGGAAGTTAAGTTTATGTTTGATGTACCAATCCACTGTAACAAAACGTTAACTGTGTTGATATTCTCAGATAAACAAGCTAGTATAAGAAGTCGATGTTCCTCATTTTGATCTGTAAATATTTTCTTTAATAGTTGATCGTTTCCTTTAACATATTCCAATAGTGTTTGTAACATTTCAGCATGATTATTGTAGACAATCCAACTTATGATACTTATGTTATAACAAAGTGTTTCATAAGTGTAGGTTACATTCAAAATTATGGAAAGATAATTCCATCTTGATTCTTCTTTAATTTCAATCTCATTCATTGCTACTTGATAAACATTAAATAATTCTTCCAGCTCGTCACATTTCAGTCCCTTAACGATATCCATGAATGTTTTGACAAACGGAGCATACGATATCGATTTGTTCTTGAAGACATCAAAGAGTTGATTACTATCTTTATCTTTGATATCTCTGTACATTCTCTGAGCTAACATCTGGTAATCTTCCTCACCAACCTCTATACACAGATCGTCGTTTTTCATTTCTTTAGAAACTGTAATTTTACTCCATAGAAAACTACAAGACATGTACTTCAGTATCAGGTCTATGTTGTCTTTTCCAAAATGGTAGCCTACAATCTCCTGGATAGAATCGTGTATAAATGAGAACTTGTTGCCAATTTGTTTGACATAAATTCCAGTTAGATGGTTTAATGCTTTTGTAATGGCCTTGTCAGTTGTTCCAATGTTTTCACAACATATGTTATAAACTTGTCTTTTAAGTTCTTCTGGTAGACGTTTAACGTCCTTTAAATCATTATTGCCCAGGAGACAAAGAATTAACGCTGCATACTGGACATCATTTTGTTCTTTAAGTCTATCTAATTCCTCTATAATACATTCATATGGATTGGTAAAGAATCGTTTACCACATTTTTGATAATTTTCATTGCATACAAATTGATAACAAAGAAATGGAAACATAAACTGTGTGGAAAGTGAAAAATTGTTGTATACATTTTCACTCAAATTTGCACTTTTACAATGATTTACAAAAATGTTTCTCTTTTCATTTTCATCATATAACAATTTCTCATTATCTAAATCTACAACAGAAATATAACTACATTGGCCCATAACCTCATTGTAAACTGATTTTCTAGATGGTAATAAAAGCTTAAAATGTTCGCCCTGACCATTTACTAACTTGTCCTGACATTTGTTAAACATGTTATATACTGACATATCAGCAGAATAAACACCAAACAAATCGTCTATAACAAATACTTGTTTTTCTGTAGGATCAGCATAGTCCACCACTTTGTCAAGGGAGGTAACTGGTATCACCTGCCATCCTTTGGTTTCATATTCCAGGGCTATATGTCGGGCTGTGGCTGATTTACCAGTCCCAGGACCACCTATTATTGCCGTTATTTTACTAGATTCCACGGTGTCACACACAGCTTTGTAGGCTCGGTTGTCAGGACAGAAGACTTTGTCAGATTCTATCCAGGCCTTGAGTGTATTCTCAGCTTGATCTAACAATTAAACAAAAATGTTTTGAAGAAAAAAAAAACAAGTGTGAAAATAGCATGTGTATTTTACACATATAAATATATACCACGATAATGAGGATTTATTTATTTTGTGTGTATCATTTTTTCCTGTGGTTTTGCGCATAAAGAAATTTCGTTGTACTTATAATTCATAATTTAGGAGCACCCGAGGTCACTCTTGTTACGACTTAAACACGTTAAGTTCACCTTGTTGATTTCTGTTCGGTTGATTTTGTATTTTGTGTTTCCTTGTGCTGTTGTTGTTCATGTTTACCGTTTTTGTTGTTGCCCCTACAGACTTTTGACACTTGAATGCCCCATTGGTGCCTCTTTGCCTCTTTTGCACATGTTGCTTAATGTTATCAATGTAAAATCTAACACTTAGTTGGATTCTTATTGTTGTGGTTTATAGACACCCATAATAATGTACAAATGTATAAGCCGTCTATCACCCATGAAAACCATGAAAATGTATAACCAACTGATAAAAATAAAGCCACACGAATAAACTTATTGGTTAGTGTATGATTTAAAATTATGATTGAATGTGACATAAGCTTACATTAAATTCGTTTGAAAATATTTTTTTTTTATAGCTTGTATGATTTGTTGGAATACCAAGTACATCAAAAGATCAAGCCTTTGTCGAAAATATGACCTGTGCTATGTGAAGCTTTCTATGCACATATTTCAACATATTTACGTCTATATATATGTACAATATTTAAGACTATTTATTTCATATATAGACAGCAATACAGAATAAAATTTGTTAACATAACTCCCACTTATCTACGAAGGAGGTATAATTAAGCTTAGATTATTCACTCACTTCTTATATGTTTTGGTACTGATGATTCAAGTTTCTCTAATTTGGCTGCATGGTCATTGAATCTTGTATCATGGTCCTGAATTTTAATGTCTTGATCCTGGAATTTTGTGACATATTCCTGAAATTGTGTGTTGTAGTCCTGGAGTTTTGTTTCATGGTCCTGAACTTTAATGTCTTGATGTTGGATTTTTGTGACATGTTCCTGAAGTTGTGTGTCATGGTCCTGAAGTTTTGCCTCTTGATCCTTGAGTTTTGATTCATGTCCTCCTAGTTTTGTTTTCTGAACAGTGAATTCTTGTTGTAGGATTTCCATTTCCCCTCGGACATATTCCAAATCTGTTTTCATCTCTTCCATCAGTTCATCTCTTGTTCTTATGTCAATCGTCTGTTTCTTCAGATCTTCTATTTTAGTTTGCAAGGTATTTAGACTGAGTCTTGATACAGCCTTCAATCAAGAATATAAAAAAATGATAACTTAATTTAAAATGTTACAGACCTTTAACCCCCAAAAATAGACAATAACAAATACCTGCTTCAAGGAAGAGGTTAATAAACTGTTAACACAGAGACATGTCTCGCCTGTCAAAACTGGACACAGTATAAAATGAAGTAAAAATCCTTCTTAAACTGATCTTAACTGATGCTTAAGCAGCTGCATACCAAATATAAATGGTGAACCATAACTGCTTTATATAAAACACTCATTACACAAGTAAAAAGTTAAAAAGTGTAAAATCTCAAAGTCAGTAGACTGTGACCGCAGGATCATACAGATAAAATACTTTTGAAATTGATCTGTACTGATGCTAATGCAAGTGCATACCCAGTATCAATGATGTACCATAACTTTTTCATGTTGAACAGACGTAAGAAAAAAGGTTAACCTCGGCCAATGGGTGTAAAATTTCAAAGTCAATAAACCATGACTGCAGAAGCATACAGATAAAATACTTTTGAAATTGATCTGTACTGATGCTAATGCAAGTGCATACCCAATATCAATGGTGACCCATAACTGTTTCATGTTAAACAGACTTAAGAAAAAAGGTTAACCTATGCCAAATCAGTGTAAAATTTCAAAGTCAGTAGACCGTGACTGGAGGAGCATACAGGTGAAATCCTTTTAAAACTGATCTGCACTGATGCCGATGCAACTGCATACCAAATATCAATGGTGTAACATAACTAGTTCACACAAAACAGACTTAAGCAAAAACTTTACCCAATTGTGGACGCCACCGCTGCCGCCGGAATCACCATACCTAAGTCTCGCCTTTTGCGACATTCGTCACCGGCGAGACAAAAAACTATGACAAAAATGATGATTTTTCAATCGTCATCTTTTCCTTCTGCATCTTCGCTAGCCAAGGGTTACGATCCGCTATCTCTCATCTTCACCCTTGGCAGATATAGAAGGATTTTTGTGGTCATACATTCTCTCATCTGATTGGATGCAGTGAAATTTAGCTGCATCCAATCTCATTGCTTCAATTTCATTTTTACAAAATCTGTTAACAAACATGTGGGTTTACAAAGGTGATAAATAATTATTATTTTTGCAAAAAATATTAGAACTTTTCATCAAATCTTACCAAAACTACCTTTATTTTATCTTTGGAAAAATATATGTCGTTAATGGAAAAAATTATCTTCTATTTTTGCAACTATCTGAAGAAAAATAAAATTCTTTACTCGGAATAAATATTGTTTCAAGGGAGATAATTAAAATGTTGAAATTACAAAAAACCTGCTAGATCTGCCAAGGGTGAAGATTAGAGATAGCGGATCATAACCCTTGGCTAGCGAAGATGTTCCTTCTGGTGCAGCATTATTCTGCTCACTCTAGCATATGGATATTACATATTACAAATGATATCTTATTCAAAAGCTATAAGGACTTAAATAAATGACAAAACTTTCTGAGACAAAGATCTGCTACTATAAGCTTGGTGTCTTAATTCAAGAAATTTTATGGAAGATATCATATGTTCATAGACAAATATGGGATGTCTTTTTCTCAGATAAGTACAGATGTTTATATGTCAAAGTGTTTTAGTTTTTTTATCCTTATCAATCTTGTAACCAAAGTTAAACATTAACAACTCAGTGGTTTTTTTGTCTGTACTTGTATTGGTTGAAATTTCTGTTTGTATGAAAATGACTGTTTTAGCTTGTGAATTCACGAAGCAAAGCGATAACAATGGGGCATCTGAATATCAACAAATGTGGCCACTAAAAGCAGGCCAGAACAGCTTCCCGTGCCGCCATTTTTTAAAATTTACCCCCTTGATGTCAGAGGTAAGTCAGACTTTTTTATATCAATGATTTTGATTTGATCTTCTATGTTTTTATTAATAAAAACCATATAGCCCTTTAGGAAACGGTCTCAGGAAAAAAGTTATATAGGTTTTGAAATAAATGGGAGAGGCATTTAAAGCAAATCAGGGTTTCAGTCACAATGTTGACATGTTTTCTTTTGTGTTCATATTGCCAAGACTTGGCAATATGAATTTTTTTGAAAATCAATGTTCTCAACATAGGATTTCGGAAATTTTTATATGAAAAGTTTAAGAATACTGTTTTATTACATATTTCTATGCTATTTATCAGAAAAACATTTTGTAAAGCAGTAATTCCACACGACTTGCACGTGCTATCTGTTCTTTTGTTATGCTAATAATTATCCATATTTGTTTACATTATTTAACAGGTGATCATCAAGGACACGTAGGAGAATGTGTACACCATCGTACATTGTATTTGAAGTAAGTAAAATATTTTGCTCCCTGTTTTCTTAACTTGTCGTTTATTACGGTCATCTTAAATATACACATGTACTCGCTAGCATGTTATTTTCCTTTAATTTGTACCATGTAAATATATACATAATTTCTTAAACAAGAGGCTCCCAGGAGCCTGAATTGCTCACCTGACATATGTGCCTGAAGTAAAGGTTATAAGGCAAAATCGATTTAACGTTGAAAGGGTCATAAGATTAATAAGGGGGTCATCTGACAATATGGTGGATCTAAAGGTGCTGATCACTTTTGTTCTCAATAAAAATCTAAAAATCTGTCACCCTTTTTGAGTTATTTGCAAAAAAATGCAGTTTAACCTAATGTTCTATTTTTAGCCACAGCGGCCATATTTTACAACCAATCAAAAATCCCCACAACAGTTCTATACACCTAATAATAATAAACAATAATACCAAGTTTGGTTCCATTTGTTCTTAAAGTGTCAGAGGAGTTAACATTTTCAATGAAATGAGGAAATGCAGTTAAAATGCTCAATTTTGACGTTCCAAGGGCAATAACTCCTCAAAGGAAAGGTCCTACAACGTTGACCCTGATACAAATTTTGTAGATCTTGATGCGCTTAACAATATGCAATTTAAATTTCTCAAATATCTTGTATAGTTTTCAAGATATTGAGCTTAACAGGTGCAAAATTTGCAAAAAATCCACAAAAAGTGCAATAACTCCTACATGGGTTGTTGGATTTTCTTCAAAATTTCAGAGCTGGTAGATCTTGAGGTGCTGATCACTTTTGTTTCAAATCAAAATTTTGAAATCTGTCACTGTTTTAGAGTTATTTGCAAAAAAACTGCCATTTACCCCTATGTTCTATTTTATGCCACAGCGGCCATGTTTTACGACCAATCAAAAATCCCCACATCAGTTTTATACACTTAATGCTAATAAACAACTATACCAAGTTTGGTTCCATTTGGACTTAAAGTGTCAGAGGAGTTAACATTTTTTAATGTAATGAGGAAATGCTGTTAAAATGCTAAATTTTTACGTTCTAAGGGCAATAACTCCTAAAAGGAAAGGTCCTACAACGTTGACCCTATTACATATTTTGTAGATCTTGATGTGCTTAACAATATGCAATTTAAATTTCTCAAATATCTAGTATAGTTTTCAAGATATTGAGCTAAACAGGTGCAAAATTTGCAAAAAATCCACAAAAAGGGCAATAACTCCTACATGGGTTGTTGGATTTTCTTCAAAATTTCAGAGCTGGTAGATCTTGAGGTGCTGATCACTTTTATTTCCAATCAAAATTTTGAAATCTGTCACCGTTTTAGAGTTATTTGCAAAAAACTGCCATTTACATCTATGTTCTATTTTTAGCCACAGCGGCCATGTTTTACAACCAATCAAAAATCCCCACATCAGTTCTATACCGCTAATGCTAATAAACAACTATACCAAGTTTGGTTCCATTTGGACTTAAAGTGTCAGAGGAGTTAACGTTTTCAATGTAATGAGGAAATGCTGTTAAAATGCTAAATTTTGATGTTCTAAGGGCAATAACTCCTAAAAGGAAAGGTCCTACAATGTTGACCCTGTTACATATTTTGTAGATCTTGATGTGCTTAACAATATGCAATTTAAATTTCTCAAATATCTAGTATAGTTTTCAAGATATTGAGCTAAACAGGTGCAAAATTTGCAAAAAATCCACAAAAAGGGCAATAACTCCTACATGGGTTTTTGGATTTTCTTCAAAATTTCAGGGTAGGTAGATCTTGAGGTGCTGATCACTTTTACCGTATGCCAGAATTTTGATATCTGTAGCCGTTTTTGAGTTATTTGCAAACAAGTGTGGCCACTAAAAGTATGTCTCGCCTGCCGGCACCATCGCTAAAATCAACTACCTAAGCTTTCATTTCTTGATTTAAACACAAAAAGTGTCAGTATACCTAAAAACAGATGCCTAGCTATTATAACTTTCCAGCAATTCATCTTCCATAAAAGTCTTACAAAAAAGTTTTTCAGCCTGAAAAAGACCTAAGTTCACAGAGTCACTGGAGCGTGAAAATGGGGTCAGGGTCACACGGCATGGTGACAGTTGCGTAGACCATAACCTGAACTGTCTGTATACTAAATATCAGATGCCTAGCTATTATACTTTTCAAGCAATTCATCATCCACAAAAGTCTTACAAAAAAGTTTTTCGGCCTGAAAAAGACCTAAGTTCAAAGAGTCACTGGAGCGTGAAAATGGGGTCAGGGTCACACGGCATAGTGACAGTTGCGTAGACCATAACCTGAACTGTCTGTATACCAAATATCAGATGCCTAGCTATTATACTTTTGAAGAAATTCATCGTCCACAAAAGTCTTACAAAAAAGTTTACGGCCTGAAAAAAGACCTAAGTTCACAGAGTCACTGGAGCGTGAAAATGGGGTCAGGGTCAAACGGCATGGTAACAGTTGCGTAGACCATAACCTGAACTGTCTGTATACCAAATATCAGATGCCTAGCTATTATACTTTTCAAGCAATTCATCGTCCACAAAAGTCTTACAAAAAAGTTTACGGCCTGAAAAAAGACCTAAGTTCACAGAGTCACTGGAGCGTGAAAATGGGGTCAGGGTCAAACGGCATGGTGACAGTTGCGTAGACCATAACCTGGACTGTCTGTATACCAAATATCAGATGCCTAGCTATTATACTTTTCAAGCAATTCATTGTCCACAAAAGTCTTACAAAAAAGTTTACGACGCCGCCGCCGCCGTCGCCGCCGCCGGAAAGTAATACCTATGTCTCGCCTTTCGCGACTATTCGTCGCAGGCGAGACAAAAACTGCATTTTACCCCTATGTTCTATTTTTAGCCATGGCGGCCATGTTTTACGACGAATCAAAAATCCCCACATCAGTTCTAAGCACCGAATGCTAATGAACAACCATACCAAGTTTGGTTGCAATTGGACTTATGGTGTCAGAGGAGTTAACGTTTTAAAAAGTTTACGGACGACGGACGACGGACGACAGACGACGGACGACGGACGACGGACGGACGACGGACGCCAAGTGATGACAATAGCTCACATGACCCTTCGGGTCAGGTGAGCTAAAAAGGAGACATGGCTTGGCTGATATATATATATTATATTATATGTGATAACCATGCACTAAAATAATTTTCAATTTGTTACTGGTATAGATTCTATACATTGAAATGAGTTATATAGGTCACCAAGCAAAGCAAGATTTGAGAAATATTTTTAAAAATAGTTGCAAGATATGTAGACAGACAGAAAGAAAGATATAAGTCTGTCTAGCTCTTATGCCAGCTGTTCAATAACAACAAAGTATAATAAGACCAAAACTGAGTCCACATAGGATCAAACAGCATTGTCATACCATGAAATCATACACACAACATGCATTTAGTCAGATTAAATGTAAAAGACTTGTAATGACACTATCAGCAATTTAAGTTAACACAACTTCATAGTATTCACAATATAAAATTGGTGTTTCTTTTAATTCAAATCTTGTGGTTTTTTTAGGTGATGAAGACTGTGAACATAAAGGACAGATATATATGGGACACAATAAATGTTTTTTCTGTTGCTCAAATTTTTAAGCATACATAACAAAGCTTTATTTATCCTGAAAAAATGTATAAAGATGTGTTGTTAAATATCTCCATAACACTGATGTTTGTAGTGTTACATGACCTTGATTTGTATTGTAAATGAAGTTTCCAAGTCAACTTCTACTCAAGTATTATCCTTTTGCTATTCTCAATATGTTCAGAAAAGCTCATTAATCATTGAGAATACTATGAATATCAAACTCCCTCTGATTTCTAAATCATTTTCAAACACTTGCCACATGAAGTGAAAGTTTTCTCTCAAACGAGTACAGTTCTAAGTTGGTTTTATCAATTTGTTTGTCCTCCTTTACTGAATATAAGATAATGAGATGTGGAATGTAGTGTAAGCGACATAACCTACACCATTAACAACAATTTAAAAAATCTACAACGAAAAACAGCCAGCAGCCTCCATTCGACCAACTAATTTGCTGCTCGCTTTTTTGCAATTGGTCCTGGATTGAAAATAAACTACACATGGTTGCAATAAGCAAGAAAAGCTTCTTTTTACGGTTAACAAACATAGTTATTTATTCTGGGCTGGGAAAAAAAGTTTTGTGCTTATGTGAAACCATCTCCTGTATCAGATGCAGTCTGCAAGTGTTACCCGAATAATACAGTCGTTATATTTCACTCCTTGTAGTCGCTACATTAACCTGCTCCGCCAAAGTACACAAAGACCGAAAGGGCTTGAATTATTCGAGTAAAGACATGTGTTGCCTTTGTATCAGCCTCCATCGAGCTTTCCCTTATCGAAATCTACAGATAGTGGACTCCAATGAGATGTAGAATAAGTGTACGCGGCACAACAAACATGAACCAACGGCAATTAACAAAGGAATATCAACATGACCAGAGGTTGGTCCTCGCCGTCTTGCGTTGATCCAACACTAAAACACCAGTGCACAAGATCCAATACTAATCCTGACAAAGATTCCTGGATTAGATCAGGCACATATAAAGTGTGGCGGGGAGGAAACAAGTTTATCGGGGTCCAACCTCCTTATATCCATAATCATACAATGCACAAAATTACACACTAAAATCAAATCGATGCAATTCAGCGAGAAAGAACCTCAGACACTATATGAAAACAAATCGACACAGAGGACCTTGCTTGAGGTAAGAAGTAAGCACTTATAGAGGTGCCTTTAACGATCTTTAACGTACATCATGGTACATGGGTAGTCTGACTAAAGATCAGCCCCTACTATTTTTTTTTCGTTCAGAAAAAAAATGGTAGAGGCTAATCTATTTAGACTGGGTACATGGGGTATTGCTTTTACACATACACGAAACAGCCTTTTTTGTCCCAGATGAAGTATTAGAATGGTTTCTTGAGACCATCCTCGCAAATAGTGTCAAGAGGTTGGTCCATGAAAAAAAAATCGTAATAGATTTTCAGCTAGTACTATTCGAAATCATTTGATATGCAACTTCAAGTATTGGTCTCGTATGGTGGGAAGCGTTTTCAGGTTTGTCGCTTTTTCTACTTTCCCAATTTAATTTTATATATAAGCATGATAAGTCAACTTCGAATTTTTGCCGGTCAAAAGCACCTAATAGTTTTAAAATGGGGTATGGTGAAATTAAGAATGAAAAGGCAGTGTGCCAAAAATCAGGAAATAAAACACAGCGGCACTGTATGTACTTCGATATGACGTTTTTGATGTGCAAAAAAAAAAAGAAATAAAAGAAAAATCGCGCGCCTTAGCCAGTGCGAAAAGTATTCAGGCTCTAAATTTGCGCAAAAACTATTAAGGGACCGACCATTTAACATGAAATAGGGGTTGTTTCTTCCTAAAAATTATTCTGGATATTTTGATGGAAAGATATATTGGCAGCAAATATTCATAACTTGAAAGGATTTCTGCCCTACTGATTAAATTAATGCTAATATAAGAAAAAAATAGTTTGTCGTGACACATTTTAAATAGAAAATACATATTTTCCCTAGCTTTGCGCTGAATTAATTTTCTCGTAAAAAAACCGAAGACCTACCCCCCCCCCCCCCCGTTCAAGTTAAATCGTCGGTCCCTCAATGAATAAACAGGCAGTACGATTAACTTCATGAAAAATTACGCATATCAGTCTTAAAACTCATGTTACTTCTAAGACCGTTGATTCGTTTTGGTGTTTTTATTATCAATCGAAAATCCACAAATCCTTCCTCAATACCACCCCCTGAATAATAGAACATGGCTTATTACATAGTTGCATATGAAATACCGATTTTTCCCAGTGAAATAAAATCTGGTAAATTCACATTGTGAAATAACAAAAATATTTTCACTCTTGCGTCCTTTCCGGTCAAACTCAATTATGACGTCGTGAATTGTATTGCGTTTTCGGCATGATGACTCCTGTGGTCTAAATTCATACGCAATTCAAATAAATTCATTAAAAACTATTTATTAGCGGCATTTTATCTATGTAATAAATACGATAATCAATTAGGTCTCATGAATAACCAAAATATGATCACTCGTGCGGGAACGCACTGTTCCGCGCACTCGTATAAACCTGTGTGCGTTCACCGACTCGTGATCATATTTTGGTTATTCACTAGACCCAATTAATTATCCTATAATTATCATGCTGGCATCCAGTTAGAAATCTGAATTTGCGCAAAATTACTTTTTTTTCTGAAAATCAGTACTCAGTTTCTTTAATTGAGTCAGTCAAAATGACAGTTTTATCTCCTATTCTATTTGATCTACTGAGGCTTTATTGTATGTATTTGACCGACCATTTCACTTTGAGGCCTTGTTTTTTTTTACTGAGCAGAAAATATTTTGGCGCACTTTCTCTACGGAGCGGAAAAGTATTTATTTTCTAAAGGCGTCATCGCAATTTTTGAAAAAAATGTATTAACCGATTATTTTGCATGGCAGAAATCATGCCATGAAATTTTCTTATTCGGAAAAAAAGCTCTCGAGAGCTTGTGTTTATTCAGGGATGTCCAAAACAAGGGATGAGCAACTTCCAATACAAACTAACAGTTTTATTTGATCCCTGGTTTATTGTTATTTACAAATCCGAATTCAAATAAATCTTTCTTATCTTATCTTATCATGCCTGGCAGTCTATTTTTCTTTAACTCGATAGCCATATGTTTTTTCATCACAATATAACAGATTGTTATATTTAGGAAAAGTCACCCCCCCCCCACATTTTCAAGTGAAATGCATGGTCGGTCACTTAATTAATTGGCGGTTTATCGTTGTCGAGGAGCACGGACAATTCGTGGCGGGAATTTATCCATGCAATGTATAAAGAACGCCCCTATTTACTAGATTCATTTAAATTTCAATTGAAACTTAGAATAAAAAATGAATTATTCATTACAAATGTGAATAATTCATGAGGTTGTGTAAATATAAAATTTATTTTTAGTTCGATTGAGTTTGCGCACTCTGTCTAATCTTGATCGTGCCAATGTTTTATCCGCCATTTTCTTACACATTTCTGAAGCGACCTAGGCTCCCCTATCTATGATCTCCCCTGCTAAAAGTATATCTCCCCTGCCGGCACCATCAACTACCTCAGCTTCCATAAATTGTTTGATAGAAACACGAAAAGTGTCAGTATACCCAATATCATATGCCTAGCTATTATACTTTTCAAGCAATTCATTGGCCACAAAAGTCTTTCAATAAAGTTTAAGGTCTGAAAAAAGACCTAAGTTCACAGAGTCACTGGAGCGTAAAACTGGAGTCAGGGTCACATGGCATGGTGATTAACGCTGTCGCCACCACCGATGTAATACTGTAAAAGGGGATAATTTCCCGTGGTTTAAATTTCATGTTTTCAGTTCCAAAAATGCATTCATGAGGTTTTTTAATTTCGCATTTTATTAGATCATGGAATGTTGGGTCCTTCTAAATATAATTTACTCCAGGGGATATTTTTGCAAATTTGTTATGAAAGCGAACAGGTGAAATTATTCTTATTCTGCATCTCTCTATCCTACTTCAGCCCTTGCGAAAATTTCCCCTTTTACAGTACCTATGTCTAACCTTCCGCAACTATTCGTAAAAAAAACGAAAATATCAGGTAGATACAGGTAACATTAAAACACAAAAATAGGAAATCTATTGATTTCAAACTTCACCCGTTTTGTCACTTAGCAGGAAATGACTGTTCAATATTGTAAGAGCTCATAGCGATAAGGCAGAAAAAAGGGGCTGAACCATGTTTCTTGATAGGCATCCCAATTTGGTTGATGTGGTAATTGCCTAATAGTGGTTAAGTACTTAAATCATTCTTCTCTAAGTGGTCATTCATGTGGAATATATAGGTCAATGCTAGCATCCTAAGAATGCATTATTCTAGGCGTCACTAGGCGCACCTATCATACTAATATGGTTGATGTTGCACTTGTCAGTAAGCCAGAACAGACTTTAACCATTCTGCTGTATGTGGTCATCCATGTGGAAAGTAGGTCACAGCCAGCAACCGCAGCATGTGTTGTGCTAAGCATCTCTAGTCGCACCTATCATACTAATTTGGTTGATGTTGCACTTGTCAGTGAACAGCAATGAACATTTTCTGTAAGTGATCATCCATGTGACAAAAAAAGGTCACAGCCAGCATATGAAGCATGCATTTTGCTTTGCATCACTAGGTGCATCTACCATACCAATATGGTTAATGTGGCACTTGACAGTAATTGTGTAAGGACCTTAACGATTTTTCTGTAAGATGATCATTGTTATTTCTATCTATTTGATAAAATGGAACTGTCTATATCCAGAATTTTTTGTAATGTATTGGAAGCAGATATTTATTATAGAATTTAGAGGGAGACAGTATTTCAACTAGACAAATTTTACTCCATTTACTTATTCTGCATCTCTCTATCCTACTTACCTCAGAAAGCTCTTTCCACTGTAATTTGAAATCGTGATTTGAGATCTTCAGGTCTGTATTGTGAGCTATGTTGTTTCTGTAGATATGTATCCGTTCTAAATCATCCATCTCTGTATTCCCTAAGGAGGCAAGTGGTTGGTTCCAAGTGTAATTCAGAGGGAAGGTATTCCGGATAAGTTTATATAATAAAGTGAAATCAAAGGTAGAGGAACGCGCTTTGACAGGTGGAGCTGTGAATGGAATAATATAGAATATTAAAAATAATTCGGAATTTATTTTACATTATTTTACATACATCTATCAAATATAAAAAATAAAAAGCTACGCCGAGCGCAGCATGATACGACCGCAACAAGATGAACCCTGTACATTGGAGGCCCAATATGGATAGTCTATTGCTTTGGTCACATGCAGCCCATGGTGGACTTACAAAGCTTTTTTACACATGCATCCTATGGTGGACTTTAAAATGCATATTTGACACATATATATTTACAATAACATTTAATAGAAAAAAAATCTTATTTCTAAATTCATTGACATTTTTGACACACTTTAGCCCCTTTTGGCCCTTTTTTAAAAAAAAGGTTAGGACCACAAACCCCAAATGCAATAAAAAGCTTCCTTTAGTGTATATAATCATCATATTTAAACTTCATAACAATTGGCTGGCCCACTACAGCTAAATTTCTTGTGTAAAACCATTTGCCTTGACCAACTTTAAAAAATGGCGTTTTTTGCCCCTTCGACCCCTTATATCTCAAAAACAGTAAGATATATTGCAAATCTGATTGAAAAATGCAGGCAGGGATTTTCACAAGGATTCCAATGAAAAAAAGATTTAGATCGGACCACAAATAAAAAAGTTGATTTTTTGGGTGTGGCCCGTCTTTGGTCCCCCCTGTAGCAATGTAACGGTTCAATATACATCAAAACCATTGACACATTTTGTTGACAGAATTTAATGAGGAATTAAATAAAAAAAGAATTTTCAAAATTTATTGAATAATAAACATTCTACATCAGTTTTGTCAATACACCCGTTTTAGCCCCTTTTGGCCCTTTTTTCCAAAACGGTAAGGGCCACCAACCCCAAATACAATAGGAACCTTCCTCTAGTGGTAACAAACATCATATCAAAACTTCATAACAATTGGCTGGCCCAGTACAATTCAATTTTTGGTACAAAATTATTTGCCTTGACAAACTTTTAAAAATGGTGTTTTTGGCCCCTTTGACCCCTAATTTCTCAAAAACCATAAGAGATATTGCAAATCTGAAAAAAAAATGCAGGCAGGGATTTTCACAAGGATTCCAATGAAAAAAAGATTTTGAAAATCGGACCACAAATAAAAAAGTCATTTTTTTTGGGTGTGGCCCCTTTTCGACCCCCTGTAGCAATGTAACGGTTCAATGTACATCAAAACCATTGACACATTTTGTTAACAGAATTTAATGAGCAATTCAATAAAAAAAGAATTTTCAAAATCTATTGAATAATAAACATTCAACAACAGTTTTGTCAATACACCCATTTTAGCCCCTTTTGGCCCTTTTTTCCAAAACGGTAGGGGCCACCAACACCAAATACAATAGGAACCTTCCTCTAGTGGTTACAAACATCATATTAAAATTTCATAACAATTGGTCAATATTTACTGAAGTTATCGCACGGAAACCAAATGTCCCCAGACGACGACGACATCGCCATAACATTATACGATCGCAAAAATTTTGCGGTCGTATAGAAATATATGAAAACAAAATGTTACCATCTATCTAATAAGTGTGGCCACTGATAGTCGACACCACTGGGAAACTCTTTCACAATCTATCCAGGCCTTGAATACACAACAGCCCCAAATGTCTGCATATCCAATGCCTAGGTATAATATTTTTCATGCAAAAGTTTTACAGGAAGCTTACAACCCCAAAAAAAGATCTCATTTCAAAGTGGATGAGGCATGAAAATGGGGTCAAGGTAACATGGCATAGTGCTAGTTCCAGAGACAAGAACCCCAAGTGTTTTTTTTTCAACAAAAGTCTTACAAAGGAGCTTATGACTAAAAAAATACCCAAGTTCACATAGTCGATTAATAGTACAAATAGTGTCAAGGTCACACGGTATGGTAACAATTGGGTAGACCACAATCCTATATGTCTGTATACTAAATAGAAAATTCCTAGCTATTATACTTGTCATGTAATTTATTTTCCACAAAAGTCTTACAAAGGAGTTTATGACTCAAAATAAAATATCCAAGGAAGAGTCAAAATGGGGTCAAGGTCAAACGGTATGGTGCCATTTGTGTAGACCATTACCTTAACTGTCTGTATACCAAGTATCAAATGTCTTACTATTATACTTTTAACTTTTTATGGAATTCATTTTCCACAAAAGTCTTACAACATTGTACAAAAAAGTTTACGCCATTGTCAATGCTGTAAGGTAATACCTATGACTCGCCTTTCCTGATTTTTGTTGCAGGCGAGACAAAAAACATCAACAATACTAAATGCATTTTTTTTAAAAAGAATGCAAAATGCAGGTACAAATATCTGATGGTTTTTAAACGATTTAATGCAGTTTTTTTTTTTAGAAAAGGTTCAAATATATTGTAGTCGACTTACTTTGTCATCAACATGATCAATGAGTTTAAGAAAATGAACAAATTTACATCAGACCGAATAATCCAACCTTTCTCTTCTTCAGTTAATTGGACATGCTTTTTCAGCAAACAATAGAGACTCTAATGCCAGGCACTCATTGTGCACCTTTGGTTGCTGATTTGTTTCTTCATTCATATGAAGCAGACCTCCATTGTTGATTATTTTAAATTGTCCTTTATATTAGGTATAATGTAGGTTGTGTTGTGTACACTTATTCCGCATAAATGCCCAATTGGTACCTCTTTTTTTCTTCTCTTATGCATGACAGATTCAAACAATTTTAAGCTCAATACCACTATATTCTTAATATCTTAGCAATTACAACTTTTTAGTCTCTTTGCAGATTTTAATACCCTAACAGTTTACAGATCTGTTTTAATAAATGAAATAGTTCCATACATTTGTAGTTTGTGAGAAGTTACCTGGAAACAGTAAATCAAACTGAGTCTGGTGACACTTGAATCTTGTTCTGTTTGTGGGACCTGGATCGAGTCTTGTTTGCCATGTGTTCAGGTGAGCCTCCAAGGTAGGAGCAGGTAAACGCCTGTGCAAGAACTGTCTGACAGACTCTGTTCCAATCTTGTAGCAAAGTAAATATAGCTTCCAATAGTTAAACTCCTCATCACTAATGATGTCTGTAAAGATAGAGAAGGTAAATGTTTAGAAACTCTTTGCAGCAAATATGAATTGTTGTTGTTGAAATGTATTGCATGTGTTTTGCCATTTCTATAAATAATTTTGATTATAGCCAGTATAAATTATTGCAGTGTTTCACAAGATATATTTTTAGAATAATTTTTTTTAAGAAAAAACATCATACATGTTTCACTATTATTTATTACCTTAAATAAAACATGTAAAATGTATTTACTTAAACTAGAAAAACTGTGAGCGGCAACTCACAAATAAATACCACCCCCCAAAAAACAAAAATCAATCAGATAAAATTTGAAAATAGGAGGTGCACATCTACATTATGTCACAAAGATTGTGTGGAAGTTTCATGAAAATCCATCGAGGGATTAACATGATTAAGGAGGCGTTGTGAATAAGAAATGGGTACCCCCTTGTAGTCAAATTGGCCGAGCCATGTTTTGCTATGGGAAACCCCAAAATTCATTATGATTTTTTTAAAATAGAAGGTGTGGAAGTTTCATGAAAATACATCAAGGGGTTTAGGAAGAGTTGCGGGTAAGAGATGGGTACCCTGAGGTGTAATGAAATGACTATCACTATATACCCCCTACTAGACAATATTGTTAATGAATTACTTAACAAGAGGCTTCTAGGAGCCTAAATCCCTCACCTCACTCCAATGCTTATTTTGCCTTCAAAGGGCTACAAATTTAATAAGGGGTCATCTGACAACATTGATTAATTTAATGCATTAAAGAGTAGAGTTTTTAACATTTAAGCTTTTTATTTTTCAACAGTTTGCCAGATATAAGGCTTAAATAATGTTATTTAGACATTTATGAGACGATAACTTCCATAAAGGGTCAATATAAAACTTCCAAAATATCGAATTTTTGTAGGGCTTAACTTACTAGACAGTATTGTGACTTAAAGTTTACTCTAGCTTTAACGGATTGCAATTATAACAATGGGGAAAGGTTGTGAAAATTGACAATTTGGACGCTTTAAGTGGAATAAGTAAGGGTCCTACAACTTTGACCTTAAAATATAAGGGTCCTATAACTTTGACCTTAAAATAAGGGTCCTACAACTTTGACCTTATGACAGATTATTTTATCTTTATGTGCTTAACAACATGCAATTTAAATTTCTCAAATATCTTTCATAACTAGTTTTTCGAGATATTGAGCTTAATACCGTAAAAGTTGGTTTTTTCGCGGAATTCAATTTTCATGATTTTAGCGATTATTTAAATACGAGTATAACTTTACATATACTATTTACCAGATTTTATTTTCGCGGGTTTATATTTTCGCGAGTCGCCAAGTCCCACAAAAAAAGCGAAAATTAGATACCCGCGAAAAAACAACTTATACGGTGATTCCATTTTTTTAAATCAAGAAAAAGGGCAACAACTCTTATATGGGTGGTTACATCTTCTTCAAACTTTCAGGGCAGATAGATCTTGAGGAACACTTTTGAAACACATCAGAGTTTTGATATCTGTCATCATTTTTTAAATATTTGCAAATAAAAAGGTTCGCCGAGCGCAGCATGATACGACCGCAACATGTTGAACCCTGTACCTTTTAGGCCCAATGTGGATAGTCCATTGCTCTGGGAACATGCAGCCCATGGTGGAGTGACAAAGGTTTTTGACACGTGCCTTCTTTGGTCGACTTTCTACCCACATTTTACAAGGAATTCATTAGCTTTTAACTATTTTTTACCCACATTTTACAAGGAAATCATTGGATTTTAACTACAAGTATTTTTAAAACAAATGAAAAAAATAAATAAATTTTTAAAATTGGACCACAAATAATAGTTTTAGAATTGCCCCTTTGGCTCCCTTATTACATAATATTTTAGAATTGCCCCTTTGGCTCCCTTATTACATAATAAAGAAAAAAGGGGGTCGCAAAAATATATTCATCTGAAAACTTCGACCTAATAAAGACTTTTGTAGAGCTAAATGTTTAAGCAAGCAATAGCTTTTTTCTATCTGCAATAGACATGATAGAGTTCATTCTAAAAGCCAAAAACACTATTTTTTCACTTTTAAGGGGCCCTAACCCCTATAAGGGGTCATCTGACAACTTCAACCCTATGGAGACTTTTGTAGAGCTAAATGAGCTTAACATTTAAGCAAGCAACAGTTTCTCTCTACATGCTATAGTTTTCCTTCCAAAGGCAAAAAAAAATAAAATTAAAACTAAATCTAAGGGCTGTAACCCCTATAAAGGGTCATCTGACAACTTCGACCCAATGAAGACATGAGCTGAACATTTAAGCAAGTAAAAGCTTCTCTCTACCTGCTATAGTTTTCATTCCATAGGCTAAAAACATGAAAAAAACATTATTTTAGGGGCCATAACCCCTATAAGGCGTCATCTGACAACTTCGACCCTATGGAGACATTTGTAGAACTTTTGATACTGAAGCAGTAAGGTGGCATCAGATTTCATCTATCTCTTATACTTTTTGAATTACAAACAAAAAAGTTGCAATTTGGCCCCTTTTGGCCCCAATTTCTAAACGAAAAAAGGGGGGACTCCCAAAATCAATCCCATCCATCCTTTAATAGTAAGAAATATTATTGTCAAATTTCATTGCATTTGGATAACTAGAACTAAAGTTATCATGCATACACTAAAGTTAACAGACAATGACGACAACGACAACGACGACAGCTTCATACCATTATACGTCCGCAATTTTTTTGCGTATAAAAACTGCAATTTACCCCTATATAAAGACTGCAAAAATGGTCAATTTTGACATTCTAGGGGGAATAAATCCTGAAAGGAACAAACCTACAACTTCGATCCTGTTATAGATTTTGTAGATCTATGTGTGCCCAACAATATGCAATTTAAAAAGATGCAGAAAAAGAGCAATAACTCCTACATGAGTCATTGGATCTTCTTCAAAATTTCAGGGCAGGGAGACTTTGAGGTGCTGAACACTTTTACCCTAAGCTAGAATTTTGATATTTGTCACTCACAGTTTCCAGTACCAAGTTTGGTTTCAATTGGGCTTATGGTGTCAGCGCATTTAACGTATGAAATAGTTTTTGGACGACGGTCGGACGCCAAGTGATTGCAATAGCTCACATGACCCTACGAGTCAGGTGAGCTAAAAACACAGATGTGCTTGACTTTTTGTCATGTGTACCAGTATATTTATAGAACATTTACATACTAGTTCTTGGAAAAGACGAGCAGATCTTTCACAAATGAAAGAATTTTAAAGTCTTTTTGTTGGTGGAGCGCAGCAGAATGAGCTACATGTAAAAGACCCCAAAAATTCTATAACGAGACAAAGGTCAATGCCGGTCATCCAAAAACACATGTAAGAATAGATGGGTCCAAACCTAACCTGTATACCAACCAGACTTGAAAAGAGGACCAGAAGTCTGGTCTCGGTCTATTTTTTTTCTGGTCTGGTCTGAAATTCATTCCAAAAGCAAACTTTGCCTAGGTCTGGTTCACTCCAGGTTCAGTTCTTCTAGAGACTTGCCGTATTGAAATTAATAGTTTTATTGTGATGTACTTTTTCCCTAGAAATAAATTATATCGTGACATTGTGTTCCTTTGGAAACATTTTAGTGTGATGTGGAAAACGTGTTGCTTGTTGAACTGTTTCATTTGTGACGTCCTTGTTAACAATTAATCTAATTGAATGACGATATATGCTCACATGAACGCATTTGACACCGGTCAGTCAGAGATCCCACTTGTGCATGTAAACAGATTTTAACTTGAATAAGTAAATTTTAAGCAGTTAAAATTGTCTCCCTTTTTGTGACTTTTGTAGAAAATCAAACTTTCCTAAATTATCTTTATTTAGCCATGAAATTCAATTTACACTAAAAATGTAGTTAATGATTATTTATATGGCTATTCGTATAACCTAGTTTCATCAAACCAAGATAATCTGTTAACTCAAGTTAAAGGAGAGATAATCGACATTTAATTGTCCCAAGGGGGCAATTTTCAAAGGCCGTGCCCATCAGTAATTTTTTTATGGATCATAGAGCAGATGTCTGTTTGCTTGTAAAAATATTGTGTAACAAGTAAAATGAGCTCAAAGTTTTTCAAGTTTACCTGTATAAGTAAAAGTTTGTGCAGAGATAAATACTGTACTTAAACAAGTAAATTTGTAATTACCTAAAGAAGTAAAATTCTGTTTACTTGTATAACCTGGATCTCTGACTGCCGGTCATTTCAACTCGAAAATGCTAAGATACAGAAGAATTATAGATAGTCCATAACTCTTCAATAACCTACCAACATGAACTATTAATGTGTTGTGTGGTGCCCGTACTACCGTTTTTATTTGTGATGTCCTTATAAACCCCTGGAGCATGTAGTAAATGTTACATATATATCGATAAGAAACCTACCAACATGAATTGTCAATGAGTTGCTGGAAACTTCATCATTTTGAAACATCAATTTACAAACATATGTTCCAGAGTCCTCTGCAGTAACATTATGGACAGTCAGAGAGGGATCGTCTACTGTACCACCACTGTGTTTTTCTGGGGTCAGCTGAATGTTCTCCTCAGGACCCCCATTAGATCCGGTCCACAAAACAGCTGAAGGTGTAGTCTCCCCACCATGCCCATGTACAGTGCACTTAAGTACAAGTGAATTTCCTCTTAAGATTCTAGTCGATTTAGTTGATATTGTAACTGTTACTGGTTCTGAAATAACAAAAAGTTAAAAGATCAAATTGTTCAGAGATTTCTTTGTCAGCACTTAAATGAATTACTAACTGAATTAAAAAAAAAATTGTTAATGCATACAATTACTAAAATTTACCAGCATTACAAACTGAGGGCTGCTTTTGAGGGGGTTATGACAACATTTATAACAAGTACCTGAGGTAATTGTCCCAACATTACAGACTGAAGGCTGCTTTAAAGGTGGTTATTATAACATTTATTACCAGTACCTGAGGTATTTGTCCCAGCATTACAAAATACATATGACATCAAACTGAAGGCTTTTTTGGAGGGAATTATTACAACATTTATTACATGTACATGAGGTATTTGTCCCAGCATTACAGACTGATGGCTTCTTTGGGGGGGGGAGGTTTAGTACAACATTTATTACATGTACCCGATGTATTTGTCACAGCATTACAGACTGATGACTTCTTTGGAGGGGGTTATAACAGTGTTTATTACCAGTACCTGAGGTATTTGTACCAGCATTACAAACTGAAGGCTTCTTTGGAGGGGGTTATAACAGTGTTTATTACAAGCACCTGAGGTATTTGTCCAAGCATTACAGACTGATGACTTCTTTGGGGGGGGGGGGGGTGTTAGTACAACATTTATTACTAGCACCTGAGGTATTTGTCACAGCATTACAGACTGATGGCTTCTTTGGAGGAGGTTATAACAGTGTTTATTACAAGTACCTGAGGTATTTGTACCAGCATTACAAACTGATGGCTTCTTTGGAGGGGGTTATAACAGTGTTTATTACAAGTACCTGAGGTATTTGTACCAGCATTACAAACTGATGGCTTCTTTGGAGGGGGTTTTAACAGTGTTTATTACAAGTACCTGAGGTATTTGTCACAGCATTACAGACTGATGGCTTCTTTGGAGGGGGTTATAACAGTGTTTATTACAAGTACCTGAGGTATTTGTCCCAACAATACAAACTGAAGGCTTCTTTGGAGGGGGTTATAACAGTGTTTATTACAAGTACCTGAGGTATTTGTCACAGCATTACAGACTGATGGCTTCTTTGGAGGGGGTTATAACAGTGTTTATTACAAGTACCTGAGGTATTTGTCCCAACATTACAAACTGAAGGCTTCTTTGGAGGGGGTTATAACAGTGTTTATTACCAGTACCTGAGGTATTTGTACCAGTATTACAAACTGAAGGCTTCTTTGGAGGGAGTTATAATAGTGTTTATTACAAGCACCTGAGGTATTTGTCCCAGCATTACAGACTGATGACTTCTTTGGGGGGGGGTTTAGTACAACATTTATTACTAGCACCTGAGGTATTTGTCTCAGCATTAAAGACTGATGGCTTCTTTGGAGGAGGTTATAACAGTGTTTATTACAAGTACCTGAGGTATTTGTCCCAACATTACAAACTGAAGGCTTCTTTGGAGGGGGTTATAACAGTGTTTATTACAAGTACCTGAGGTATTTGTCACAGCATTACAGACTGATGGCTTCTTTGGAGGGGGTTATAACAGTGTTTATTACAAGTACCTGAGGTATTTGTCCCAACATTACAAACTGAAGGCTTCTTTGGAGGGGGTTATAACAGTGTTTATTACCAGTACCTGAGGTATTTGTACCAGTATTACAAACTGAAGGCTTCTTTGGAGGGAGTTATAATAGTGTTTATTACAAGCACCTGAGGTATTTGTCCCAGCATTACAGACTGATGACTTCTTTGGGGGGGGGTTTAGTACAACATTTATTACTAGCACCTGAGGTATTTGTCTCAGCATTAAAGACTGATGGCTTCTTTGGAGGAGGTTATAACAGTGTTTATTACAAGTACCTGAGGTATTTGTCACATCATTACAAACTGAATGCTTCTTTGGAGGGGGTTATTACAACATTTATTACATGTACCTGAGGTATTTGTTCCAGCATTACAAACTGAAGGCTTCTTTGGAGGGGGTTATTACAACATTTATTACATGTACCTGAGGTATTTGTTCCAGCATTACAAACTGAAGGCTTCTTTGGAGGGGATTATTACAACATTTATTACTAGCACCTGAGGTATTTGTCCCAGCATTACAGACTGATGGCTTCTTTGGAGGGGGTTATTACAGTGTTTATTACCAGTACCTGAGGTATTTGTCCCAGCATTACAAACTGAAGGCTTCTTTGGAGGGGGTTATAACAAAGTTTATTACCAGTACCTGAGGTATTTGTCCCAGCATTACAGACTGATGGCTTCTTTGGAGGGGGTTATAACAAAGTTTATTACCAGTACCTGAGGTATTTGTCCCAGCATTACAGACTGATGGCTTCTTTGGAGGGGGTTATTACAGTGTTTATTACCAGTACCTGAGGTATTTGTCCCAGCATTACAAACTGAAGGCTTCTTTGGAGGGGGTTATAACAAAGTTTATTACCAGTACCTGAGGTATTTGTCCCAGCATTACAGACTGATGACTTCTTTGGAGGGGGTTATTACAGTGTTTATTACCAGTACCTGAGGTATTTGTCCCAGCATTACAGACTGATGGCTTCTTTGGAGGGGGTTATAACAAAGTTTATTACCAGTACCTGAGGTATTTGTCCCAGCATTACAGACTGATGGCTTCTTTGGAGGGGGTTATTACAGTGTTTATTACCAGTACCTGAGGTATTTGTCCCAGCATTACAGACTGATGGCTTCTTTGGAGGGGGTTATAACAAAGTTTATTACCAGTACCTGAGGTATTTGTCCCAGCATTACAGACTGATGACTTCTTTGGAGGGGGTTATTACAGTGTTTATTACCAGTACCTGAGGTATTTGTCCCAGCATTACAGACTGATGGCTTCTTTGGAGGGGGTTATAACAAAGTTTATTACCAGTACCTGAGGTATTTGTCCCAGCATTACAGACTGATGGCTTCTTTGGAGGGGGTTATTACAGTGTTTATTACCAGTACCTGAGGTATTTGTCCCAGCATTACAGACTGATGGCTTCTTTGGAGGGGGTTATAACAAAGTTTATTACCAGTACCTGAGGTATTTGTCCCAGCATTACAGACTGATGGCTTCTTTGGAGGGGGTTATTACAGTGTTTATTACCAGTACCTGAGGTATTTGTCCCAGCATTACAAACTGAAGGCTGCTTTAAAGGTGGTTATTATAACATTTATTACATGTACCTGAGGTATTTGTCCCAGCATTACAGACTGAAGGCTTCTTTGGAGGAGGTTATAGCAGTGTTTATTACAAGTACCTGAGGTATTTGTCCCAGCATTACAAACTGAGGGCTGCTTTGGAGTGGGTTGATCTTCTCCTTCTGTTGATAATTTCCTTTTTCGAGGTGATGCCATTATTAACACTTTCTACAATAAATATTATTGTATTATTGTTTGGTATTATGTTTTATCTCATTTTGTGAGAGGATGAAAGCAATTGTAACAGCAAACATTTAGACATGTTAAATAACAAGGATATGTCCAAAAGACATTTAATCCCATCTAGCAACATTTGGGATGGAAGGACGAAGTGACTGACGGAGACAGACGAACAGACACGAACACTATAATCCGTCTATTAATTAACAAGTTTTCAAATGGAATATTTTGCTTATCTAACATGATATACAAGATAATGAGATGTGGAATACGTGTATGCGACACAACCTACAACATTGACTACAATTTAAAAAAATCTACAACGTAAAACGGCCAGCAGCCTTCAATGTGACCAACAGTCGCTGCTTGCTGTTTTTCAATTGGCCCTGTGTTGAAAATACATACTCGTCAACATGTTCAAGCCAAATCCTAAAGTGTAGATGAAAGACCCTCTCCTTAACAAAAAACAATTAACATAACAATTTGACAAATACAAACATCAGCTGTAATAAAGATTCCTGGCTTAGGACAGGCAAATTAAAAATGACATTGTCCACTTCAATTTCTCTTAATATCTCTTATACTTTTTGAGGTACAAGGCCAAAACTAAAGCATATTCTTAGTAGAGAACATTCCTAATTAAGACCATGAGTACATAGTTTCAACGCAATCCCTCCAGTGGTTCTCAAGAAATTTGAAGACAATGGACAGATGACCCACGGAGGATGATGCCTAGTGATAACACAGTGTGGTAACAAAAGAGACAGCTATTTTTATAGTGAACTAGATACCAGGGAGATGATAGCCATCTCCAAGGGCCCCGCTGGTTGTTATAGATGGACAGATTACAGTAGTCCCCCCTTTATAAGGCCACCCTTGTTGCCAAAGAAAAGTGGCCTTATAATGGAGGTGGCCTTTCCTGGGAGGGATTGCAATTTATCGACCTCCATTTCAAAAGATCACTTCATAGTTATATTGCATGTATGTACATTAATTTCCCCACATATTAATTCCATTTTACCATCTTCCAGCAATGTCCAGATGAACAGATTTGGTTTTTTCTATCATTAAAATTTTTATTACAAGAATTATTATTGTCATTTTAATAGTTAGTATAAGTGTTCAGAGCTTGGGTTCATTATATTATTTTCTAAATATCATACTCAGGTTAATTACATGTCATTATTGACCTTTTTTTAACTTTAATTATATAAAGCCTGTAGACATATTGTCGGTTTACTAATTGTAATAAAAACATTTCATTTATATGTCTTGGAAGCCATGTAGATATTTTCATCATAATTAATGTAATTTGTTATAAACATTGCCGAAATAAGATAGTAATATAAACACATGCTAAAATATAGCATTTAATAAGTCCAACAAATGGATAAACACACTTCAACAGCATTATGTATGCAATACATTCTTGGTTTATATATTAAAAAATAGTATAATTTTCTAATTTTTTTTGGCCATAAATAGAGGTAATTTGACCATTTTGACAATAAAAGGCTGGCCTCTGGTCGCAGCAGGGAGGTGGCCTCATATGAGGGGTACTTTTGAATTAAAAGTGGTTGTTGCCAAAGAATTGTGGCCACATAAGGGGAGTGGCCTTATATTGGAGGTGGCCTTTAAAGGAGGGACTACTGTACTTGATTACTAAGTACTATACTGCAGGTGAAATTTTGAGGGAATAGTTTTAAAAGTGACCAGTATGTATTGTTTATTTTTTATAATTAAGAGAATGCATGCATGATGATAATCAAACAAGCATTCTAAGAGTATTGCAAAACAATACATAGTCCCCTACCGGCCTCATATTTCAGTCACTGGTAACAATTTGTCAAACAAATGAATACCTATTATGAAAATATGTAGAAAATAAAATTGCAATGGATTTTCTAACTTCAAAGTGCCATAACTCCCATTAAAATTTGTGGAGCGACAGGAAACTCAAACTTAATCTGTAACTCATCATGGTAAACTCACATACCAAAAATCAGTTCATTATCTATAAGCGTTAAGAAAAAAAAATGCGGAAAACTGATATTTTATTGAATTTTCAAAGTTCAAAGGGCCATAACTCCCATAAAAAATTGTGGACTGGCATTAAACTCAAACTTGATCTGTAACTTATCAAGGTAAACTCACATACCAAAAAATCATTATCTACATTTATAAGCGTTTAGAAAAAAAGTGCGGAAAACTGAAATTTTAATGAATTTTCAAAGTTCAAAGGGCCATAACTCCCATAAAAATTTGTGGACCGGCACGATACTCAAACTTGATCTGTAACTCATCAAGGTAAACTCACATACCAAAAATCAGTTCATTATCTATAAGCCTTCAGAAAAAAAGTCCGGAAAACTGAATTTGTTACGGACGGACGAACCGACGGAAGGACGGACGGAGACCATTACTAAGTCCCTCCGACGCGTTGCGGCTGGGGACAAAAATCTACATGTATAGGTCTTGACAATCCATGCAGCTTATTAGAAAAACTTTTTGACACATTAGTCCAATAATTTTATATGGATGTGAAATTTGGGGTGCTGACAACAAATTTAAAGATACAGACCCTTTTGAACATTTACATACTAAATTTATAAAAAAGATACTTGGTGTACACAGTAAAGAATCAAATGCAGCCTGTCTATCCGAATTAAATAGATATCCTCTCAAAGTAAAAATTTTAACATTAATGATCAAATTCTTGGAACATATATCAAGCCATTCTGACACACTTGTCAATAAAATTTATAAAAATATTCCTCAAAATAATAATAAAATGGATATCTTATGTGTCAATAAAAAGCTACGCCGAGCGCAGCATGATACGACCGCAACAAATTAAACCCTGTACGTTGGAAGCCCAATAGGGATAGTCTATTGCTTTGGTCATATGCAGCCCATGGTGGACTTACAAAGCTTTTTGACACATGCATCCTGTGGTGGACTTTTAAATGAAAATTTGAAACATACATTAAGACATATAAATTTACATAGAAATTTAATAGAAAAAAAATTTTTATATATTGATATTTTTGGCCCTTTGACCCCTAATTTCTTTTTTTTTTTTTTAAACTGGTAAGGGCCACAAACCCAAAATGCAATAAGAAGCTTCCTTAAGTAAATATAATTATATTAAAACTTCATAACATATGGCTTAGTTTTTTCGTGTAAAAAAGCTCTTAAGCATAAGTCATTCTTGCACCTTTGACCCCTAATTTCTTGTAAATGATAAGAGATGTTGCAAATCTGATTAATAATGCAGGCAGGGATTTTCACAAGGATTCCAATGAAAAAAAGATTTTGAAAATCGGACCACAAATAAAAAAGTTGATTTTTGGGGCGTGGCCTGTCTTTGGCCCCTTGTACATGTACCAAAGTAACGGTGCAATATATATCAAAACCATTGACACATTTAGTTGACAGAATTTAATGAGGATTTCAATTAAAAAAGAATTTTCAAAATCAAATGAATAATAAACTTTCTACAGCAGTTTTGACAGTACATCCGTTTTAGCCCCTTTTGACCCCTTTTTTCTTTAATGGCTAAGGTCACAAACCCCAAATGCAATAAGAAGCTTCCTTTAGCGAATATTATCATCATTTTAAAACTTCATGACAATTAGCTGTTCCACTACTAAAAAATTTCTTGTGTAAAACTATTTGCCTCAACAAACTTTTAAGAATGGCGTTTTTTGCCCCTTTGACCCCTTATATCTCAAAAACAGTAAGAGATATTTCAAATTTGATTGAAAAACGCAGCCAGGGATTTTTATAAGGATTCCAATAAAAAAAAAGGATTTTGAAAATCGGACCACAAAAAAAAAGTTGATTTTTTGGGCGTGGCCCCTCTTTGGCCCCCTGTAGCACTGTAACGGTGCAATATATATCAAAACCATTGACACATTTAGTTGACAGAATTTAATGAGGAATTCAACGAAAAAAGAATTTTCAAAATCGAATGAATAATAAACATTCTACAGCAGTTTTGTCAGTACACCCGTTTTGGCCCTTTTTTCTAAAATGGTAGGGGCCATAAACCCTAAATGCAATACCAACCTTCCTTTAGTGGTAACAAACATCATATTAAAATTTCATAACAATCAGTCAATATTTACTAAAGTTATCGCACGGAAACCAAATTTCTACAGACGACGACAACGACCACGACGACATCGCCATAACATTGTACAATTGCAAAAATTTTGCGGTCGTATAAAAATAATTAGAGAACTAGGTTTCAATTTTTTAACATTTAATCCATAAAAATTAAACATAATTTGACATGTATAAAGCAAAGAATTCAGGATCAAGCAATCCAAAAGCAATATCAATTCTTAGAGAAAATAAAAAGCTAGAATTTTACAACTATATGCACAAGTTAAATTTCAGACCCCCATACGTAGATATCTGCACATATAAAGCAGATAGGTCCACATTATGTAAATATAGGATCAGCGCCCACTCTCTCGCAATCGAAAGAGGGCGGTACAAAAATATTCCACAAAATAACAGAATTTGCCTTAAATGTACAAATTCTGAAATTGAGAATGAGGAGCACTTTTTTATAAATTGTCCATCCTTTATAAACTTTAGACAAGAATTTCTCCTCGAAATTAAAAACCAACTGAATAAAAACATCACATCTATAACTAAAAACAACTTGTTTTTGGTTTT
Source organism: Arcuatula senhousia (assembly GCA_963971305.1). Classification (NCBI taxonomy): domain Eukaryota; kingdom Metazoa; phylum Mollusca; class Bivalvia; order Mytilida; family Mytilidae; genus Arcuatula; species Arcuatula senhousia. Next base: position 8,288,294 of record OZ020314.1, read on the forward strand.
TAATAGTAAATCTCTGACTTTACTTAAATCTCTAATTGAATATATTAATAAATGTCAAGTTGTTCCAAATGTCACCGGCACTCCAGAAACCTGAAACAATAAGTTTCAATCTACTATTTGTGAATTTGTTAATATTAGCAGTATTGTACATTGATTTGACTTTTCGTTTGTTATAAACTTGTGTTATATCCATTTATTGTAAATGTGTTTAAACAAATAAATATTGTATTGTATTGTATTTAAATCATATGACATTCGGGATGTACCAAATATGTGAAAAGTATCCCGAAAAAGATGAAAAGGAATAGTAAAATACACGTTGAAAATGATTCAAATTCATAATGTAATATATTCAAAATAATATATTTTTACCAAAAGAATATTCTTAACAAAAATATAGATGTAGAAATCTCAAAAACATTTTACATTATTTAGGAAGAACCATGAAAAACGGAGTTAAAGCACCACTAGGCCCGTTGGTCACTGAGATTGTAAAAATCTATGATCATCTATCAAAATTGTGTTGGGTTAAGCCTTGCATATTATATGTTTGGTCCGGGGTCCAATGGACCATTATTTGAAAAAGAAAAAAAAACTTGAGAGCCCCCCCCCCCCCCCGCACCCTCTTCCATTTAAAACCACAGCATGGTTTATAAATCTTACAAGCACCAGCGACAAAAAAAAGGATATAGCACCACGGGATCTAGAACTGTGTTAATGGGTCCTTTTGAGTTAGGTCTATAATTCTTAATAGGTCCGGGGTCCATTATAATACCTTCAAAGATTTCAAACCTCTATGTATAACATGGCTTTACATAGAATTCTTGCACCATGAAACGAACCTTGCACCACCGGGCCTATGGGCCTCAGTGATAGTTCAATTCTATAAAAAAAACATATATGTGGGTACATATGAGTTAGGTTTACAATTTTAAATAGGTCCGGGGTCCACTGAATCATTTTCAAAGAAAATTTCAAACCCCTATGCATTACATGGCTGTACATTAAATTTCTTGCATCATGAAAACGAACCTTGCACCATATGCATGCGGCCTATGGGTTCCATAGATAGTTCAATTCTACAGAAATTGAGTATGTGGGTCCATATGAGTAAGGTTAAAATTCTAAATAGGTCCGGGGTCCATTATATTACTTTCAAAGAAAATTTCGAACCGTCGAACATGGCTTTCAACATAGAATTCTTGCACCATGAAAACAAACCATGTACCACGGGGTGCATAAAAAATGTGTATGTGGGTCTAAAAGAGCTAGGTTTGGAATTTTAAATAGGTCTGGCCGGTTTCCACTAAATCGCTTTCAAAGAACATTTTGAACACACGTGCATAACATGGCTTTACATGGAATTCTTGCACCATGGGTACAGACCATGCACCATGGGGCATATGGGTCCCAGGGATGGTTCAAGTCTATCGAAATTGTGTATATGGGTCCATATGAGTTAGACCTAACATTCTAAATAGGTCCAGGATCCGACGGATCATTGTCAATAAAAACATTTCGAACCCTTATGCATTTCATGCATAACATGACTTTATATAGAAATCTTGCACCATGGAAACGGACTTTGCACCACGGGACTTATGGGTCCAAGGGATGGTTCAAGTCTATCGAAATTGTGTATGTGGGTCAATATGAGTTAGGCCTAGCATTCTAAATAGGTCCGGGATCCAATGGATCACTGTCCAATAAAAATTTCGAACCCTCATGCATTTCATGTATAACATGACTTTATATAGAAATCTTGCACCATTGAAACGGACTTTGCACCACGGGACTTATGGGTCCAAGGGATGGTTCAAGTCTATCGAAATTGTGTATGTAAGTCCAAATGAGTTAGGCCTAACATTCTAAATAGGTCCAGAATCCAATGGATCACTGCCAAAAACATTTCGAACTCTCATGCATTTTATGTTTAATATTGAAATCTTGCACCATGGAAACGGACTTTGCACCATGGGGCTTATGGGTCCCAGGGATGGTTCAAGTCTATCGAAATTGTGTATGTCACGGTCCATATGAGTTAGGCCTAGCATTCTAAATAGGTCCGGGATCCAATGGATCACTGTCCAATAAAAATTTCGAACCCTCATGCATTTCATGTATAACATGACTTTATATAGAAATCTTGCACCATTGAAACGAACTTTGCACCACGGGGCCTATGGGTCCTAGAAATGGTTAGTCTATCGAAATTGTGTATGTAAGTCCAAATGAGTTAGGCCTAAATAGGTCCAGAATCCAATGGATCACTGCCAAAAACATTTCGAACTCTCATGCATTTCATGTTTAATATAGAAATCTTGCACCATGGAAACGGACTTTGCACCACGGGGCTTAAGGGTCCCAGGGATGGCTCAAGTCTATCAAAATTGTGTATGTGGGTCCATATGAGTTAGGCCAAACATTCTAAATAAGTCTTGATCCAATGAATCATTGTCAAAAAACATTTCTAACCCTTATGCACTTCGTGTATAACATGACTTTATATAGAAATCTTGCACCATGGAAGAGGACTTTGCACCACAGGGCCTATGGGTCCCAGGGATGATTCAAGTCCATCAAAATTGTGTATGTGGGTCCATATGAGTTAGGGCTAACATTCTAAATAAGTCTGGATCCAATGGATCCAATGAATCATTGTCATATAACATTTCTAACCCTTATGCACTTCATGTATAACTTGACTTTATATAGAAATCTTGCACCATGGAAGCGGACTTAATTTGCACCACGGGGCCTACATGGCCTATGGGTCCAAGGGATGGTTCAAGTCTATCGAAATTGTGTATGTAGGTCCATATGAGTTAGCCCTAGCATTCTAAATAGGTCCGGGATCCAATGGATCACTGCCAAAAAAAAACAAACATTTCGAATCCTTATGCATTTCATGACTTTATATAGAAATCTTGCACCATGGAAACAGACCTTGCACCACGAAATTGTTTTAGTTGGTCTGTCATGTCCGTTTGAGTGAGGGCTGGATTACTAAAAACTTGTATATCAATTTTTACTGAATTACTCCCACGAACATTTTTGAACCCCTTTTTGTTCATTCTTTTTATAGCAATCTTGCACCATGAAAAACAGAAATAGTACCATGGTGCACTCAGGGATGGTTAAAGTCTATAAAAAATGTATAATATGTGGGTTCATATATGAAATGGACCTTCAGCTATAAATTGGTTCAGGTTTCATGCAACCACAATTAATTTGGAATCCTAAAAAAATATGGAGTGTATTTTATACGAGTCAGTATAGTCATTAGGAATTTTTTTTTTTACACAAAACGATATTTTCAGGCTAAAGATAGGTCTATAAAAGAGTTGGGTGATGATAAAGGTAGATGAATTGAAAATATATAAAAGTTTCAAAGTCGGCATGAAATTTTCAAAATATAACGAAAAAGTTTTGTAAATTTTGTTTTCAGAAAACTGCATGCACACACAAATCATTTTTTGAATAGATGTTAAACTAATAAATGTTGGAAACAAAACTTTATTACATCTACAAATAAAGTCCAAAAGAATAGCACAACAGTCGGGCGATAAGGTGTTAACACTGGAATAATCTTTTTTTGTTTTACAAGATAGTTTTGAATTTGAATTATGTGTTAATCTTAAAATGTTAAAAAAAAACTTCTGGAAAGGATATACAACACTCTTTTACTTCACTTTCCGTTATAGGCTCAATGTAAAACACATTTTGTTTGGTTTTTAAGCATCATTTTCTATAAAGTAGAATAAATTATATACTACAGTCAACTCGTCAATTGTATAAAAATACAAGCATTCAAATTTAATACGAGACATTTGGTGACACTATTCACTTACTATTTTTTTCTTCTTCTATTGTAGGCTAAGAGGCTTATCGCAACTCATCCTTTTTTGTGAATTGTAAAATTACTATGTTAAAAGATGATGTTTCATCGGCATTTATTCTACATCAATACTTTTAGCATATAGGTTGCAGTTTTCTTAAGGCATCATCAGTTAGGACCAACAGAAAAAAACCTCACACAAAAAATGTGGCATCCCTATAATTTTCTCCTTGTCAAAGCGACCGTCTGTCTGTCGGTCCACCCACAATGCTAAAAATGCCAAAACTTTCGTTTGTTTTTTGTCAAAAATAATGTTACATTTCTCTAACATGCATCTATAATATGTTTAGTAAACAAAATCTCTACATCTACAATATTTTGAGGAGCTAATATTCATTTTCTGTATGCACTTTTTTAACAAATGCTTAAATATGGATACATATTGTTCATTCTGTTGGAAGTTGCTTCTCGTTTACTTCCTATTGTTCAAATAAGTATCATCTGAAAAGTACTCAAAATGTTAAACAAAATCCACAAGAAGACCTGCGGACAAGGTTACGCTTGGAAAGGATCGTCACCCGTATAGAGGACCCGAGGACAATATCTCCGTGAGGAAAGCATATTAGCCCCGAGAAGACCCCCGGTCGGAACTTTTGCAGAGAAAACATGTTTCCCCGCTATCCCCAGTATTAACTTTTTAAGTGAACAGGAAGAAGATATCTGACAGACCTACTTTTGATACTTGCAATACGTCATATACCAAATATCATGTTCCTGTGATGAATAGTTTCCGATAAAACTGTTTTAAACAATTTACAAACATGACAAATAGTGTTGAAAATTCACTAAGTCTTAAAAGAAAGTATATGTAAGACAGACCTAATTTTTTGTCTTGAGATAAAGGACCCCATGCTGAAACCAAATATTAAAATTTCAAGCAATTATGATTTGTAGTTGCTGAGACAACTGTTAAGAAAGTTATGTTGCAGACCGACGCGGGAACGGAAGGACAGACAGAGATAAACCAATAAACCCCCTTCATCTTCAAAGCAGGGTATAAAAATCCACTTTAAAATCATTTGAAAAAAAAAAAATTACAATAACGATTGTAACAGAGCTTTGATGCAATAATATGCACTAGTTTTCAGACTATAATGCAAAGACAAACAATAAGATTACAAAAACTGTGTTTGACATTTTAAGGCCATAACCCCAAAAAGATATCATCTGACAACTATGACCTAATAGACACTTTTTAAGAGCATAAGCTGAACATAAATAATTCAAAATCTTTTTTTTTATCAGCAATCCTTTTTTATGCTGTAAAACAAAAACACGAAAATATAGGTCAGAAGCATGCATTGTGCTAAGCATCACTAGGTGCACCTATCATAACACTAGATGGAGCCTTCCCCGGAAGGCATATGTCGCCTCGTATCTATGTTTATTAGCCAAACAAGAAGTAGTTAAGGCCTAAATTAAAATATTGTATGTTTGCCCTTCTCCCGACCTTGAATTTTGAAGCAGGGTAGGTAGGTAGGCAAAATATTTTATTTTTTTTTATCAAAAAATAATTATAGTAGGTAAATTTTTTCCTATGGGTAGGTAGGTAGGTAAATTATTTTATTTTAACTTTAAGATATAAAAGCGTAAGAAGTTTTTTTTATGCATGTGAAGATGTATGATTGCACTTCTTTATGTGCTGTTTGTATGTTTGTATGTATTTGTATCATATTAGCTGTATTTGCTTTTGGAGTATGTATGTTTTGCTTTCAATTGTACTTTAATCACTTTTACAGGATACTTTTCTAATATCTGACACTTAGAAACATCAAAAATGCAACTACTATCCTTGCATGGCTTAATATGTAGTGAATGTACCTTTTGTGCCTTAAGTAACCACTATTGAATGCTGTTAGTTGATAAAATATTTTCCACGTTATGCGTCACTGTGCAAATTGGCATATTGAACATTCCAGTCAATCAAACAACATGGAAACTGGGGGTTCTAACTAGTGTTGCATACAATTGCAGTAAAGGCTCTTATTCCTAGAGCATTTCAGGAAATTTCTGACATTAAAATTTCTAGAAACCTTTTGACATTGAATGCACAATTCTCCTGATATAATGCATTGAATCAATTGGTTTGAACGAACATATTTATTTATTGAACAAAATTTGTACTCTCCTAAACATTTCAACATTTTTATTCAAATTTTAATTGTTAAAGTAAGACTTGAAATGTCTAACAAAATGAAATAAATCTCATGATACAACACAACACGGTCATGACTAGAAACAAAATTGACACTTGTCTATTCTCATAAAGTAATTCAACTCAAACTAGATAATGTGTCTATGAGCCACAGGATGGCCCTCCCGTTCTTGAAATATCATTGACCCTCAATGTGTATTACCTGGGATATGGACCTTTACCAAGAAATTGATCAAAAGTGTTCATGTGTAAAATAAAGGTCGCTGTGACCTTATTTCTGATGGGTGGTGCCATGTACCAAGACTCATCAAGAAGTGAAATATTATTGACCCCTAACATGTAGTATTCAAGATATGGACCTTAACCAAGAACTTAATCAAAGTCATTCATGCGTAAAATATAGGTCACAGTGACCTCATTTCTAGTGGATGGTGTCACTTTACCCAAGACACATCTAGTGGTGTAATATCATTGACCCCCAACATCTAGTATCCAAGTTATGGACCTTAACCAAGAACTTAACCGAAGTTGTTCATGCATAAAATATAGATCACAGTGACCTAATTTTTATTGGGTGGTGTCATGTTACCCAAGACACATCTAGTGGTGAAATACCATTGACCATCAACATGTAGTATCTGAGATATGGACCTTAACCAAGAACTTAACCAAGTTCATTCATGCGTAAAATATAGGTCACAGTGACCTAATTTCTAGTGGGTGGTGTCACCTTACCTAAGACACATCTAGTAGTGAAATATCATTGACCCCCAACATCTAGTATCCAATATATGGACCTTAACCAAGAACTTAACCGAAGTCATTCATGCGTAAAATATAGGTCACAGTGACCTAATTTCTAGTGGGTGGTGTCACCTTACCTAAGACACATCTAGTTGTGAAATATCATAGACCCCCAACATCTAGTATCCAAGTTATGGACCTTAACCAAGAACTTAACCGAAGTTGTTCATGCATAAAATATAGATCACAGTGACCTAATTTTTATTGGGTGGTGTCATGTTACCCAAGACACATCTAGTGGTGAAATACCATTGACCATCAACATGTAGTATCTGAGATATGGACCTTAACCAAGAACTTAACCAAGTTCATTCATGCGTAAAATATAGGTCACAGTGACCTAATTTCTAGTGGGTGGTGTCACCTTACCTAAGACACATCTAGTAGTGAAATATCATTGACCCCCAACATCTAGTATCCAATATATGGACCTTAACCAAGAACTTAACCGAAGTCATTCATGCGTAAAATATAGGTCACAGTGACCTAATTTCTAGTGGGTGGTGTCACCTTACCTAAGACACATCTAGTTGTGAAATATCATAGACCCCCAACATCTAGTATCCAAGTTATGGACCTTAACCAAGAACTTAACCGAAGTCGTTCATGCATAAAATATAGGTCACAGTGACCTAATTTCTAGTGGGTCGTGTAGCCCTACCCGAGACCCATCTGGTGGTGAAATATCGTTGACCTCCAACATCTAGTATCCGAGTAATGGACCTTAACCAAGAACTTAACCAAAGTGTTACGGACGGACGTACGGACGTACGGACGGACGGACGGACGGACGGACAAGGGTAAAACTATATGTCCGATCCACATACGTGGTCGGGCCATAAAAATTGACTAAGGTTTCTACTGTAACCTAGATTATCCCGACTAAAACTGACAGACAGACGGACGGACAACGTAAAAACTATAGGGTGACGCATTTTCAATGCGGGGCCCTAATAAATAGCCAATGTTTAATAATACTGTGGCTGATAGGATAGTATGGCTGATACAACTTGAAATGTGTATGGAGTCAGTGCTTTCCTGGCATGTCCATGTTCTTCATGTTTCTGTTGTGTGTACTATTTCATGTCTTGCGTCCTAATGTTTTTGTGATTGTTGTTCAGATTTGTTAACTATATCCCTTAAATTGTGATTTTAGAATGCCAGGTTGGGCCTTGGTTTTTCTATACCTAAATGTTAACATGTATATTGAGTTTGTTGTATTCTGAATTGGCGACTTTACTGCCATTTTATCTCACAGAGGCGATTTTACTGCCATATTTCATAAAATTTGTGAAAATATAAATAACAGTTTCCTTTCTCAAAAGCTTCGTCTACTTCTGTCTCTTGATCCGTTTCTCCAAATGCCGCCCCGGCAACATCGTCCCATATTTCTTTTGTAAACACTTTTACGATCTTATTTTTGACCAACGTTTTCTTAAAATCGTTTTTAATTTCATTTATGGTCACACAGAGTGCGGCCATGCTTGATCAATGTCATTCAGCAGTTTCGAATCGGAACAAAAAAATATTCTATGCAAACGCATGAAAGACCCGTTTTTGGATAACTATTTACTTTACTATCAACGTGTACGATAAAATCCGAAAATTCCGAGAAAAAAATTGCAGTCGGTAAATATAAATAAAATATTTTCAGTCGGAAGCGAAATGGAATAAAATAAAATTTTGCCGATAAATGTAAATAAAATATTTTCAGTCGCAACGAATTTCGGGGGTCGGTCGGCTGAGGGCAAACATACAATATTTTAATTTAGGCCTAATTTTCGGGCATAAAATCGTTTAACACTTTTTAGTACAATGCGATAAACATGATAAAGCTACATACCAAATATAAAGAGGCTGTGGCATGTAGTTGCCTGGAAAACTGCGACCAAAATTTTGCACCTATGTCCATTATATAAAACGTTAAGTATTTGTCAAACAGGAAGTAGTTATTTTTCCGGCATAAAATCGCTTTACACCTTATAGTACTATGCGATGAAGCTACATAGTAAATATCAAGAGGCTAATTGGCATGTAGTTGCCTGGAAAACTGTTACGAAAATTTTGCACCTATGTCCATTATATAAAAGGTTACGTATTCGTCAAACGGGAAGTAGTTATTTTTCCGGCATAAAATCGCTTTACACCTTATAGTCCTATGCGATGAAGCAACATACCAAATATCAAGAGGCTGTGGCATGTAGTTGCCTGGAAAACTGTGACGAAAATTTAGCACCTACATGTATCCATTATAAACATGATTATCATGTTTATAATGTTTGATGAATACTTAACGTTTTATATATAATATATAAAACGTTAAGCATTCATCAAACAGGAAGTAGTTATTTTTCCGGCATAAAATCGCTTTACACCTTATAGTACTATGCGATGAAGCTACATACCAAATATCATGAGGCTGTGGCATGTAGTTGCCTGGAAAACTGCAATGGAAATTTTTGTGACGCCGATAGTGCTAATGCTAAACCTATGAAAAAGTCAGAGAAAACCTTTTCCCGCCAAAACTTTAACGTCAATTATCTTGAAAACGAAGTCACGAACCTGTCAAAATTTTTTGCTTATTTTATACCTTTTACTAATCTTTTCATTTAAGGCATCAAATTAGAAACCTATTTATTTTCAATAATAGTAGCGAACATCCTTAAGAGGCCATCCATGTGGAAAATATAGGTCACATCCAGCATCCGAAGCATGCATTGTGCTGAGCATCACTAGGTGCACCTACCATACCTATTTGGTTGGAATGGCACTTGTCAGTAAGGAGAAATGGACTTGAACCATTCTTCTATAAGTGGTCATTCCTGCGGAAAATATAGGTCACATCCAGCATCCGAAGCATGCATTGTGCTTAGCATCACTAGGTGCACCTACCATACTAATTTGGTTACTATGGCATTTGTCAGTAAGAAGGAATGGACTTTAACCATTCTTCTATAAGTGGTCATTCATGCGGAAAATGTAGGTCACTGCCAGCATCCAAAGCATGCATTGTGCTTAGCATCACTAGGTGCACATACCATACCTATATGGTTGATGTAGCACTTGTAAGTTAGAGAGAATAGACTTTAACCATTTTTCTGTACATGATCATTCATGCAGAAAATATAGGTCACATCCAGCATCCGAAGCATGCAATGTTCTTATCATCACTAGATGCACCTACCATACCAATATGATTGATGTGGCATTTGTCAGTAAGTGCAAATTTGGAAATATGGGATTTGGGACGGACATCTGAACGACCGGACGGACGAACGAACAGACTGACTTACAGACCTGAACACTTAGTATATGCCCCTCTACTTTCGTAGATGGGGCATAAAAATGAATTAAATTAATTGGGTCCCAGGGAGTGTCACAGGTTTAACCTGCCTCATTTTGTAGCCTTTTTGCAGTTGTACATGATACTCTGGTATGTCAATAAAAATATTCACAAGGGGTTCTCTGAATTTTTGCCCACTATCCAATATGGCTGCAATAACCGTGAACTGTTCCATATTACATGTATATGTCTAACTCCTTTTGTACATAACTTAAAAATGGTCTCCAATTTAGTTTTTGTGTATGTACATGTGCATATTTTTCAAATATTTCTTCAGCATTTTCAGGAACCAATCTGACAACAAACCAAACATTTATAGGTCAACCAATATGTTAAGGTCCACTAAAGTCAAAATCTAGGACATGCATTTCCTATGTTAATTTAAAAAGAATTATACTGACATGACAGAAAAAATAGAAACAATATATAACATATCTACTTTAAAAACAAGTTTTAAGCTTTTTTATCTAGTGCAAGCTAGTGATATTTTGTTGATAATCTCATTTAAATTAACAAAATACTGATTTTTGTTTACAATATTTCACAAAAGTCAAACGCACCCTAATTTGGCATAAGAATTTTTCAATTTTATCTTATTTAAATACATTTTTGTAACAAAATACATCTAGCTTGCACTATAGATGTAACAGAAGGGAATCAATTGAAGTAAGTTTTAAAGCAAAAGCTGTTTTTAAATTTCCTGCCTAATTCTTTTCAATTTTACATAGGAAATGCATGTCCCAGATATTGACTTTAGTGGAACCTTAAGGTTCTTCTAAATGAAAAATGGCTGCCATGCATTGTCAATACAAAACTTTAAAAAATTACACAGATTGAGCAAATGATGTATTTTGTTCAAAACCTGTCTAATTAGATTTGACTTACCAATACCCAGAGCAAGCTAGTATTTAAAATCCCACAATGAGTCTAAATTTGATTATATTTACATTAACATGTAAGGTGCGTCTGATTACTATCCAACTATTCGAGCACACCCTTACAAATATTTAATTTTTTACCTTAAAGACAATTTTTTTATGAAATTATTTCTAGCTTGCTTTAGAAAAGATTGTAAAACATTCATTCCAATATAATTTTAGCAAAATACTTATTTTATCTAGGCTGTGTATTTTTTGAAAGTTTTGTATTGACAATGCATGGCAGCCATTTTTCATTTAGAAGAACCTTAAAATCATTATAATTTCTTTATCCATAATTATGATCGGTTACTTACACCCAGTCCATCAGTAAGCGAGGTTTAATCGACTTCTTAAAAGTTTTACGCCTTTTCAATTATTTCCTTATTAATGGCCGACGAGGAAAAACTACTTCTATTTTAGATTGGACCAATTCAGAAATTGTACGGCATTCTGGGATTGTGATTGTTCACGACGTCGCCGATTGGCTGAGGCAAATTTTACGAGTACGCTGCGACGTCGTTGATTGGTCAAGCCAGATTTTACGAGTTTCTGAATTTTCTGAATTGTGTACTTTAACCCGGGCCCAGATCGAAGATCCCGGGTTTCACACATATTAAAAGTCTCCTGACCGAAAACACAGTTCATTCGTATTTCCTGCAGTAAGTTTCATTTTTTCTTAAAAGATGAACTCTTAAACAATTGTATTCGAATTGGTAGACTAAGTCACTGATGATGCAGCTAGCCTCGACATCAATTTCCCGTACCTACAAGGGAGCAACCATTGAAAATCTGGGACAGGTACATGTATGGACTACACAAAGAATGTGTTCATGATTAAAAAAATATAAAAAATAAAAAGTTTTTGCGAAAGAAACAATATTTTTTTAATAATGGTTTCTCTGAAAGCATTTAAAATCAGAGAAATAAATTGTTGTTTAGTTTAAAGATATTAACTTTATTATGATTTTATCGAATAATTGTGTTTTTTTCCCAAAATTCTAGAATGCATGTCAATTCAAATCAAATTTCTTGTTAGTAATATGAAACTTAATGATCTATAGGTACAGTAGAATAAATATACGTGATACAATTTTATTTGGATATTGGCAATGGAAAACAACAGCGAAGAAGTTGTCCTTTTCGTCGTCTTGCAATCGATTCAGTCTTAATTAAGTTATTTGAAAATTGACAATAGAAAACAGCAGCAAAGAGTTGTTCTACTTTTCGTCTTGCACTCGGCTCACACTCTAGTTATTTTTTTTTAATTGGCGATGGAAAATAACAGCAAAAAGTTTTCCAGATTGTTGTTTAACAATGATATCGGCTCAGGCTCTGTAGTCATTTGAAAATTGACACGGAAAACATCAATAAAGAGTTGTCCAAATCGCCGTCTTGCAACCGAATCAGGCATTCAGTCATTTGCAAAATTAGTAATGGTAACAGCAGCAAGGAGTTGTCCTGTTGTCGTCTTGCAATCGACCCAAGCTCCAAATAAAAATTTTAGTGCCTTGCAACCATGCATTAAAAGGGGTCGCATTAACTATCAAATGAAACAACAGCAAAATCATGGTGCGTTTCTTTTATATGCCTGGTTGCTCGTATTAAAGTGTCGAGTAGCCAAAATTAGTCGCATTGATCAAATGATGGTCAATGATACAACAGCAAAAATGTGCGACTCCCTTGTATATGCCCGGCGGCTAGTATTTTAGTGTCTTACAACCATGTATTAATCGGAGTCGATGGTAAATCAAATGATACAACATCAAAAATGTGCGACTTCCTTATACATGTATATGCCCGGTTACTTCAACTTCAATAATGATAATCAGCAAGATCCACTGGGCAGACATCTGATATTTACTGGTATTTTTGTGCCTTGCAACAATTCAATTAAAGTAGTCGCAATTGGTAATCACGTCATACAGCATGAAAAATGTGCGGCGACCTTATAATGAGGGTTGCTGGTATGTAAGTGCCTCGCAACAATTATTGCATAAAAAGTAGTATATGCATTGTAGGTCCCCCGCCCGTTAGGTGGGAAAATATCTTATACGGCTCTTTAAGGTAGAGACGGGCAGTGGTCATATGACTTGCCCAAAATAAAATAAAATTTGAAAAATATTTTAAGATGTTTGTGTTTTTAGAATCTTTGTTACCTAGTTTATAGGCACATTTTATCAATATGATTCTATAAGTGGTATAAATTCTGAGCTAAAGTATGGTCAAGGGAGGTAAATTGGCAAAAATCATGAAAATCGTCCTTTTTGGCTCATATCTTTAACAGTTTTGGAATTTGACCTTCCAATGTTTTGATTATTGTAATTTTGAAACCACTGGGCGATAACCGCTGCTGGTGGACCAGAGGTCCCCGAGGGTAATCACAAGCCTGGTCGTCAGACTTGTCTGACACGATTTACCATAAAATTTCTAATTGATTTGTCGCTGAAATTTCCGCTTTTTAAATTCAAAATTGTTTAAATCACCAGGTTTCTTTCCTTGTAATGCACAAAGTCGATATCCTCGGTGCTGGATTTGGCTTCCTTGTTCGAACGTTTTGGTTTTGAGTACTGTTCGTTTTCAACAGTTTTGGAATTTGACCTTCCAATGTTTTGATTCAAATGCTACTGATGAGAGGTTACTCCTTGAAATACCGATATATAGCATATCAAAATTTACCGTTTATACCCGCGTTTTGATATTGTAATTTTGAAACCACTGGGCGATAACCGCTGCTGGTGGACCAGAGGTCCCCGAGGGTAATCACAAGCCTGGTCGTCAGACTTGTCTGACACGATTTACCATAAAATTTCTAATTGATTCGTCGCTGAAATTTCCGCTTTTTAAATTCAAAATTGTTTAAAACACCAGGTTTCTTTCCTTGTAATGCACATGGTCGATATCCTCGGTGCTGGATTTGGCTTCCTTGTTCGAACGTTTTGGTTTTGAGTACTTTTCGTTTTCAACAGTTTTGGAATTTGACCTTCCAATGTTTTGATTCAGATGCTACTGATGAGAGGTTACTCCTTGAAATACCGATATATAGCATATCCAAATTAACCGTTTATACCCGCGTTTTGATATTGTAATTTTGAAACCACTGGGCGATAACCGCCGCTGCTGGTGGACCAGAGGTCCCCGAGGGTAATCACAAGTCTGGTCGTCAGACTTGTCTGACACGATTTACCATAAAATTTCTAATTGATTTGTCGCTGAAATTTCCGCTTTTTAAATTCAAAATTGTTTAAAACACCAGGTTTCTTTCCTTGTAATGCACATGATCGATATCATCGGTGCTGGATTTGGCTTCCTTGTTCGAACGTTTTGGTTTTGAGTACTTTTCGTTTTCAACAGTTTTGGAATTTGACCTTCCAATGTTTTGATTCAAATGCTACTGATGAGAGGTTACTCCTTGAAATACCGATATATAGCATATCCAAATTAACCGTTTATACCCGCGTTTTGATATTGTAATTTTGAAACCACTGGGCGATAACCGCTGCTGGTGGACCAGAGGTCCCCGAGGGTAATCACAGGCCTGGTCGTCAGACTTGTCTGACACGATTTACCATAAAATTTCTAATTGATTTGTCGCTGAAATTTCCGCTTTTTAAATTCAAAATTGTTTAAAACACCAGGTTTCTTTCCTTGTAATGCACATGGTCGATATCCTCGGTGCTGGATTTGGCTTCCTTGTTCGAACGTTTTGGTTTTGAGTACTTTTCGTTTTCAACAGTTTTGGAATTTGACCTTCCAATGTTTTGATTCAAATGCTACTGATGAGAGGTTACTCCTTGAAATACCGATATATAGCATATCCAAATTAACCGTTTATACCCGCGTTTTGATATTGTAATTTTGCCTGTATGTAACAATCAAGGAAAGGAACCACACTTAAAATTGATATAAGATGATGAATCGTTGCTAGATCTATGAAATGTCAAAAAATGAGGGAAATCTTTTGACAGGCTTATACATAAATAAACTATGACTATGACCATAGAGTAACCTCCCTTTTCCCCCGAAAATTTTATACAATGAAAAGGATATATAGAAAAACGCTTTAATATATACATTTTCTTTGTCAATTTACCCCAAAATAACATATTTTAATAAAAACACACATTATTTATCGATTTCAAAGGGATTGCAGTGATATTATAGGGGATTTCGGTAATTTTGAAGGAGATTCCAGTATTTACCTGAGGCTTCCAGTAATTACGGGGGGTTCCAGTAATTCGTGTTACCCATGTGATTCTCCCACCAGGAGACAAAATCTCCCGACTTTTTTACCCATCTCGAGTTCTCCTGACTTTTTGTGGAATCTCCTGCTTTTTCAAGACTTGAGAAAATTCATATTTTATAGACATGTTATTGTTCAATCATAAAACATTTCCGGTGATTTAGGGGTTTGTCAGCCAGCAGCCTTCAACGAGGCCATTTGGCACTGCTCGCGGTTCTGCAATTAGCCGATGGTCTAAATAAAGTGCACATAATTCAAATCCAGTCCTGAAATAGTCACAGATAGACCCCCTTCCTTAAACAAGGAACAGAAAACATCAAAATGACAAGTACAAACGAAAGATATTGATACTTTAACTTTATATAACTCAAAAAGTAGTGATTAAACTCATCAATTTTACCGTGGGCTATTGTTCGCCTTATTCTCCTTTTTCAGCATGTGATCTCTTACCGTGGGGTATGATTTCAGGTCTGTTTCTCGCCTACGTTCTTACTTATTTTACGGAATCCGAGCTTTTTGACGTTGACAGATTTGTTTATTTGAATTTATAAAAAATAGTAAAGATTCTATGGTTTTGGTTTTGGTAAAGTTATTTAATAAAATCCTACAAACAGGAATATTTCCTAAACAATGGAATGTGTCTCATATAACTTCAATATTCAAATCAGGCAACCCAAATGATTGCAATAATTACAGAGGCATATGTGTATCCAGTTGTCTGGGAAAACTTTTCACTACCCTTCTTCAAAATAGACTGTCTTTGTTTCTTGAAGAACACAACTTAGTAAGTCCCAATCAAGGTGGTTTCAAATCAGGATATAGGACTAGTGATCATATCTTTATTTTGAAAACTTTAATAAACAAATATTTGTATGGTAAGAATAAAAATCTTTATGTATGCTTTGTAGATTTTCGCAAGGCTTTTGACAGTGTTGCAAGAAAAGCTCTTTTTACTAAACTACTTAGAAACAAAGTTGGTGGAAAATTTTATGACCTCATCAAAAATATGTACTCTAATACACTTTACTGTTCTAAGACTGACAATATCTTAGGCGAACCTTTTCTATCAAAGATTGGGGTGAAACAAGGGGATAGTTTAAGTCCCACACTCTTTAACATATTTGTTGATGATATTAAGTCGTACTTTGATTTGAACAAATCTAACCCAGTCACGCTAGATCAAATAAATTTTAATCATCTCCTTTATGCGGATGACTTGGTATTAATTTCAGAGTCACCCTCAGGCTTGCAACATTGTATAGATGGCTTGCAAAGATTCTGTGGAGATTGGAGCCTTAGTGTGAACACCCAAAAGACAAAAACAATGATTCTATCCAAATTTAAAAACAGATCTGTAATTGATAACTTAGACTTTTATTTTGGTGCAAACACTCTTGAATCTATTCCAACTTATAAATATCTGGGCATTACCTTTGATAACAAAGGCAAAACCAAAATAGCAGCCGAAGAACTGGCTATAAAAGCTCGTAAAGCTTATTTCGCTTTGAAATCCAAAATACCATACTCTAACTTCATTTCAGTAGAAAAATGGATAAAACTTTATAACACACTTATTTTACCAATTATATCTTATGGATCTGAAATATGGATCTCAGATTTTAATTCAAATTTAGACTCAGTAGATAAACTACCCTTTGAAAAAGTTCAAAACATGATTATGAAGAATATCTTGGGAGTTCACAGTAAGGCATCCAATCTCGCATTAAGAACTGAATTGGGACTTAACCCAATAAGCATAAAGTCCTACTATTTGATGTATAAATATTATTTAAGATTGGTTGCCATGGAATCAAAACATGAACAAAAATTCGATATTTTAAAAGCAGCATTCAAAGAAGAGAAAAGTCTTTTCCAAGACAAAACATATAGTTGGCTTTCAACTTTACATAAGATTAAAGATACCATTTTAATTCCAAATCTAGACATAAGTTCTTCTGAAAATTTTTACAAAGATAAAGTTCATAGACAACTTAATTTTATTAAGAATAATAATGAAGGTAAACTACGTTTTTACAGTAAAATCTCATCTTCCTTTGAACTAAAGAGCTACCTTAAATATAATCTTAAAAAATCAGACAGATCATGGTTAACAAAAATCAGAATAAGTGCACATCCATTGGCAATAGAAACAGGCAGGTATTCTAAACCAATAGTACCTGCTAATAATAGAATTTGTAAATATTGCACAAACACTGTCGAAGATGAAGTCCATTTCATCCTAAATTGCCCTAAATACAATTCTCTTAGAGAAAAATTTAAGATTTTTAACAACACTGAAGTAGATAGTGAAAAATTACTGAATCCTTCGACTGAAGAAAGTGCCAGGGAAATCTGTAATTACCTCAGGGAGGCTTTTAAAATTCGTTCTTTTGATTCCACTGCAACCAATCCAATATCATGTACTACAGAATAACTTAACTATTATTTTATGTATTGATCTATATATCTTATACATATATAAAATAACTACAATTTATAAAATAATATGTATAACTTAAAATATTGGGACTTCAAATGTTTTATTTCATGTATTTACATTTATACTTATGTGTTGCATATATGTCTTTTGGATTACAATGCATTGTTACTCGTGTGCTTTATCAAATAAACTGATTTGATTTGATTTGATTTGATATTTGATTTATTTCTTGGTTAGATTCTGTTGCACTGTTTGTGACGGCACCGTAAGTCTCGGTTCAGTCCAGTTACTGGCACTGAGAGTCTTGGTTCAGTCCTATTACCGGTACTGCAAGTCTCGGTTCAGTCCTATTACCGGTACTGCTAGTCATGGTTTAGTCCACTTACTAGTACTGTAAGTCTCGGCTCAGTTTAATTACCGGTACCGCAAGTCTTGGTTTAGTCTCATTACCGGTATTGTAAGTCTTGGTTTAGTCTAATTAACGGTACTGTAACTCTGGTTTAGTCCAATTACCGGAACTGTAAGTCTCGGTTTAGTCCTATTACCGGTACTGTAAGTCATGGTTTAGTCCAATTACCGGTACTGTAAGTCTTGGTTTAGTCAAATTACCGGTACTGTAAGTCTTGGTTCAGTCCAATTACCGGTACTGTAATTTTTGGTTTAGTCTAATTACCGGTGCTGTAACTCTGGTTTAGTCCAATTACCGGAACTGTAAGTCTCGGTTTAGTCCTATTACCGGTACCGTAAGTCTTGGTTCGGTCCAATTACCGGTACTGTAAGTCTTGGTTCAGTCCTATCACCTGTACTGTAAGTCACATCAAAATGACAAGTACAAACGAAAGATATTGATACTTTAACTTGATATAACTCGAAAAGTAGTGAATAAACCCATCAATTTTACCGTGGGCTATTGTTCGCCTTATTCTCCTTTTTCAGCATGTGATCTCTTACTGTGGGGTTAGATTTCAGGTCTGTTTCTCGCCTACGTTCTTACTTATTTTACGGAATCCGAGCTTTTTGACGTTGACAGATTTGTTTATTTGATTTATTTCTGGGTTAGATTCTGTTGCACTGTTTGTGACGGCACCGTAAGTCTCGGTTCAGTCCAATTACTGGCACTGAAAGTCTTGGTTCAGTCCTATTACCGGTACTGCAAGTCTCGGTTCAGTCCTATTACCGGTACTGCTAGTCATGGTTTAGTCCAATTACTAGTACTGTAAGTCTCGGCCCAGTTTAATTACCGGTACCGTAAGTCTTGGTTTAGTCTAATTACCGGTATTGTAAGAATTAACGGTACTGTAACTCTGGTTTAGTCCAATTACCAGTACTGTAAGTCTCGGTTCAGTCCTATTACTGGTACTGTAAGTCTTGGTTTAGTCAAATTACCGGTACTGTAAGTCTCGGTTCAGTCCTATTACCGGTACACTAAGTCTCGGTTCAGTCCAATTACCGGTACTGTAAGTCTTGGTTTAGTCCAATTACCGGTACTGTAAGTCTCGGTTCAGTCCTATTACCGGTACTGTAAGTCTTGGTTTAGTCCAATTACCGGTACTGTAAGTCTCGGTTCAGTCCTTTTACCGGTACACTAAGTCTCGGTTCAGTCCAATTACCGGTACTGTAAGTCTTGGTTTAGTCTAATTACCGGTATTGTAAGAATTAACGGTACTGTAACTCTGGTTTAGTCCAATTACCGGAACTGTAAGTCTCGGTTTAGTCCTATTACCGGTACTGTAAGTCTTGGTTTAGTCTAATTACCAGTACTGTAAGTCTCGGTTCAGTCCTATTACCGGTACTGTAAGTCTTGGTTTAGTCAAATTACCGGTACTGTAAGTCTCAGTTCAGTCCTATTACCGGTACACTAAGTCTCGGTTCAGTCCAATTACCGGTACTGTAAGTCATGGTTTAGTCCAATTAAGCCCCCCCCTTTCAAGTTAAATGGTCCGACCCTAAGATGTATCATTTTCTGGGAGTTGCATAGATGGACAGTCGAATGGGCTATGCATACACCAGCTGTCTTTTTCAAATGTTGCATTTAATCAAATTTCGACTAATATATTAATATTTAAAGATTTTGTCTGTCCTTGTCGTTTTGATGTTTTGTGTTCCTTGTTTAAGAAAGGGGTCTATCTTGGAGTATTTCAGGACTGGATTATAATTACAATAATGTATGTGCATTTCCATACCCGTAGCCAGGGGGGGTTCGAGGGGTTCGGACGAACCCCCCCCCCCCCTTGGACAAAAAATTAGGAAAAAATCAGGTGGAAAATCGGTTAAGCACTACATGTATTAAAGTCAGAAAAAATTGGGAAATCGAACCCCCCTTTTCACATTTCGAACCCCCTGTTGAAAAATTCTGGCTGCGAGTATGTTTTCATTTAGACTATTATCACCGCTTTTTTTTGTGACCTCTTCTTGACCTCGATCCGCTCTTTAAAAAATATCTCACTTAATCCACATTGTATTTTCGTAAATTCCCAATGCATTCCGAGTAACACACAGGTTTTTTTCAATGATCGTATTTTGGGTCTCGTTCAATTTGGCAGACTCTCTGCAATATAGAGTTTCGCTTCGCTCGCATATGACAGAAAATTTGATATTTTCATTTATTCATTGCAAAATTTGATAAATCTACTCAAATCAAAATTTTCATCAACAATCTTGATGAAATAAATAAAAGTGTACTAAAATGGGATAATCCAGTCCTATTTTTATCGGAATTAGCGGCAAGCCTACCGCGTAGAAGTTTGGTACATTAACTTAGATTTTCTTTTCATGCGATCTGTACTGATGAACTTTATGATATTGAAGACATATAAAGTTGTTATCGTTCTGGTGATGATAAGGGTTGATTCAGAAATTTAAAAAAAAGGGGGGTACACCTGTTGTCAACTGAAAACGAAAGGATTTTCTAGGTCAATTTTGCTAAAACCTGCATGAAAATTACATTGTATCACAAAAAAGTGGGTTCACCCAATACCACTCACCCCACCCCCGAACAACACCCCCTCCCCCAATGGATGGTGCTCCGACTTAAGCATATTTAGCTTTTGCAAGAACTACGAACTTTATTAATTGTCCGTGTATTTAATGATATTGGTTAATCTTTTAATCTTTCAATTGGTATAATCCACGGATTAGACTTCTTGCATTATAAGATTTAGAATTTCACAAACTTTATATATTACTTAGGCCATTATCAAAACTATATAAAAGGTAGGACTTTTTATATAATAATATTTTCTTATAAGACTGGGAGAATATCATACGAAAACTGAAAACTGAAAATGTCATTTCAAAAAAATACAACAAAGTTCCAGACTATAAATTTTGTAACGCCTGACACGCGTTTAGTCTATTCAAGACTAACCAAAGGTGTTCTGTCAAACAAATTCAAAATGGAAATAAGAAAAGATACTAAATTTGCCATATACCCCCCCTTCTTGAAGATGATTAGGCGATCTATCTGGAGGGTCATATTTCCGGAAAGCAACGTGATATAAAAAAAACGGTTTTAAAAAGATTACAATGTATGCTGTATATGCAACCTCTCATGAGCAGCATTTGAGTTAAAAAATTGGAAGGTCGAAAACCATGAGTACTCAAATCCAAAACGTTTGAACAGGGAAGCCAAATCCAGCACCGAGGATGTCGACCTATTATTATGCACTTTCATAGTGTGAAACCAGAAACACATACTGTTTTTTTTTACCTAACCACCGTGGCTTCTTCACCTCAGAACGGTTGAATTGTTAAATGATTGTTTGTTTGTTTGTTTGTTTGTTTGTTTGTTTGTTTGTCTGTTTGTTTGTTTGTTTGTTTGTTTGTCTGTTTGTTTGTTGGTTTGTTTGTATGTTTGTTTGTTTGTTTGTTTGTTTGTTTGTTTGTTTGTCTGTTTTAGAAAGAAGTATCTGCAGTATGAGTACCGTTCTTTACATTTGGAACTCTTCTAAAAACAAATTTGGTCATGCTTCGATGACTTTGAGTGACGGAACGTACATCAGCTGGTGGCCTCAACCGGAAGCACACAGTCTCTTTCATGAAGTTCCGGTTCTCAGAAAAGGTCGTCCACCTGTAATAAAGTCCGTTGTCTTAAATCCTTGTAAGACGATGAGAATGGACACGCTGCCTGCTATTTGTGTAAGATATATTTTGGGGGGTTTCGGGGAGGGCAAATGTAATATACACCAACTTTGTTTGCCATTGTAGTGGGAAAAAAGAATGTCGGACTTCCGTCCGTCCTCCTGTCCGTGTGTTCATAAAACTTTTGATTGCTCTTTTACGTCTATAATGCTAACTAAAGATATATCATCAAATCATTAAATGTTTGAAGTGTTCTATTTAAAATGGATATGTATATGTACATGTACATTTTTGTTTACATCAGTCGGTAGATGCTTCTTTTTTCGTGTTGTCTTTATGTTTCAGGTACTCTTTTGTTGAAATGTACTGTAAAAGGGGAAATTTTCGCGATCATAATAAATTCGCAAAAATATCCCCTCGCTTAAATTACATTTAGAAGGACCCAATATTCAATGATCTAATAAAACGCGAAACTAAAACCTCGCGAATGCACTTTGGTACTGAAAACGCGAAATTTAAACCACGCGAAATTATCCCCTTTTACAGTACTAGTATATCGATTCAATTTCTACTGTTCGTCGTCTTTATGTAATGTGCGATTTTTTCTTTGTTAATTTAAAAGGGGGTCTTTTCACATTTTTTTGGGGTCAGGTTTTGAATCAAACGCATCATATTTTAAATCTAGGATCATTTCCAAAAAAGCGAGCAGCAACTACTGGTCACATTGAAGGCTGATAGCTGTTTTCCTATGCGGGTTTTAAAAAGGCCGTTTATGTAGTATGTTGGGTCGCGTACACTTTTTCCTGAAAAGACAAGCAGTCTTGTCTTCCGCATCTTCGTAAGGCAAGGGTGACGATTTGCTAGCACTTATCGATAGCGAATAGGAACTCTTGGCTAGCGAAGATAGGTCTTCCGCGGAGATAATCTATCTCTCCGAGATTACCAGCGGGCTTTGCTTCCTTGGGGATCGAGATGAACTCCACATCTTATTATCTTCTATCAATGGAATTCAGTGGCGTAGCTTGCCTTTTTTAAAAGTGAGGCAAAACAGGCAAGGGGTCTGGGGACCGCTAAAGGTCTCCAGTGGGTCCGGGGCAAAAGCCCTGGTAGGGGGTCCAGGGGGGGAAGCCCCCCCGAAAACGATTTCTAGCTATTTAGAAGCCACAGAATGCTTTTCGAACCATATAAAATAGGAATCAAAGTCAACCTGTGTCTTCATTTTTAAAACTGAACGTGTTCAAAGAAAACATTCATTATATTATCTACATTGATTTTGAAACTGTTTAAACTCTAAGGTTTTATCTATCCCAGGCCAGGGATAGGTTGATCTAAGACATTCAAAATTTGGATAGCAGTTGAGTTTATTTTGGTTATAGACAATAGACAATATTTTATTGGCACAAACACAATCAATACAATTGGTTACGACCCATAATAAAAAGTTTTTGACAATTCGAAATTTGAAAACCATTACTTAAGTTTCCGATGCTCACAACTTTGCATTCGTATTGTGTCGACTAGTTTATAAACTGCGTTTTGTGTTTAAGCCATGCTCCTGCTAAGTATAGTAGCGCTTGTGAGCGAGTGAGTTGATGTTTTACGTCCTAGCAACACTGCATAGGGCGATGAAAATAAAGAGAGTGATAAAATGAACATGAAATGATGATGAGAATTATCGGGTTTAGTGCGAAACAAAGACACAGTATATTTCGAAGTCCACAGAAAAAGGGGAGAGATGGGAAGGGGCGGAAAATGTAACCTATGTGGTGCACTACTTGCATGGCACTCTCCACACACGTTGGCCCACTATGGACAGCGGCCAGGGTTTACCTGACAATCCCCGTGGACGAGGGCAGATTGACCTTTGACCTATCGACTGTGTACGTGTAAGCAATGCTTCTAGATCACAAAAGTCAAGTCAAGGTGTAAAGTATGTTCGACTGCCTTTTAATTCCACACGTGACCTTGTGAAAACGATATATAAGATAAAGCATGACAGACATATTTTATGCCCCCGTGACGACAAGTCGGGAGCATGAAGTCTTACTCATGAAAGTCTGTCCGTATGAATTTCCATCAATATATCCTCAGAAACTGTATGAGAATGATTTGAAATTTGGTAGGATGATTTGGTATACAACAAAATATATGTACTTTTTTTCAGACCAGTCGGACCTCTACTGCTTGTTTGGGAACCTAAACGTGGGCATCTGGGTCCCATGCACTTAACCCTTCTTTATTTCTAATTCTTTTCTTATAGTTTTTCAAAGTTAAAGCAGTTGAAGGCGAGTCCTATGTTGAAGATTGTCAAAGAATGGGAGACAAAGCCGATCACGTGGTCATTTTCCCGTGTTCTCTGCTAGATGAAGACAGGATGGCTCATTTCTGGTACAAGGCGAAACAAGCACAGCCCTATGTGTTAGGAACCAATAACTGTGCTGACATGATTTTTCGAACTTTGAGAATAGGTGGCGCTACTGCTTACATTCCAGACCCCGGGTTTGCATACATATGGACGCCTCGGCGGTTGTATAATTACGTTGAAAAAATGTCATTTTTAGCGATGGTCGTAAATGCAAACTCTAGAATAGGGGAATATTTTGAAATGAATGATTTTCCAAGACACAAACGAAAACCAATAAGACAGGCGTTCTTACCGCAATAACTATGGACTAAATTGGAGCAGACCGCAATATCTTAAATAACTACGGCCGTTCTTTAAGTAGTTACACCAGGCTTATCAATGTAGCGTTAAAATTATCTTTGTTATATTGAAGCATCATTGATGAGATCATTATATTCGGCTTCTTGTGTTGTCGTCATTTTTGACAAAAACTTGTACAGCAACTCGGGCAGTAGATTTTACAGCGATAAAATATTAACATTTAAAAACATGTTTTATGTAGGTTAATTTTTCGCAGTCTTTTTCCATTAAAATTGGGTACTTTATTTTCTTGGACATATTAAAAACGAAAGAATATGGAATATGTACCAGAAAGACATTGTCGTTGTACGAAAGCCAATCTTTGGAAACAGATATCTCAAATATTCACTCAGAAGCATGGTTTTTTTTCAAACCGTATCACTTGGTGTTGTCTACTAAAAATTTGAAAGAAAATCTGTTTTTAAAGAAAAATTCGCTGTAAGTCGGAAGCATCTCCTTAAATTTTTGTTGTTTTTTTTTCAGACGTTTTGTTAAATGACTAAGAATCAGATACAAATGTCGACATTTTGTAAAATGCTTTAAATTTTCATTCATTTTACAAAATGCCAAAATTATAAATTGAAATGTTAAAAATGACGTTAAGGCCGACCATTTAACTTGAGAAGTGTTTTTCCTAATTTTTGTTTTATATACAATAATGTTCTAAAATGGTATTGACATGAATAAGAATCTATGAAAATTTCAACAAGATATCTCTATCAGTTGCTAAGATATATGGATTTGAAAGTACAAAGAATATTATATAAAATCCACAGTTTGTAAAAACAAAGTCACACTGATCAGAAATGGACAAAATTTGTATACCAACTGACAAGAAGCTGATTCATAAAACTGTAAATTTGTTAATAATGATTATATTCTTATAAAACTTGACATAATTGTGTTATTATTTTTTTGTGCTTTGTACAAGATAAACATGAGGGGGAAGATATCATATGTTTTCGTAAACGTACGTCTTATTACTTTTATTGTGAATTTTGAAACAATGGTGCATAAAATAAATAATTAGCATTTTCTGCAAGTCCACGATTTATATTAAAATCTTGAGATGTCGTTTTAAAAAAATACCTGCAACATATATAAAAGTCGTGAAACTCCATAAGCAAGAGCGAATGGAATCATGCTTTACTTTAGAAAGGGTCCCGTGCGGGGCCCGGGAGGCGAATAGGCCCGCAGCAGCGCTAAGCTTGTCGGTAAAAGTCCACTTAAGAGCGCTCAGAAACCTGACATCGGGTCAGGCCGCTTTGCCCACAAAGCGACTGGGATGTGTGCCCCAGGTGGTTGAATGGGGCAGCCCTGACATTGAGAGATGCGGGGTCGTCAGGCGATAATGCGGAAAACCTGGCCGCAAACCATAGTGGTGCACCGTGTTGGGAAAAATGTCACGTTCCTCGCACGTTAAAGAACCCTGCTGCAGGTCTGGGTAAGAGTAGGACCCGTAGGATCCCCATGCAGGAGGCTAAATTTCCCGTCCCTACCCATCACTCCTTTTCCCAGTGACAGTCAAAACTTTCCTCCCCGATTGGCCTTGTGTCCCCATTTCCTCCACTTCATCATCATTTCATGTTCATTGTATCACCATTTTCATGTTCATCTCCCGGATATAGCCGAAATCGTGCTGCTTGGGAGTAAAGCAATAACTAACTAACTAACTAACTAACTACTTTAGAAAGGGAAATTAAAATAACGTTCGGAAACTTTAAGTCAAAAAGAAGCAAAAAATACCAATTGTGAATTTGAATACCAGAACTCCAAAAAAGAGAAGTCGCATTTAAAATTTAAAAACAAAGAAAAAACATAACAACAGTACTAAAACATGTTGCAGATAGAAACCATATACGTTGGACAAATCGCAAAACATCGAGCACCGTCTACTGCGTAACTTTGATAAAGGTTGCTGGCTGTTCGGAAAATTGTCGCTTGTTTGTGCGGGCGGTGTTGCACATACTTATTCTACATCTCGTTATCTTCAACAATCCCACAAAATGAAAACAAAATATGATAATAAGCAGTTTCGGGAGAGTTTTTCAAACATTTTTTTCTTTGATAAAACCGCTCAAAGTTGTTAAAATAACATATATAACTCCGTCCATGACTAGATATGGTGAAAAACAATCCTACAAAATTTCAGGAAACTCTGTTTAGCGGTTTTAAATGAGTTATATTCTCAAAAGTGTGACGGACGAACGGACAGAGTCCATTGTAATTACAATAACAATTGCTAAGGGGGGGGACAAAAACACACAAAACAAACAAACTGCAGTTAAGCAACACGAACTCAAGTGGTCAGTAACAGAAGAGAAATGAGCTGGTCCGGAAGCAATCGGCAATCCTCGAGTGAGTCCGCTTCTCTTCTTAGGAACGGAATCAGCCGAAGTTGAGACGAGTGGGTTCATAAGTGTAAGACCAAAAGCAGAGGTACCAATGGGGCATCCGAATGTCAAAAGTCCGAAAGGACAGAGAAAAAACCGTCAAACCACCAATGCATGTAAAGTTCTCCGGTACATCATGCAGGACAACTCCACATTTGTTCTTATCTGAGAGATAGAACTTCCAGCATTTCGTCGACAAGCTTGTATATTTCGTAAAATTTCCTCAGTGAAAACAACATCGTGTTAGCAATTTTTGTGTCAGATGTGATGCTGTATCAAGTAAATCATGACTAGAAGTGAAAATTGGCCTCGTCGGCAAAAGTGTATGTTATCCCTACAATATTCAAGGAGTGTTCATGGCTTTTTTCAATATGCGATTTTGATTTCATCAGGCTGGGCACACACCCCCCCTCTAATGAGTACCTACCCATCAAATGAGTAACTATTTTACAATGATTAAAAAATATATATTTTAAGATAAGATTATTTTGACTCAAGATGGCACACCTATACTACTAAAATAATGAAGCGTTTTTTGTTAGCCGGGTTGCAGCCGAAACAACAAATGCTACGACTAAGCTTCATATATCAAAACTAGGGGATGGTTGTGCCCTTTGAAAATTTAATAAGCACATATGCAATTATGTCTGCAGTTTGCTAATTTACCTAATTAATTGATCCGGAAATGCTATAGCCGTCATCGTTCCGCAATTACCCTCCTTTTTTAGAAAATGTTTGAAATTATTTCCCCTGTTTACAGACAATTAAAAAAAATTCACAAAACTTTTCCATTAGTAATATGTTTTATATTTAAAGATTTTATATAATAGATTATATTGGTATGTATACTATAAATTGTATGCAAAGAGTGTTTTATCGTCAAAAATTGTAAATTGATAGGAAAATGAAAACCATATTGAAGTTTTAAAATGTGTAAAATTAAGCTCTACGATAATGGTTCTTGTTTCTTCCCATGGTGCAAGACGGGCACTGTTCCAGCGACAACAAATGATACTCTGGAGCAGCTAACACTGGCGGTGGTTTGTCATGGGCTGGACGACCCATGGCACATAGCGAGTCTATACCGGTTGGTATAAGTCGATGCAGAGGGGCTTTCCCCTAGTCACGACTATAAATACCCATCAGTCAGTTCTTGTATCTTTATAAAACTTTTCCAAAAGATGTGTATAAAAATATCTTGTTTGAAAGAAATGGCATGACTAAGAAAATTGGCGAAATTTCCGTAATTAAAACAGTAGCGGATCCAGGGGGGTGTCACCCGGTGCACGTGACACCCCCCTGAGGTTCACAAGTATGGTTTCATTAACACTCTGTTTCTGTAATAAAATAAAATTAGCTCAATTGATGGGCCACATGTAAATTGCTAAATTAACATGCCACAGGTTAATTACCCTTGTGACAACACTCATTTGACTTTTAGTTAATTAATTTCTTTTGATCTGTGATCGGAGTCTACATTTTGAAATAAAAATCTATGTTTTCAATAATGACATAATTAAAAATCTCTTAAAATTGTATAATTTGTAAAAATCCACAGTTTTAAGCAGAAACCGTGTACAGCAATCGAATGTAAAAAGTTTTATATGAATTCTAGCATCCTTTGACTATATATACATGAATACTTCAGTCATGTTTTTTACTGTTTAAAAATTTAAGGACAATTATAATTCATAAATTGCATTTATGTTAAAATAACCTTCGAAAAATCATGTTTCTCTCTCAGACGAAACTTTGCCTATTGAAACCTTGATCACCATTGTATTCTTTAATATATGTGTTCGCCTAAAACGCAAGAGTCGATAGTTTTGCAATACAACAACCATTCGTCTAATGATCTTTTTACACATCTCAACTGAGGGAACGACTTTCTAGTTGTTAAACACCCGTTGGGGTATCGGCTAATGAAAAGACCTGCAGCAGTAATAAATTCCACATAAAAAGGGCTCAGATCCTGACTGGGATGTGTGCCCCAGGTGGTTGAATGAGACAGTCCTGTCATATTGTATACCGTTGCCGTCAGGCTAAACTGATACGTTCAACTTGATCTCAAACCATAGTGGTGTACCGTTTTGGGGGGAAATGTCATATTCCATGCACGTTGAAGAACCCTGCTGCAGGTTTTTTTTTAACAGTAGGACCCATGACAGTCGAAATTTCCTCCCCGATAGGCCTTGTGTCCCCATTTCCTGCACTTCATCATCATTTCATGTTCGCTATTCATGTTTATCTCTCTGATACCGGTATTACCGAACTCATCCTGCTTGAAAGTAAAGCAACTAGATAACGAATTCTTTAATATATTATAAACGAATGATAATTATGCCTAAAGAGATCAATACGACATTCGATTGTCTGTTGAATATGTCTTTGCTTTTTCCATTCCCTTTTCCACATTTTCCGTTTTAAAGCCTATATTGGGTAAGGACAATCCAACAATCAGTTTTACATTTTTCATGGGTGGGCTCAAAGGGGCCGCTTTGAAGGCTGCATCTGAATCTTAAGAGGACTGCATGACTTTAAGTAAAAGTCTAAAAAAGAACTAAATGATCGACTTTGCAAAGGTAAGATTCTAATTGTTTTTTTTAATCCACTGCATGATACCAGGGATAGAGATTGCCATGCAAATAGAATGATTTTGCTTCTTAATTACAACTCTATGATTTTACGTAATTAAATTGGTGACACCCCCCTGACAGAATCCTGGATCCGCCCCTGATTAAAAGGCCATACATTCCTACAAATTTAAAAATAAACACATACTTCATTTGTAAATGTTGTTTCAATTGCTATAAAGATGTGCCATTTTGAATAAAATGTAATGTTTAAAAAAAATAATTTTTTAACATTGTAAAACAGTTACTCATTTGAGGTGTAGTTACTCATTTAGTATAACTAGGGGTGACTACTCCCCATTTGGGGGGTTGTGCCCAACATGTTCATGTGGTATTTTATGACTGCGTTATTTTTCTGATCTGTATTCCTTATAGTTTTTGGAGTTCTTAGCGTTCACAAAAAATGTTGACAATTGACAGACGGACGGACAAACTGAAAACCATACGGCTGCCGCATCCCCGATGCGGGGTCCTAATTACGACTCCATGCTACTATGACTCCAACATGAAAGAGTTAAAGGGAATTCCTAACGTCTAAAAATAGAACGACAAACAGCGAGTGATTTGCGATTGATTAGCGTTTGGAAATTAGCGTTTCCTTAGCGATTGTTTTATGAAACGCACGTATTGTCAGTCGTAGGGGAATCGTAGATCGCACGTTAAATTTAACGATAATCGCTAATAACGATCGTTTTATGAAACGGCGCCCAGTTGTTTTATATGTAAATTCTATATGCTGTCAAAAGCGGATAGGATGTTCATTGTTTCAGGTGCTTATATGACAATTTTCACATCTAAACACAATTTTACTCCGATTAGCTGGATATGGATATATTCCTGTACGCTCCCCGCCTGATATCTTCAAACAGAAAAGAGATTCTTTTTAATCCTGTTTTGCAGTTTTGTTTGAGCACATATCTTATGCGCTCATTCATATTTGGTTATAAATAACCATAAATAAAACATGATTTTATATTGTATAGATAAATGTTTTATTACTGAGGCGCTCATCTGTAAAATGAGAACCATTTTCAATATCAGGCAAATTATTTTATATAATATTCTTAATTAAGTTTATTTGGCACTGCTATTATACGGGTCATTCTTAAAAAATGTCCTTATTACGTGGCAGTCAAAATATTTCTACGTATAATTGAGTTTAAACAATATCTTTTGTCTGGAGTAATATATGTACCAAGATGCACTTCTGACATAAACAAATAAACGCTATCTTTAAAAAAGACATGACAGCGCAATTTTAAAACTCAAAAATTGACCAAAATCGTCTGTACTATGAGTAATTTTTTAAGTTAAAAGTCCTTAAAAAATATGATAATGTGCAAGTAGACTATGGAAATCATGATGGGTTTTTCTTTGGCCATCTATCTGTCTTATCTATAAAATAAACTGGGATAGACATCATTGAAAATTTTTTTTTGGCGAATCAAAAAATGTCCCCTCTGAAAATGTCTTTGCTGTTACTGGTAGATAGAATTGAAAATAAATTGTACGTATATCCTTATCAGGCAACAAATAAGGACATAGAAACATCCAAACACATCCATTTATCTAAGTTACAGTTACATTTTTGAGAAAAATTTACACATCTTCATTACAATGTAAAGAATGTAAGCTGAATTGGAGGCGTAATTTTTTTCCTTGTCCATAATGTTACCGCGATATCTCAGAGACTATAGAGGTATGTGGTTGTAGCTGCTATGGGTAAATTTTACATCTTGACCAATCATATCTGAGACCCAAAAGAATGATGGAGACACAATCATTTAATAATTTAAGCAAATAATGTTCCCGTAATTCCCTGATGTTACTGTTCCCTGATTTTACTGTTCAAAAGTGTAACAGGACAGACAAATTATAAGTAAAAGATTCTTCAATTCGTCTTCTTTGTATATGGCTTCTGATTTAAAAACGCTAAAATTACTCTAATCACTGATTTTAGCCATATAGAGTGTTATAAATATATTTTCTTTCTCAGAGTTCATGGTTTAAGAATAATATTTCAACCTGAGAATCGGTAACAGGAGGGACATTTTGACAGTAACAGATGAGACATTTTTTGTAACATACAGGACATGTTTGTAAAGGTACAACAAATCATCTGGTTTTGCATTCTGTTAGTTAGAAAGTGGCACAAATACTTTAATACAACAGCTTACGATATCGAAACGCAATTGTGTCAATACTTTGGGGGAAAAATTCTTGTATTTGTTGCTAAAATAGTGGTAACATCAGAGACAAATAGCCGGTAACATAGTGGACATTCAGTGAAGTTTAACCAGTCATAAAATGCGATATTTAATGATAAAGATAGCCCATCTACATAATTTATTAGATATTGCCCCAAAACATGTTATTTATTGCATTAAAATAAACATTTATTGCCAAGAAGTCTTTATTTATTGCTATTAGTTGTCCGTGATGTTAAGCATTGTCCCTGATGTTACCAGTCTAATTTGCTCAACTGTTGTCTAATACATAACAATCTGAACATTGATATTTTGCAACTGAAACTAGTTAACCTTATTGTTCATCATAATGTCAATGAAAAAGTGAAATGTCATATATTGCGTTTGATATGTTAGTTAGTTTTGACCTGTTTGCTGAACTGTTTAAAATCATTGTCTTATAATGCTCTTAAAAACAAATTTTTGAGCTAACCTTTATTTCTGACGCTTGCAAAGTACTTGTTCTGTCCCTATGTGGCAAGTTATGCATGAATTTTTAAATAAAAGATTAAAGCTTTCTTTCATTGCAACGTTTTTTTATGTGGTAACATCAAGGACAGCCAAATCAACCCTGAAATACAATGACTAAAAAAAATTCAAAATATAATCGATTTGATTTTTACTCTTTGCTTGTTTTGTTTACTGAAATGATAGAGGATACCAATAAGTAAATTACAAACTTTCTGTGAGCAATTCTAATATTCAAGTTTGCCTACCTCGAAATATAGACATTTTTTGAGAATGACCCATACACAATATGGTGCCTTTATCTTCAAAGAAAATGTTTTAATGAATTTTTATTTTATTTATTTCTTAATTTTATATTTCATTAGGCGGCCATCTTGAAAATGGCCACCATTCTGAACCTATGAGTTGGGTCCATAGAATACATTGTTGAGTATGCTTTTTTCTACAACCATGCCAAATTTCATGCTTTAAGCAGAGGGGTGTACCTGGCAGTTTCGGTCTAGACAGATTAATTATTTTCAAAATTTTGTGGGCCAGAATATTTATTTCTCACCGCTACGCAGCAAGAATACTTATTTTCTCCATACTATAGCTTAATCGAGCAAGGATCTTGGGACAGATTATATATTTTCTTGCAAACAGAGGCCAGATTTTTTATTTCCAACTTTGTCCAGGCCAGAATATTTATCTACAAAATCTGCCAGCCCCCCCCCCCCTCAAAATCAAATGGTCATATGTCTAATAGTTGTCCGGTTCTTTCAGGCGTCCCACAAGACTCTGTACTTGGTTGTTAATCTACATAAACGATATGCCAAACAACCTTAAAAGTAATGTTCGCCCGTTTGCTGACGACACTATTGTATATCTGACCATCTGTTCCGTTACCGATAGTTTAACATTACGATCTGACCTACATAAACTTGAAAAGTGGGAGAATGAATGCATGGTTAATGTCATTTAACCCAGATAAGTGTGAAATAAATAGAAATTCAAGAAAAGGAACACATATCATTTTTTACCATGAATTACACAACCATGCAGACTCTCAAAACAACAGACAAAGCCAAATATCTAGGCATCACAATCATTAAAGATCTTAATGCAAATAAAGCCAACGCATCCCTACAATTAATCAATAGGAACACCAAAACAAACAACATCAAAACAAAAGAAACAGCATACAAAACCTAGTACGACCAAAACTTGAATACTGTAACATTTTATGGGATCCCTGAAAAAAAACAACTGATAAACAAGCTAGAAATAAAAATGACAACAAAGTTCCAGACAATAAATTTTGCTACGCCTGACGCGCGTTTCGTCTATTCAAGAATCATCAGAGGCGCTCTACCAAAAAAATTGAAAAAGCCAAACACTATATGATTATGAAGAGCATAGAACAATAAAACCAAAAATACCAAATTGGGGAACCAAATTAATACTAAGATGATCAACCTATGTCTGGGGTAGGAAGAACCTTAGGGTTTAGACAATTTTGAAATTTAAACGGATAATTGTTTCTTCGTGACCGACTTTTGAAGCAGGGCTATAAGAAAATACGTCTCATACGATCACTAAAAAAATGTTTTCTTCGTTATCAGCCACTAGTAGAAAAGTTCAAAATTGAGTTAAAAGATATGATAGTTAATTGTTTTAATTAGTGTTTGATTGATCTGCTGTACTGAGATGATCACCTCAATATCCCTATTGTGTCTCACAACTATGTTGTGTTCTATGGTCATTACCGGATCCTAAGATCGCAATGGAAGAGGGAGGTTTGGCGCCATAAAACCTGGTTTAACCCACCATTTCGTTTGAAATGCCTGTACCAAGTCAGGACCATTGCGATCCACCAGTTCTCCGGTATGACTGATTCGTTTTTGTCATTTTCTCTGGACTACGAGATTGATCATTCAAGTTCGGTAGTTTTGTTATTACCTTTATTTAAAGCTTTGATGTATTCTCCAACACAAAAGTGTTGATGCCGGAGCGGGCTAACCTCGGGGAACTAAAACTCCACCAGCAGTGCTAACCTTCACGTGTGATCGAAATAAAAATGACAACAAAGTTCCAGACAATAAATTTTGCTACGCCTGACGCGCGTTTCGTCTATTCAAGACTCATCAGAGGCACTCTACCAAAAATATTGAAAAAGCCAAACCCTATATGAATATGAAGAGCATAGAACAGTAAAACCAAAAATACCAAATTGTGGAACAAATGACACAAAGAAGATCAGCACGTAACACTTTACCAATACCACTATCAAAGCAGGGTAAGTGTCATGCTCCAATTTTCAACTTAAATGGCCAACATTGCAACAAAGGCGAAACCCAACATCAGTAACAATGCTTTAAAAAATCCAACACAATCTAATTAACATCATCATTCCACATCCAGGCTCTTTTGCCAAACTTGTCCTATTCACTAATTTTCATCTCATTATTAAGGAGGTTTGCTCCTCATATTTTGAGATTTTTTTCAGATTTTCGAGATCCTCGGGGTTTATCCATCTACATGTATTATGCTTGACATTTTTTGCCCATGAACCCCCAATTTTCTTTTTCTTATTCAAAAATATGTCCACCAAATATGCAGTTCACAATTTTTTATGAAATTTTATTTACTCTGTCATACATTTTAAAGAGTTTAAAGATACCAGTCTGTGGCAATGCAAAAGTTATGAAAAATCTAGAGCGAACGTATTTCCCACCAAAATTATAAACGCCTATAGCATAAAAACGAGCACATGGACCTACATGTTTTTCTTGCTTATTTTGATCATTTGTCCATATTCTTTAAAAAAGATGCAATTTTATCCATTTTTATTTACTTTAAGATACAGGAGCATACCCCCTTAAACCACATTTTTGGTGGACAATAATAGCAATGTAATACACAGTTCTGATAAAAATACCAATTTTCAAATAAGGATTGAATGCGCTTTTTTGTAGTTTTATTGGTGTGTAAAAGCGTGGACCGAAGCACATTTTTATGATGAAGCGCGGTAGCGCTTCATGTTAAAAATGTGCAAATAACTTTTGTATTTGTTATCTGAATTTCGTTCTATAAAATGGATAAGAAAATGATATCTTTTCATATTTTTAATCTATTTTTATAAAATTTTATTTTTAAGAATGAATTTGTAATAATTTTTTGAAATTGAGACATCAGTTTTCATAATTCAAACTGTTTATATGTGCCTGTCCTAAGCAAGGAAACTTTGCCAAAGCCTTTGTTTGTCCTTGTCATTCTATGTTAACTGTTTTATG
The DNA here is from genome assembly GCA_963971305.1 of Arcuatula senhousia. NCBI lineage: Eukaryota > Metazoa > Mollusca > Bivalvia > Mytilida > Mytilidae > Arcuatula > Arcuatula senhousia. The sequence continues at coordinate 8,323,890 of OZ020314.1, forward strand.
TCAAGAATTGAGTCTTTCGTTGATGATTTAGGGATTGGTTTTGATACTTTTGTATTGTATTATAAGTCTTGGGCCAATGCAAGACGGTAAGCAGTGACCTATGGTCATGTTGAAGACTGCTTGCTGTTTTCCGTTGTGATTTTTTGAATAGCTGTTTGTTTATGTTTGTTGTGTCGCGTACACTTATTCCACATCTCAATATCGTATATGTCGCTATATGCCCTCAATCCTTTGAATATTTTATTCAAGATTATATCATCATTTGGGATTTATTTCATATTTTCTAGAATTAAAAGAATTTTTAATTTATCTAAAATAACAAAAAAAAACACGGCCACCATTCTCGAAAATCATTACATTTTGTTATGTTAGTAAAAACCGTTGCGATATTTCCGGGATATCCGTTTTGATACCAATTAACTTCGCTTCAAACTGTAAGTTCATTTTTGTCTGGTTATATATCATTGAAAATAGATAAAAACTAAAATTAATTCCAAGAATGTTATTCGATGCCCCCGATCGTTTACTTGTGTTATCAGTCCTTTGTTTGTATTTGTAGTGCCATGAATCTTCTAAATTCGTTTTATTCTACCGACTACTCGTATATTTTTTATTCTCAAATTATTTCAATGCTTAATTTTGATCACTTTGGGACAAAAAATGCACACTTTTTATGTTCAACGTAATAAGTTTTATTCAAAGCTGTCAGAAAATGCAACTTTTATCTTTATATATTGATTAAAAATAAATTAATCGTCATTACAAATATACAATAATAGTACACTGACTCGACATAAAAATTTTATACGGATGACGCTTAGAAACAGGAAAACGCGAGGGTCTCCCGAGCGTTTTCTTGTTTCGAGCCGAATTATTACAAAGTAATTGTTATGAGGTGTATTTATCATGATACCAGTTGCGATAGTGTTTATGAGTTGCAAGCAGTAAAGCACAAGTATTATGCAGCTACATTGTAAATACATTATATATTTGTCTCACACAGATAGTTGCATTTTGTTCGTTTATATCGACTTTAAAAAATTGACCCACTGCCCTATAAAACCCACAATCGAGGAAAGCCGCCATATTGGCAAGGCTTCAAAATCGATTTAATTCAAGCCCCTGTGATTTGTCTTAGGACTTACCAAAAAGGGTGCCATTAATGATGTCAACAGAGCTTTTTTGCAAAGACCAGACACTTATTGCAACTTTAATCTTTATTATAAATGACCTTTTAAAAGTTTGGTTCAGTTACACAAAGTCGCTCGCTCTCCTTTTGGTTAAAGTTCTGTAAGTATTTCCAGACACACTTTGCACAACAGCCTGTAAAATATAATGGTATGAACATCAATAGCCCATTTAAGATTTGCTTTCTTTCGAATTACTGTGTGCTGAGTTGATTGTAGTTACTGATCAAAGTTGGTTATTGTTTTACACACAAAAATAGCTCTGTGTCCGTACGTTCATTTACAAATTCGTTATTGGTATTTATGCTTCTTCTTGGTGATGATCATGTTGAGCTGTTTATCAATTACAATTTCTCCTGATATGATGGTTATCATAATTATTTGTTTTATATATTTGCATTTATTTGCATATATTTGTTTTATATATTTACTAGCGGTGTTTTAAAAGATAGCTGAAAACTGGAAAAAAAGCTTCGAACTTGAAATGTATGGAAAGTTGGTTCTTGTTATTTATTTTTTTTTGAAAATTTGTTTTCATTTTCTTGTGATAAATGAAACAAAAACATGACGATGAAGGAAAATGCATGACAAAAACGAACATGATAAACGTTGGGGGAAAACAAATCGTTGTTTTTCACTGGAATTAACTGTCGCACTTTCTTGCAAGTTGAGGACGGCCCTGGCTCCAGAATTTTGTGCAAAATGTCGATAATAGAAGATAATGAGATATGGAATACATGTAAATGTACAAGACACAGCGCACATAAACCACTGGCAACTTAAGACTACAATGAAAAACAGCCAGCAGCCTTCGGCGAGGCCAGTAGGCGGTGCTTCCTGTTTTGCGATTGGCCAAAGGTCAAAATAAAATGCATACAATTGAAATCCAGTCTTGAACTAGCCAAAGAAAGACCCCCTTTCTTAAACAATGAACAGAAAACACCAAAACGATAAGTACAAACAAAAGCTTTGTTCAAGATTCCTGGCTTAGGACAGGCACATATAAAATGTAAAATATAAAACTCGAAAATTACTGAAACAACTGCTAATAACTGGTCCCAAACCTCACAACTTAATCATATAACTCATAACATTTTCATTAAAGCCTTCTAATGCATTAAATTATGAAATATAAGATTTCAATGAACCATTATCGTTTGTGGCAAACTAGTTGCCACAATTTAAGCCCCCCCCAAAAAAAATAATTTGGATGAGCATTTCGTTTAAAAAACATCAAATTACTTGGTCAGTGTTAAAAAAAAATTCGTTTCATCAGAGAACATTTGGATCTGAGGTTAAAATAAAGACCCCTATATTGTAGTAAATGACCATATTGATCGAATAGCATTCTCATATTTTCCATGCAATTAAAGAAATAAGTGTTCAATATAAACTCAACAAAATGTGTGTTTACGTTTTGAAGCGAGAAAAACTCGTATCACACTTCATAACAGGAAAAAATATCGGAGTTCTCTGCATGTTGCGAGATTGGTGGCCGTGAAAAAGTTATGGCGAGTTAAAGATTTGTTATTGTTTCACCTGTGTCATGTGACCTATGACATCACGGCAAAAGAGCCTATATGATACACACAAGAGACCACAAATATTTTTGTCTTCCAGAATTCCGACCAGTACCTCCCCGTGGTGGAAGACGGGCCCTGCTCCAGCGATAACAAAGGATACTCTGGAGCAGCTAACACTGCATGGCGGTGGTGTGTCATGGGCTGGACGACCCATGGCACATAGCGAGTCTAATAGTCGACGCAGAGGGGCTTTCCCCTAGTCGCGACTATAAATACCCATCTGCACAAATTCCTGTTACCATTCTCTCCCACAAACTATCATGCACAATCATTGTTTCCTAGAGCAACTAAACTATGGAACACGCGTCCCCCGCAGTCGCTTATAGCCCAGACTTGGACTCATTCAAGTCTAGTGCTTCCTCATTCCTTACACATTCTAAACACAATAGGTGATTTTATCTTTAATATTCAAAAATACAAAAAACAAAGGAATTTCTAATTTGTATTCAAAAGTTCAGTGTTCGCTTTTCTCACTAAATTGTTTCACAATTTAGAACTTTTATTTTTTTTTTATTTTCTTGCATGTGTCTCCTAGTATTTATCACCATATTGATGCACAGGGGCCTGTGAATTTTCTAGCTGGTGGCTCTTTGCCTCTTAACCCAAATACAAAGACCGTGAGCATGCAGCTAGACCCTGTGATAGTTTGGTGATAAAGTTAAAGGAGTAATTAACCTGTAGATGTAGATGAAGATGGTACAGGTAACAGCTGTGATTGGAAATAAAGAATAATAAATGAAAAAAAAACGACAAACATAAATCATGTAAGAACAAAATGATTTATAACTATTATTTAAAGTGAATGCATACTAAGCATCTTTTTTTAAAGTCTCAAGTTTTGTCACATGTCAACCACGTGTTATTGTTTATATTTACAGGATAAACGCATGCGCATAACGGTTATTCATCCGGGACGTTTAGCCTACGCGCGAAATGATGTCGAAGGAAAACACAGCATTGATTTATTGGTAAGAACGAATTAAACGATAATGTGTTGATAATCCGCTGCTTTTTGTAAGCTTTCTAATACAAAATGTCAAAAATCACATCATGACAATTTGAAATAACAACTGATACAAGACCCATGTTCCCATTTGGCAAGCAGCCATGTTGAAGACCTTGGCCGAAAAATTTTGAAAGTTTTCTTCCTTGTAGATCGCTTATTAATCTCAATAAATTCCAAACTATAACAAAGTAAATCATAATGTTGTCCAACGAAATTTGTCACGAAGGAGAAACTGGTGGTTTAAATGGGTTTTAATCCATGATGCAAACTACAGAATATCGATCTGCTGATGTTTTGATGATGTCATCTTTCTGACCTACTTTTCAAAATGGACATGTTGTTTATGTTGACATCGACTTTTAATAGTCAATAGTTGTTTAAGTCCTCCGATTTATTTACCTTAATCAAAACTTAAGGCCAATATCTAGAAATAGAAAGTAGTGAATTAAAAGAAAATTATTTCTCCATCTGATATTTGGATGTCTGGTAATTTTTCAAATCCGGGTAGTTTCGTACTGGGCCATTTCGTATCTACCCTATTTAGTTAGAACATTTTATTCTAAAAAAAATAATTTAATGAAACGTACAATGTACTTTGTAGTAATTTATCACCAGTAGATTTGAATACTTAAAATGCTAAAAGTGCATAAAAGTAATACCCTTATCTTTTGAACTTAAAGTGTAAGTTCGCGATTTTTTTGTTATTAGTTTATTTGATTTATTATAATGAGAGTAGGCATCATGCCGGGTTTGGGCATTGAAAACGAAATATTAAGAAAGATATTCGTAATTTTATTCCAATACACAAGACCATATGGGCGCTGCCATGCTATGAACAATGATGAATTATGGGATAGCTCAATTGGAGATGTGACGTCACATCTCCAATGATAAATACATTTATACGACGATATTTGTAACAAACGACCGATGTTGTCGATCATAATAATGATTTGGAATATGTGTTTGCTGCATGTACAGCAAATATTCATCAATACATTACTCAACCTTTAAGATCTATTTTCATCAATAAAATCTTGTTCTTAAGACAGCAAAAACATAAAGTTCGTGTTTGCTTTCTTTTTTTAAAGAAAGCAACTGGTTTTTAAATGATCAAACAATTACCGAATGAATAAGTATTTATAAGTATCCTCATTATCAGACTATCCATGCAAAATACTAATGGTATAGAACTGAAATAGAAAATGAGAAACAATTATATTTACAAAAACAAAACATAAACTCTGGCTCTGGTCCTCGGTAAATCTAGCAAAATTCTTAAAATATTTATTTTTTACAGTTTAGACCTGAAAAATACAAAAGAACAGTTAAAAAAATACCAAACAAATACCTTTTTCCAGTTTCTCTGAAAGATCGGTACGAAACGACTCACCTATTGATATAATCGGTACGAAACGACCCTAGGTACGAACGGGTTTCCGTACGAACAGTCCCGAGACCAATTTTTCGAAACCCGTTTTAACCTATTTAAAGACAAGTGAAGGTGTATTAAAACTGACAAAAAATACATTGTTTTACATAATATTCGCAACATGAAAAATTTTACACACACATTTATTTATTGGATTTAGAAACAAGCTTCTTCTCTAGTACAGAAACACCGTCAACAAGTTGAGGATTAATGCTTCTATAAATCCCTTTGTAGTGTGGCCTATTAAGAGGCTCCATTGAACTCACTCTTTTAAGGGGTCTTTTGCATTGTGCACAGGGTAGTCCTCTCCATATACACAGGACACTCTTTTATCCTCCTTTATGGACTCAGTCTGTGCCAAAAACTTTTTCAGCCACTAGACATTTGGGCTAGCAAATTTCTAATTCCACCAGACCGAATCAGATTCAAGCAGACCGATTTTTTTTTTCAGTCTAAAAGTACCATACCAAGCACTGCACCAGTAAACAATACAATGACATGACAAAAGAAATGAGCTTGGTCTAACTACATGTAATATTTTTTTCCAGATTTTTAATGGGTAAATCTCAGAGTGCCTTCTTTTACTTTGAGAAATATAATAGCAGACAAGTAAAGATATATTCTGTTTTATTTTTTAATACATATTGATATTTTAAAATATATTGCATTTTGCATGCAATTGCATAATACATTGGCCATGTCAGTCATTCATCTTTATTTATTTTCTTGGTTGATGAACAATATCAAAAAAACACCATTGAGGATGTTCAAAATGGCAGATTTTCGTTCATTTTTTATTTGGCATCTTTCCATTCAACGTACATGTACATATCCCCGTATAAATTGTACGTGTCTCCCAAAGAAAAAAAATCATTTGAAAGTTGAGAATCTCTTTTCCGATGACAAAAATTATCCGTTATTTCAAGAAAATTCTGAAGAGTGAGTAACAAATTAATATAATCAAGTATCTTGTTACCCTCGTACACGTTTAAAATCATCCATATAAACGTACCGTGTTTAAAATGCCTTAAAACTGCGATTTATTTATCTGAATTTCTCCATTTTTTGTAAATAATTCAAGAATACCTTGACCTTTATTTACTGACCAATGCGCATATGCAAGAGGAAACCATTCCATTCGGAAGGTTTTGCGCATGTTGGTAGTGTAGAGCGTTAACTCTCTACACCCGAATGCGGGATTTCCCCCTGACATCACGGAATCTGTTTTCAGATTATATATTTATTGAAAATGGCCGATTTCAAGGAGACGCTGATATAAAAACGGAGAAAAACAGATCTTTATTGGATAATAAATGAAAGATAAATGCAAGAATACTGAATAATATATATTTATTACTTTCAATTCACTAGACCAATCGGACCAGTAACTACCCAAATTAACTAGACCGATCAGATTTCTAATAGACACGGGCATCGGGCTAGTCGTTAACGTCGCACACTGTGGACTAGCATTGTTTCTTGAGACCATCCTCACCATTGGTGTCAAGAGATACATGTAGTTCGAAAATTGGTCTTAAATTTTCACCCTTAAGAAGGATAATACCATGAACCTTGGTAAAAGAAGCCTGACATGTAAACCCCTATACCACTGGCCCCCTTAAACTAAAATCTTGGATCCATCTCTGAAAACTAACTAGGGTATAGTGGGTAACATATTTTGGCATATTTTTAACTGTTTGGCTGAAATCGTTAAAATAAAAAAAAAAATTTTTCATGATGTTAGAAGCTCCGATAAAATTTTATGTAGACAATTGGTATTGTAAATTTGATCAATAATATTGTCATTTGTTGAATATTGATATACCAATCCCTGCCATGAGACACTGCATTTTTTATGCCCCCGCAATGAAATCATGACAAAGTGTCAGGGGTGACATTAAGTTTTACTCATGTCCTTTTGTACAAATTTCCATTAAGCTTTTCTTAAAAACTGTGCATAAAAATCATATGAAACTTGTTTACTGTTGTCTGATAGGATGGTTCAGACTCAGGGATTGGGAAGCTTTTTTTACAAAGGGGCCATTTACCACTCTTATCATTATAATTCAAAATTTGAAGGGGCCATTCTTTAACAATCTATAAAAAATTTTAAATTTGGAAGGGGCCATTTTTATCATTAAGGGACATATGGCCCATGGCCCCCTACCTTCCCAACCCCTGTTCAGTGTGACAAACTATGTCCTAAGCGACTTTCAGACGTGTCCTACTTCTACCAATTTTTACCGGATTTGTCCGGCGGTCCGAAGGACCTTCGGAATCACTGTTCCAAAATCAAGAAATTTTAGCGGTTTGTATTTTGGCGATTTCAGTCCGACCGCTAAAATACGCCAAAATTTGCACCCAGCTAAAATAACCCGCTATACGGTATGCCTTTAATCCAAGCCAAGTTACATTGTAGCTAAGAACTAGCTGGTAAACTTTTCTTAGCATAGGTACATGTATACATATAAGGTCATCATTCCTTTAAGTACATATATGTATATAATTTCACATGTATTCACACTTGACACATGCATCTCAATTCTTATTCACATTTGTCAAAATGTGAAATAACTTGTAGGTTCAAAGGCCTTAAGATTACATGTACGTGATAATTCAAATGATTTGACAGATAGGATCTGAGAATCTAACAGATTGAACCATGTTTCTTAAAATAGCAGCCAATCAGACATGTTCATTTGACACGCCTTTGGCCTTTTAAGATATTACAAAATGTTATTGTGCTGAAAAAGTTACTAAGTAATTACCAAATAGATTGTGTTTGTAGCGAAAAATTAGTAAAAAAATTGAAATCTAAAAAGTTCAATACTTAGAATGTTAGTCAGTAGTGAGATGATTTAAATATGGATGTTCTGAAAGTATACAACGCTTGTTTTAGTAAGTAAAAAATTGTATATCAGTGGCAAACGGTGAAGCTTGTTAGGGAAATGGTTGAGGTTTGAACCTCCCTTACCGAAATCATTTTTAACGGTTTTCAGCTAAATTGGGTGAAGATTTGTCTAAAATCCCACCCTTTTTCACACCATTATATATGTGCATCATCACTGATTTTGACAACAACTTGTACATGTATATAAATGTCAAATTATCAGAGTGAATTTTCAAAGGACTTTGGCTGAAGCCTACATGTACATTTTCATTAAATTTACACATACAGTTTTAACCAGATTGATGTGTTCCCTCCAATTTGGTGGAAAGTCAGGAAAACGTACATGTATTGCTTTTGTTCTGTCTGTCAATAACAAAGTTATTCCACTCAATGTCTCTGAAACATAATACAATACCAAAAACAGGTGCAAAACAGTTTATTTGGTTATCCTGTATATCGATATTTCAAGGAGCAACCACTCATCAGCAGCATTTGAATCAAAACATTTGGAAAAAGAAAACCAAAATTATTGAATGAAATGTTCTCAAAACCAAAAAGTTTGAACAGGACAGCCAAAACAAGCACCGAGGATATCGACCATATGATTTACAAGCATGACAAAGAAATTAAAGAAACCCAGTGTTTTAAACAATATATCTGCTAAATCATCTCTTTATTTTCTATTATTAAGTGAGTAGACCATACATGAACATGTATGTGCAGAGATGCAGATAATCTTTTTTCTTGTCAGACATTGGGTCCTACAAAAAAGATAAGTTTGCCTGACCTGCAAAATTTTTTTAAGACCTATCCACTATAGTTGTAATCAATTATTCCAATACTTTGCCAGACATAGGTCCTGCACAATGTCTTCACTTGCTGAAATTTTGCCCCCTTTGTCTGACATGTCCTCTGCATCAGCAAACTATGATTTCGAAGAAAAAACATTTTTCAAGAAAAAAGGGGAGGGACCAATGCGGACCAAAACAAACTTTATGTTTTTTTCTTTTTCAGGTGTTGGTAATGACAGGTGGCTTGAGAACTTTACTATGCAACTCCGACAAAAACCTGGCGCCATGACGAGATTAAGGAATAAAAAGACAGCAAAGAAAAGTGTCAAACAGAAAAGACCTGGTGCTGTTGGTGTGACTGAGGTACAAATCATCAATCATTTAACAAGCATTCATCCAGAAAACAAAACCAGCAATAAACATGAATTTCACATGTCAAGCTATAAAGCAGAGGAAAGAATGTATAATATTTAAGGAACTTGTCCTTCAGTGAAAATAATAAGAAATACAAAATGTATCATGGTGGGACATGTTGACCTCACTCTAGTATTTATACTTTACAAAGTTTGAAACCTAAGCATTACACAGGGATACAAGTTAGCACTGATCTGGGGATCAGGACTCAGGGACCTTGAAATTCCATGATTTACAAAAGTCATGAACCTGTGTTTATTTACAGTTACTTTTACTGTACTTTTACATTACCTGATAAATAACATCTGGTGGACTTTCCAGCTATTACTCCATAATGTCTTAGACATTTTCCCCTCAAATGTTAATTGGTACACCTGGTATGATATAGTCCTTTAGTTAAAATTAGAAGAAATTTATTCAAAATGTATTGTGATGGGGACATATTGAACCTCATTCTAGTACTAAAATTTGCAAACATCAGCAATACAAAATCACTTAAAATACTGACATTGTATATGATGTACATTTCCAGAGTAATGTACCTATTGCGAAAAATACCTAAGGCCATCATATAAAATATCTTAGATTCTCATCCCCTCTGGTTCCATTTTTATACGACCGCAAAAAATTTGCGGACGTATAATGGTATGATGCTGTCGTCGTCGTCGTTGTCGTCGTCATTGTCGTCGTCGTCTGGGGACATTTGGTTTCCGTGCGATAACTTGAGTAAATATTGACCAATTGTTATGAAATTTTTATATGATGTTTGTAACCACTAGAGGAAGGTTCCTATTGTATTTGGGGTTGGTGGCCCCTACCGTTTCAGAAAAAAGGGCCAAAAGGGGCTAATACGGGTGCATTGACAAAACTGTTGTAGAATGTTTATTATTCATTTGATTTTGAAAATTCTTTTTTTATCGAATTCCTTATTAAATTCTGTCAACAAAATGTCGAAATGGTTTTGATGTTTATTGAATCGTTACATTGCTACAGGGGGCCAAAGACGGGCCACACCCAAAAAATCAACTTTTTTATTTGTGGTCCGATTTTCAAAATCTTTTTTTCATTGGAATCCTTGTGAAAATCCCTGCCTGCATTTTTCAATCAGATTTGAAATATCTCTTACTGTTTTTGAGATATAAGGGGTCGAAGGGGCAAAAAATGCCATTTTTAAAAGTTGGTCAAGGCAAATGGTTTTACACAAGAAATTTAGCTGTAGTGGGCCAGCCAATTTTTATGAAGTTTAAATATGATGAATATATACACTGAAGGAAGCTTTTTATTGCATTTTGTGGTCCTAACCTTTTTTTTAAAAAAGGGTCAAAAGGGACTTAATCGTGTCAAAAATGTCAATGAATATAGAAATAATTATACCCCACGCAACGAAGTTGCGAAGGGTATAATGTTTTTGACTGGTCCGTCCGTCCGTACGTCCGTCCGTAACACTTTGGTTAAGTTCTTGGTTAAGGTCCATTACTCGGATACTAGATGTTGGGGGTCAATGATATTTCACCACCAGATGGGTCTTGGGTAGTGCTACACCACCCACTAGAAATTAGGTCACTGTGACCTATATTTTATGCATGAACGACTTCGGTTAAGTTCTTGGTTAAGGTCCTTAACTTGGATACTAGATATTGGGGTTCAATGATATTTCACTACTAGATGTGTCTTAGGTAAGGTTACACCACCCACTAGATATTAGGTCACTGTGACCTATATTTTACGCATGAATGACATTGGTTAAGTTCTTGGTTAAGGTCCATATCTCAGATACTACATGTTGATGGTCAATGGTATTTCACCACTAGATGTGTCTTGGGTAACATGACACCACCCAATAAAAATTAGATCACTGTGACCTATATTTTATGCATGAACGACTTCGGTTAAGTTCTTGGTTAAGGTCCATAACTTGGATACTAGATGTTGGGGGTCAATGATATTTCACCACTAGATGTGTCTTGGGTAAGGTGACACCATTCACTAGAAATGAGGTCACTGTGACCTATATTTTACGCATGAATGACTTTGGTTAAGTTCTTGATTCAGATCTATATCTTGAATACTACATGTTAGGGGTCAATAATATTTCACTACTTGATGAGTCTTGGTAACATGGCACCACCCACCAGAAATAAGGTCACAGCGACCTATATTTTACACATGAACACTTTTAATTAATTTCTTGGTAAAGGTCCATATCCCAGTAAATACACATTGAGGATCAATGATATTTCAAGAACGGGAGGGCCATCCTGTGGCTCATAGACACATTATCTAGTTGATTCACAAATTTTTGTGGGAGTAATGGCCCTTTGGACTAGAAATTTGCAGAAAATCATGATTACATTTTGTAATCGCAACTCCTCTTAACCTACTGAACAGAATTTAACGAAACTTGGTATGCAAGAAGTACACCCTATGTAGTTGTGCATACCACCGGGAATGTTTGATTCGCAAATTTTTGTATGAGTTATGGCCCTTTGGACTTAGAAATTTGCAGAAAATCATGATCACAGTTTGTGATGGCAACTCCTCTTAAACTACATAACAGAATTTAACGAAACTTGGTATGCAAGAAGAACACCATATGTAGTTGTGCATATTACAAGGAATTTTTTATCCCCAAATTTTTGTCGGAGTTATGACCCTTTGGACTAAGAAATTTGACATAACTTTGTTATGATATTCAAATACTTGCACGTTCACTTTTACAATCATTCAATATTATTGATTCCTGTAGCTTGATACTAATTCCTCAAGGATAACATTGATAGTCCATTAGCGGCACGCGTGGGGTATGTGAGCGTGCTCACTAAGGTTCTTTCATTTTTTTTCTATTAAATGTTATTGTAAATATATATGTGTCAAATATGCATTTTAAAGTCCACCATAGGTTGCATGTGTAATAAAGCTTTGTAAGTCCACCATGGGCTGCATGTGACCAAAGCAATAGACTATCCATATTGGGCCTCCAATGTACAGGGTTCAACTTGTTGCGGTCGTATCATGCTGCGCTCAGCGTAGCTTTTTATTCATGTTTTTAGGCAAATTTTGTTTATTTTCTTTTAAAATGACAGAATATATCATCTAAATGGATAACACATAAAAAATAAAATTCACCCACCCACCCCATATTTTACAGGAAATTGGATGAGAATCTAGGAATTATTATATTATGGCCTAACCTCGAAATTCTGTAAATTAAATGAATTTTCTTGGACTATTCTTGTTTTTTCTTGTCATTTATTTTTATGCCCCTGCGACGACATGTCGGGGGGCATTAAGTTTTACTCATGTCCGTCCGTACAAAATTTCCGTCAAGCTTTTCTCAGGAACCATAAATGAGAATGATTTGAAACTTTGTAGGATTGTTCAGTATGACAAACTATACGTCTTAAGCAATTTGCAGACCTGTCCGACATCTACTTCCTGTTTGGGACTTAGGCGAATGTAAAAATATGTGACCATGACTATGAAAATTTTCGTCAAGCTTTTCTCAGGAACCATACATGATAATGATTTGAAACTTGGTAGGATGGTTCAGTATGACAAACTATATGTCCTAAGCGATTTTCAGACCTGACGGACATCTACTTCCTGTTTGGATATAGGCTGATGTGAAAGTGTGTGAACATGACTTTAACAATTTTCGTCAAGCTTTTCTCAGGAACCGTACATGAGAATGATTTGAAACTTGATAGGATGGTTTAGTATGACAAACTATACATCCTAAGCGTTTTTGAGACCAGTCGGACATCTACTTCCTGTTTGAGACTTAGGCTGATGTGAAAATGTGTGAACATGACTTTAAAAAATTTTGTCAAGCCTTTCTCAGGAACCATACATGAGAATGATTTGAAACTTGGTAGAATGGTTCAGTATCACAAACTGTATGTCCTTAGCGACTTTCAGGTCTGTCAGACATCAACTTCCTATTTAGGGCCTAGGGGGGGCATCTGTGTCCCATGGACACATTCCTTCTTTATTTAAAAATAATTTGTATTGTATTATTGTTGCAGGAACCAACAGAAGGAAAGAAACCCAAACCTTGTGAACCAGCAGAGCCAGATATGATTTCTTCTACTCCATGTATAGAAAGGAAGAGAAAAGGTAAGTCATGTGACAGTCATGTGATGAACCAGCAGATCAAGGTAAGTCATGTGACAGTCATGTGATGAGCCAGCAGAGCCAGATATGATTTCTTCTACTCCATGTATAGAAAGGAAGAGAAAAGGTAAGTCATGTGACAGTCATGTGATGAGCCAGCAGAGCCAGATATGATTTCTTCTACTCCATGTATAGAAAGGAAGAGAAAAGGTAAGTCATGTGACAGTCATGTGATGAGCCAGCAGAGCCAGATATGATTTCTTCTACTCCATGTATAGAAAGGAAGAGAAAAGGTAAGTCATGTGGCAGTCATGTGATGAGCAAGCAGAGCCGATCTGATTTGAATTTCTTCTACTCCAAGTATAAAAAGGAAGAGAAAAGGTAAGTCACATGACAGTCATGTGGAAAAGGGAAAAAAGTCATGTGATCATAATTGAAAATTCAAAAACAGAATTTTTTAATATTATTTGTATGCATTTGTCAGTCAGACAATCTAATGCAAATAACATATAAACACTTATAAAAAATGATTTACAGCTAAAGGTTTGGGTGGTTTCATATCCATGTGAAGTTTTGAGATACTATGAAATACAGGGGCCACTCTTCTGATGCTTCTTATAACATTCACATTGTCCCAAAAAATTTCCACTAAGAAACAGGACACTGCATGTCACTTGGCCATGGAAGACCTCAACTTCAATCTCCAGCTGGTTTAAACAGTCACATGTTTGTTGGCCTGATAGGGAGTGAAAAATTTGTTAAAAAAATGGTAAATGGCAGCGAAAATTATTTTCTAACAAGTTTTCTTGGCAACTGTTTATCACAACCTGGTATTCAGCAACAGCATAGCATGTTGGATTCAATGTCAGGTCTGTCACTTACATACTTACTGTTTAACAAAATCCCACCATTTTGACTTTGACAGTCTCTCTCTTTTTCAGGGAAAAAGATACCAGTTTTAAATCCAGTCCAGGAGAATAGTGACCCCCCAGGGAGCCCCCCTCGGACGGCCAACAGTGGAACTTTGTTCTCACCGGTCTATTCCTATGTTGGTAAGTTGTCAATATTGAGACTGGAACAGGAGTTCCTGTATTGGCCAGTTGTCAATATTGAGTCTGGAACAGGAGTTCCTGTGTTGGTAAGTTGTCAATGCTGAGACTGAAACAGGAGTTCCTGTGTTGGTAAGTTGTCAATATTGAGACTGAAACAGGAGTTCCTGTGTTGGTAAGTTGTCAATATTGAGACTGGAACAGGAGTTCCTGTGATGGTAAGTTGTCAATATTGAGACTGGAACAGGAGTTCCTATGTGGGTAAGTTGTCAATATTGAGACTGGAACAGGAGTTCCTATGTGGGTAAGTTGTCACTATTGAGACTGAAACAGGAGTTCCTATGTTGGTAAGTTGTCAATATTGAGACTGAAACAGGAGTTCCTATGCCGGTAAGTTTTTAATATTGAGACTGGAACAGGAGTTCCTGTGTTGGTAAGTTGTCAATATTGAGACTGGAACAGGAGTTCCTGTGATGGTAAGTTGTCAATATTGAGACTGGAACAGGAGTTCCTGTGATGGTAAGTTGTCAATATTGAGACTGGAACAGGAGTTCCTATGTGGGTAAGTTGTCAATATTGAGACTGGAACAGGAGTTCCTATGTGGGTAAGTTGTCAATATTGAGACTGGAACAGGAGTTAAGTTTTACTTTTGTTTCCCCTGCCACTATGTGGAGCAGGGACATAGAAATCGTGGACCTAGAAACTGTTCTGGTTGAATATTTGGATGTTGGTAATTCTAAATGTTTTTCCTACAATTCATACTGACATAAACATGAGTTAGGAAAGGAAATCATAAAAAAATTGTGCATGGTGAGGACATATAAAAAAGTGCCTTGACCCACCCCCCACCCCCCAAAAAAAATGCAATTACTTCTAGATTAAACCTTAGAGAACAAAGTCAGGGATTTGGGAATTTAGATGAAAATGAATAATAGCACTAGATTTTTCTGTATCAAGATTTATATTAAACCAAAATTAGATAAAAACTGGGGCCTCACCGCCTGTTTGTCTGTCCAAAATCAGGTTTACCAATGTATGGTATCATCATGAAAACTTGCACACATATATATTAAAACTGTACATCAGGTTATGACTAACAAAGATCATACAATTGTACCTCTCTCATTCATTTAATGGTTGATTGATAACAGAAATAGGGGGGAGGGTGTTATTATGATATCACAAAATTTAATACCCGACATCAACTTCATGGTTCAGTGATTGCTCGGAAAAATCCTGCCAGTCTTTTTAGACATATTATTGTTTTCCATGTATACATAGTTTATATCAAACGTCACGAGTTACATGTATTTCCCTTGTTCTATTTTTAGATGAAGATGAGGAACACCACAAGATTCTCCATGTGACGAAATCGTTAGATTTTAGCCAGTGTGTGTCCATGTATTCTGAAGAAGAAGATTCAGACTCTACTTCATCAAGTAGGCTATTAAAATGTTCTGGGCTATTCGGGTTAAATTTCCCATTTGGGGTGGAACATCACCTTAAATATTATACCGTTGTGGGCAGTATCCAGGAATTGCCCTTTCTCTCTGTCAGTAGTCTGTTCACATTCCTTCTTTATGGCTTACGTCAATGAAATTTTGTTGATACTTTACATAAAGCTATGATAAAATAATTGCTAGATGATTATCATTATTTCTTAAAAATATTGGGCAGGGGGATGCGAATTTTATTTATTATTCCATTTTGATAAAATATGCTGCCATTTTAAAAGAAATTGACCAAAAATTTACTTAAATTGTCAAAAAATCGAAAACAAAAATTTTAGAGGGAGCTGAAAAAATCAGGGTGGTACACTCCAGCTAACACGGATTAATCAAAGCCGTGATGTCGTGAAGGCGACCATTAACTCATAATGGACTGTCCTTGACGGCCATCGATAAAATCATCGTGGATTGTAAAACGATGTCCGCGAAGAAATCCACGTTGAAAATGGATATGCGATATATTAATGCAGAAACAAATGTTCGTTTGATAGAAACTTGGGGTTTTTCTAATTAAAAGTATTTTTAGATGTTTAAATAGGTTGCTTTCATATATACTGATTTACTTGTAAAAAAACATTTATACAGCTAAGTTATGTTGTTACTTTTAATGGAAGTATTTGTTTAAAAATGGTCAATGATTTTAAAAAGTTTTCATTCCCCATTAAGAGCCTCAGTTGTTTTATCTGGAACCACATTCCTTTGTAATTGTCACCTGTCAATCATTCCTTAAGATATTTAAAGATGAAAGGTGACTGACCGGTGAGATTAAAATATTCTCACGCACCTGGAGTTGAAGTTATTGTTGCAGACGATGACAGGTAAATCAATTGAAGGATGCTCCAATCAAAGATTTCCCTGATTAGAATTTAGACACACCCACAAAAGCTCGAATGGAAAATTCCACTGGCACAATCATTTACTTCGTAAAATAAACAAACAAATTTAGCAGATGTGAATTATACCTGGCCACGCCATGGCCTACCCTACGGGAGACCACCTTACAAATTACATAATCCAGATAATAATTAGCATGTGGGTCTGAAGTATTATACACAGGAAACGGTAGGTAAACCCCTGTTGTGCACTGCTGTTGGTCCGAGCATCAAAGTGTCATGCAAGGTCAAATTTACATCTTACATTGTCTTCAATCAATTCAAATAATCGTAATTCTTAAAAGGCAGATTAGGTACTGAAGTTAAATTTGGTGCAAGTCCTGGACTTTGAGTCCTGTCTTGTTCCATTTCAAATCAGTTTGAAATGAATTTTCCTTTCATATAAGATTATTAGATAAAAACTTCTTAAGTTTTCATCATAATTAAAGATCGTCCATTTTCTCATTTCAGCCCAGATTGCTGTCATTGTTAAAAGAATGAAAATGCCGTGCTGAAGTTAATTTCGGCTCCTGTCTTTTTCGATTTTTAATCAGTTTGAAATAATTTTTTCTTTCATATAAGTTTATTACATAAAACTTTTTAAAACTTTCTTGAAATCTTAATCATAAGACCTCATTTCAGCCAAGGTCGTTGTCATTTTTAAAAGTGAAAATGCGCTGCAGTTCACTTTGTCGCAAGTCTTTCACTTCCGTCTTTTACAAATTGAAAAATTATAAAGAATTGTCCTATTTATAAGATAACAAAAAAATAATTGCTGCAATAATTTCACTTGTATTAAATTTCGTTACAAATGCGTAAGTTACTAGTCTAAAACAATTTTGATTCATCAAACGTATCGCGTAAAATATTACATCTGCATTTTCCGATAGGTGATTATAAGAATTAAGAAAAATTTCAATTTTCACGTAAAATGGTATTTTTGTTTCTCCGTTTTGTGATTCACACATATATATGAATAAGTCAAAGTGGAAAATTATACTTATAAACTTCAAGAGTTATTCTTGCTCGCATTACACAGGACCGACAGACTTGCTGAAACTGCAAGACGCTTGCCCTAAAAGAAAGACAAATTTTGTCTAGGTCTTTATATGACTTAATTCTTTTTCTTTTCCAGTTACAGTTGTAAAATCTTTTAATTTCAAAACGTAAAAACTTATTTAATACATCACCGATTTCAAATTGATTTTTGAAATAAAACTACATGGAAATCCGAACAGCCGACGGTTCTTTCTTGATCCTAAATCTTGATCAGTCTCTTTTTCTCTCTCTTTTATTTTAAATCTAATTCTTATATAAAATATGCTTCAAATTGAATACAACATAGCCTTTCAAATTAGGTTTTAGATGTTTACTATTAACTGACGGCAATGAAGATTTTTCAATATGTGGATCGTGTCTTTCTGGCAAATTCCATATTCTTTCGTTTTTAAATTCTATAACATCGATGATGACCGCTTTTACGGGTCAAAAAATAAAAAAAAGTCTTAAGTTTAAAATTCATATTATATACATATTACAAATTTTTATGTCAATCATTGCTTGACCGATTTTACGTGTCTTTCTCAATAATTATATAACTTATAGCACAATCATAATTATTAAAAACTTTTCAAATTTACATCTATTGAAATATTTCAATCAGTTAGAATAAAGCTGACAGGTAACAGTAATTAGGTTGATGATAAGGTTCATGTACAAATTAATGATCTCTGCTCAGGCTGGCGATAATAAAACCACAGGTGTCAGCATTTTTAGAGTTGGTAACTTTTAATACACAAGCGCCGCCTTCATACAATTTACCTGTCATTCACACCTACTTACCTGATTAGTTCCGCCCATAAAGTTATTTTCAATAGTGCAACATCCAATGAAATGAAAAACTAAAATATTGATTTTCCAATCTGAGTGGGGCATTTTATTTTGCCAATCAGAGATTTTCCAATCTACACGAGGCATTTAATAAAAGGTAATAAAAGAAGATCAAACAAACCGATTTGACGATCGACGGACTTGATTAGATCATCAAACTTTAATAAAAAGTTTTGTGAAACCAAATTGTAACCTTATATATTCACTAATGAAACTACTCATCGATAAAATAAACAGCAGACTATGATTTCCACGATGGATAGAAAACGTCCATCTTAAGACGTGGCGATCGTGGAATTAACGATAATCTAATAAGTCATTAAAATCCCTTTTCATCCGCTTAAAGACGCGGGCCTCTGATTTTCCATTATAGCTGCAGTGTAGGTGATGAGAATCTAGGGGCCTAAAGGGAGACCATTTATATGAAAATGTGAATTAAGAAATTTTATTGCTGTCAAATCATTCATGGGAGATAATTGGATAAGTTGCAATTTAGAATTCAATAAGGGACAGGGGATGTGGGGATCCTTTGATTCTTTTATCACACACAGTTAAAGTAACTTTAAACACTGGAAATTCTAACTACATATAACTGTTGTTTGGGTTTGCCCTTAACATCACCAATGACATGATAGATAGGGGTGTAACGATACCACTTCCCCACGATCCGATACAGATCACGATACCTGGCTCACGATCCGATCCGTATCACGATACCTTTTACTTTCATAACTTTGGCTCACGATCCGATCCGTATCACGATACCTTTTACTTTCATAACTTACAAAAGACCTGCTTGTCATATCATTGTAAATCGATGGTAATGTTTAAGAAGTATAATTTTCATGTGTTAAATAGACTGTAAACCGAAGTCTTTTCAAGCAAAAGATTTTATTTCAGTCCGACTGACAATATTTTGTGCCATTGTTGACACCGGAAGCACGCTTTTTATCTTCCTACCAAAGATGGATACGACAATTTTTGGATCGGATCGGAATCGCGAAGTCAAACACGGTATCGATTTCCGGATCGTGGGATAAAATATCGTGATGCACCGGTGCATCGGTGAATCGTTACACCCCTAATGATAGATAACCACTGAACCTGCTTAAAAACAGTAAATGAAAGCATCAGCAACTTAGTCATGAATGATGCCCCTATTGTGCTTATATCTGTGTAAAAAATAGTTTAAACAATATAAGACTCTAGTAGATGTGGGAAATATTCAACGTGTGATGGAACAAAGAAATTTTCACTGGTGTAAATCTAAAATATTACAATGTGGTATAAAAGCAGTTAAGATTCCCCAGATTCTAGAAATGTATGCAAATCCTTTGAATATTTTTTCCCCATATATGAAATGTTCGAGTCTGTCCATCCCAAATGTTGGAGGCATTAGGGATGTTCCCTACAATGTTAACAAATAAGTTTTTATGTATGCATTGTCAGTATTTTAATCCAATTTGGATTGGTTTTATTTTCAGCCAAGGAGAATCAAGAGCCGTCATTTGAGCGAGACTCTGGAGAGTCATCAGGCGATGAATGTATGGAGGACAACAACAACCATCTCTATGACAGCTGTGGTGCTCCATACACGGAGTACCATCCAATGGAAGAAGAAGAAGAGGAGGTGTCGGACGAGTCATATGAGGGTGGGGATTGGGAGTCACAGCCCTTTGATCCGTGAGTTTAGACAACGAAGGGGTGTGAAATCCATCTTTCGGCTTTTGGTTGGATTTTACAAGCTGAAAGAAAAAAAATTCAAACCATTTTCTTCATTTATGTTAAGATAAATTGCCTGTGTACATGGTGTAGGTCACTTACTTTCTTTAAACATCTGACTATTTTTGACAGATTAAGATTTAAAAGTTAAAATGTTGAGCCAATGGGAAAAAAAATTCCTAACAATTCCTGTCAATTTAAAAATCAATAAATCAAAGTTAAGTTTCTTCCTAATGAAAATAGCATATTTTAACATAATGATGGCTCAAATGAAATATGATATAATGTAACCAGAACTTTTTTTCGCGAGGAATTTATTTTCAAGAATTTTGCAGTCAGGCCTTAGTGAAATTGTAGACGCATGAAAATCAGTAATTACATTATGTTTCTTTAGCGTAATTTTTAATGTTTTTTAGATGTTCATAAGAATTAAATTCAAACAAGGGGACCGTCTGTTCTAAGAAATAAAGGTTTGAGATTTACTTGCCTGAATCTTTGATATTCAGTATTTGTTCTAGTTATCAAATACAAAATTCCTTCAAATTTCACTTGCTTAAAAGGATTTTTACTGGCCTGGGCTAGCAGGCCATTGCTAATTTCCCAGAGTGAAATTGGAGCCATATCTTTTAAGTTTTTGATGTGTTATATTTACAGCTACATGTTCATCAAGAACCTGCCTCCCCTGACAGATGAACTCAGAGCAAGACTACCTGCTTTACCAATTAAAACCAGAAGTTCACCAGAGTTTTCATTAGTGCTTGATTTAGTAAGTTTATCTCCATCATTTAGTCCACAAGTTCAGTTTATTTGATAACCTGGAGCTCAGAGCAAGACTACTTTATACCAATTTAAACCAGACTTTCGTCAGAGTTTTCATTAGTGCTTGATTTAGTAAGTTTATCTCCATCATTTAGTCCACAAGTTCAGTTTCTCTGATAACCTGGAGGTCAGAGCAAGACTACTTTACTTATTTAAACCAGACTTTCACCAGAGTTTTCATTAGTGCTTGATTTAGTAAGTTTATCTCACAAGTTCAGTTTATTTGATAACCTGGAGCTCAGAGCAAGACTACTTTACCAATTGAAACCAGACTTTCACCAGAGTTTTCATTAGTGCTTGATCTAGTAAGTTCAATAAGCATCTTTTGTCTACTAAATAAGTTCAATTATAAACAAGTCTAAATTCTGATAAAACCTTTTATTAGTGCTCTTTGATTTTCATAAGTGCATCCGTAAGTTGAATTTTTCTTCTAAAACGGATCTTGTCTATATTACATCTAGTCTTAACCGTCCTATTTAAGTAAAAATAGATATGGTTCAAGATCAGGTGAACAATAATTAAAATTAAAGAATATACATGTATATAAATCATTAGTTTGCAGGAATTTAACATGCACATATTGAATAAACATCAGGTACGATAAAAGTCTGACTTGAGAACCAAAAATTTAAGAATCCACAAACTGATCCTTTTCAAGAAAATCACTTTTGGTTTTTCCAGGAAAATTGGTACACAGTAAAATAAATGAATCCACAATAATGGATATACAAACAAGAACTGTAATACCTCTAATTATCTCCCCTTCCATTACAGTATAAAATCTTAGTACAGAATTAGAAGATGCAGCATTCAGTTTCCCTGTTCTGTTTCAAGAAGTTACTTACCTCTAATTATCTCCCCTTCTATTACAGGATGAGACCTTAGTACATTGTAGTTTAACAGAATTAGACGATGCAGCATTCAGTTTCCCCGTTCTGTTTCAAGAAGTCACTTACCTCTAATTATCTCCCCTTCCATTACAGGATGAGACCTTAGTTCACTGTAGTTTAACAGAATTAGACGATGCAGCATTCAGTTTCCCCGTTCTGTTTCAAGAAGTCACTTACCTCTAATTATCTCCCCTTCTATTACAGGATGAGACCTTAGTTCATTGTAGTTTAACAGAATTAGACGATGCAGCATTCAGTTTCCCCGTTCTGTGTCAAGAAGTGACTTACCTCTAATTATCTCCCCTTCCATTACAGGATGAGACCTTAGTTCATTGTAGTTTAACAGAATTAGACGATGCAGCATTCAGTTTCCCTGTTCTGTTTCAAGAAGTCACTTACCTCTAATTATCTCCCCTTCCATTACAGGATGAGACCTTAGTTCATTGTAGTTTAACAGAATTAGACGATGCAGCATTCAGTTTCCCCGTTCTGTTTCAAGAAGTCACTTACCTCTAATTATCTCCCCTTCCATTACAGGATGAGACCTTAGTACATTGTAGTTTAACAGAATTAGACGATGCAGCATTCAGTTTCCCTGTTCTGTTTCAAGAAGTCACTTACCTCTAATTATCTCCCCTTCTATTACAGGATGAGACCTTAGTTCACTGTAGTTTAACAGAATTAGACGATGCAGCATTCAGTTTCCCCGTTCTGTTTCAAGAAGTCACTTACCTCTAATTATCTCCCCTTCTATTACAGGATGAGACCTTAGTTCATTGTAGTTTAACAGAATTAGACGATGCAGCATTCAGTTTCCCCGTTCTGTTTCAAGAAGTTACTTACCTCTAATTATCTCCCCTTCTATTACAGGATGAGACCTTAGTTCATTGTAGTTTAACAGAATTAGATGATGCAGCATTCAGTTTCCCCGTTCTGTTTCAAGAAGTGACTTACCTCTAATTATCTCCCCTTCTATTACAGGATGAGACCTTAGTTCATTGTAGTTTAACAGAATTAGAGGATGCAGCATTCAGTTTCCCCGTTCTGTTTCAAGAAGTGACTTACCTCTAATTATCTCCCCTTCTATTACAGGATGAGACCTTAGTTCATTGTAGTTTAACAGAATTAGATGATGCAGCATTCAGTTTCCCCGTTCTGTTTCAAGAAATTACTTACCTCTAATTATCTCCCCTTCTATTACAGGATGAGACCTTAGTACATTGTAGTTTAACAGAATTAGATGATGCAGCATTCAGTTTCCCCGTTCTGTTTCAAGAAGTTACTTACCTCTAATTATCTCCCCTTCCATTACAGGATGAGACCTTAGTACACTGTAGTTTAACAGAATTAGACGATGCAGCATTCAGTTTCCCCGTTCTGTTTCAAGAAGTCACTTACCTCTAATTATCTCCCCTTCTATTACAGGATGAGACCTTAGTACATTGTAGTTTAACAGAATTAGACGATCCAGCATTCAGTTTCCCCGTTCTGTTTCAAGAAATTACTTACCTCTAATTATCTCCCCTTCTATTACAGGATGAGACCTTAGTACATTGTAGTTTAACAGAATTAGATGATGCAGCATTCAGTTTCCCTGTTCTGTTTCAAGAAGTCACTTACCTCTAATTATCTCCCCTTCTATTACAGGATGAGACCTTAGTTCATTGTAGTTTAACAGAATTAGATGATGCAGCATTCAGTTTCCCCGTTCTGTTTCAAGAAGTGACTTACCTCTAATTATCTCCCCTTCTATTACAGGATGAGACCTTAGTTCATTGTAGTTTAACAGAATTAGAGGATGCAGCATTCAGTTTCCCCGTTCTGTTTCAAGAAGTTACTTACCTCTAATTATCTCCCCTTCCATTACAGGATGAGACCTTAGTACACTGTAGTTTAACAGAATTAGACGATGCAGCATTCAGTTTCCCCGTTCTGTTTCAAGAAGTCACTTACCTCTAATTATCTCCCCTTCCATTACAGGATGAGACCTTAGTTCATTGTAGTTTAACAGAATTAGACGATGCAGCATTCAGTTTCCCCGTTCTGTTTCAAGAAGTCACTTACCTCTAATTATCTCCCCTTCTATTACAGGATGAGACCTTAGTTCACTGTAGTTTAACAGAATTAGACGATGCAGCATTCAGTTTCCCTGTTCTGTTTCAAGAAGTTACTTACCTCTAATTATCTCCCCTTCCATTACAGGATGAGACCTTAGTTCATTGTAGTTTAACAGAATTAGATGATGCAGCATTCAGTTTCCCTGTTCTGTTTCAAGAAGCTACTTACCTCTAATTATCTCCCCTTCTATTACAGGATGAGACCTTAGTTCATTGTAGTTTAACAGAATTAGACGATCCAGCATTCAGTTTCCCCGTTCTGTTTCAAGAAGTTACTTACCTCTAATTATCTCCCCTTCCATTACAGGACGTGAGACCTTAGTTCATTGTAGTTTAACAGAATTAGATGATGCAGCATTCAGTTTCCCTGTTCTGTTTCAAGAAGTCACTTACCTCTAATTATCTCCCCTTCTATTACAGGATGAGACCTTAGTACATTGTAGTTTAACAGAATTAGACGATGCAGCATTCAGTTTCCCCGTTCTGTTTCAAGAAGTCACTTACCTCTAATTATCTCCCCTTCCATTACAGGATGAGACCTTAGTTCACTGTAGTTTAACAGAATTAGAAGATGCAGCATTCAGTTTCCCCGTTCTGTTTCAAGAAGTTACTTACCTCTAATTATCTCCCCTTCCATTACAGGACGTGAGACCTTAGTTCATTGTAGTTTAACAGAATTAGACGATCCAGCATTCAGTTTCCCCGTTCTGTTTCAAGAAATTACTTACCTCTAATTATCTCCCCTTCTATTACAGGATGAGACCTTAGTACATTGTAGTTTAACAGAATTAGATGATGCAGCATTCAGTTTCCCTGTTCTGTTTCAAGAAGTCACTTACCTCTAATTATCTCCCCTTCTATTACAGGATGAGACCTTAGTTCATTGTAGTTTAACAGAATTAGACGATGCAGCATTCAGTTTCCCCGTTCTGTTTCAAGAAGTCACTTACCTCTAATTATCTCCCCTTCCATTACAGGATGAGACCTTAGTTCACTGTAGTTTAACAGAATTAGAAGATGCAGCATTCAGTTTCCCCGTTCTGTTTCAAGAAGTTACTTACCTCTAATTATCTCCCCTTCCATTACAGGACGTGAGACCTTAGTTCATTGTAGTTTAACAGAATTAGAAGATGCAGCATTCAGTTTCCCCGTTCTGTTTCAAGAAGCTACTTACCTCTAATTATCTCCCCTTCTATTACAGGATGAGACCTTAGTTCACTGTAGTTTAACAGAATTAGACGATGCAGCATTCAGTTTCCCTGTTCTGTTTCAAGAAGTTACTTACCTCTAATTATCTCCCCTTCTATTACAGGATGAGACCTTAGTTCATTGTAGTTTAACAGAATTAGACGATGCAGCATTCAGTTTCCCCGTTCTGTTTCAAAAAGTCACTTACCTCTAATTATCTCCCCTTCTATTACAGGATGAGACCTTAGTACATTGTAGTTTAACAGAATTAGATGATGCAGCATTCAGTTTCCCTGTTCTGTTTCAAGAAGTCACTTACCTCTAATTATCTCCCCTTCCATTACAGGATGAGACCTTAGTTCATTGTAGTTTAACAGAATTAGACGATGCAGCATTCAGTTTCCCCGTTCTGTTTCAAGAAGTCACTTACCTCTAATTATCTCCCCTTCTATTACAGGATGAGACCTTAGTTCATTGTAGTTTAACAGAATTAGACGCTGCAGCATTCAGTTTCCCTGTTCTGTTTCAAGAAGTTACTTACCTCTAATTATCTCCCCTTCTATTACAGGATGAGACCTTAGTACATTGTAGTTTAACAGAATTAGACGCTGCAGCATTCAGTTTCCCTGTTCTGTTTCAAGAAGTTACTTACCTCTAATTATCTCCCCTTCTATTACAGGATGAGACCTTAGTTCATTGTAGTTTAACAGAATTAGACGATGCAGCATTCAGTTTCCCCGTTCTGTGTCAAGAAGTGACTTACCTCTAATTATCTCCCCTTCTATTACAGGATGAGACCTTAGTTCATTGTAGTTTAACAGAATTAGACGCTGCAGCATTCAGTTTCCCTGTTCTGTTTCAAGAAGTTACTTACCTCCAATTATCTCCCCTTCTATTACAGGATGAGACCTTAGTACATTGTAGTTTAACAGAATTAGACGATGCAGCATTCAGTTTCCCCGTTCTGTTTCAAGAAGTTACTTACCTCTAATTATCTCCCCTTCCATTACAGGATGAGACCTTAGTTCATTGTACTTTAACAGAATTAGACGATGCAGCATTCAGTTTCCCCGTTCTGTTTCAAGAAGTCACTTACCTCTAATTATCTCCCCTTCCATTACAGGATGAGACCTTAGTACATTGTAGTTTAACAGAATTAGACGATGCAGCATTCAGTTTCCCCGTTCTGTTTCAAGAAGTTACTTACCTCTAATTATCTCCCCTTCCATTACAGGATGAGACCTTAGTTCATTGTAGTTTAACAGAATTAGACGATGCAGCATTCAGTTTCCCCGTTCTGTTTCAAGAAGTCACTTACCTCTAATTATCTCCCCTTCCATTACAGGATGAGACCTTAGTTCATTGTAGTTTAACAGAATTAGAGGATGCAGCATTCAGTTTCCCCGTTCTGTTTCAAGAAGTTACTTACCTCTAATTATCTCCCCTTCTATTACAGGATGAGACCTTAGTACATTGTTGTTTAACAGAATTAGACGATGCAGCATTCAGTTTCCCTGTTCTGTTTCAAGAAGTCACTTACCTCTAATTATCTCCCCTTCTATTACAGGATGAGACCTTAGTACATTGTTGTTTAACAGAATTAGACGATGCAGCATTCAGTTTCCCCGTTCTGTTTCAAGAAGTCACTTACCTCTAATTATCTCCCCTTCTATTACAGGATGAGACCTTAGTACATTGTAGTTTAACAGAATTAGACGATGCAGCATTCAGTTTCCCCGTTCTGTTTCAAGAAGTTACTTCAGGGGTTAAAAAATCCACTAGCCCGACGCCCGGGGCTAGTGAAAATCATATTCGGGCTACCAAAGTTTACAACCACCTACGGGCTAGTTAAAAATTGTAGTTGACTTAATTTGCGCTATAAATAAAACTATGAAAAACCTAGATCTATTATTATCGCCATTAACCGGTACTGGGGGATATCACTATTGATTTAATCACCCAAATCATTCATGTCTCGCAATTTATCGTCATTGCCTGGTAGGGGGGGGATAACACAATTGATTTAATCTATGTCATCGTCATTATCTGGTACTTGGGGGTGGTACAATTGATTTAAGTGCAATATCCCGTACTTTCGATTTCACATTGGGTTATTTCCTTGGGAGGAAAATTATGATAGACAATTACAATCACCTTTCCAAACTTAAATAAAGGTAGTTTTACTCTTAAAAAGGTCAAAGTCTCCTGAATTTATTTTAAAATCAGTCTGAAAGTTTAATGAAAAAGATCAACGGCCACATTTATTTTAAGGGGAAAATTATGATAGGGGACTGAAACGCCATAAAAACTGTTATGAAAGTGTTCTATGATACAAGAAAGTGCCAAGGTGTGAAGAAGGTACAAGAGAACCCCAGGATGATGGATTTTTTGCAATTTTTATGTCCAGAGTCTCTGGGGCCCTGAGTGCCCCCTAGATTCCCTGCCACACTGACATCGAGCTAACTGAAGCTTGTTGCAATCTGTGTTATTCTGCTACCTACTTTCTTGAATCAGAAACATTTTAAAACAAGTTTAATGTTCCTGTTTGAATTTACCTGCTTTTTTTTAACTTTAAAAGCGACATAAATGCATCTGATGCATTTTTATAAAATAAAAGAAAAAGAATTAATAACATAAATACATGTACCAAATCTACATGTATAGATTGAGCTTTGCATCATACTTTGGCTAGTGTCAGATTTTCCTTGGGCTAGTTGATCCTTCTGTCGGGCTAGTGGTTTTCTAGTGCTGATAAGCCCTTGGCTAGTAAGGTATTAGAAAAATTTTTAACCCCTGTACTTACCTCTAATTATCTCCCCTTCTATTACAGGATGAGACCTTAGTACATTGTAGTTTAACAGAATTAGACGATGCAGCATTCAGTTTCCCCGTTCTGTTTCAAGAAGTTACTTACCTCTAATTATCTCCCCTTCTTTTACAGGATGAGACCTTAGTACACTGTAGTTTAACAGAATTAGACGATGCAGCATTCAGTTTCCCCGTTCTGTTTCAAGAAGTTACTTACCTCTAATTATCTCCCCTTCCATTACAGGATGAGACCTGAGTTCATTGTAGTTTAACAGAATTAGACGATGCAGCATTCAGTTTCCCTGTTCTGTTTCAAGAAGTCACTTACCTCTAATTATCTCCCCTTCTATTACAGGATGAGACCTTAGTTCATTGTAGTTTAACAGAATTAGATGATGCAGCATTCAGTTTCCCCGTTCTGTTTCAAGAAGTCACATACCAGGTAAGAGATGCCTGTTCTTTGATATGGGGACTTGGAGTAAGGCATTTTAGAATATCATTTACGAGGATGGTCTCAAGGAACGATGCTAGTCCTTCGGAAGGGACGAAAAAAGGTTGCCCCCTGTATGTGGAGAGCAATACCCCATGCACGTTGAAGACCCCTTTGTAGAGTTTGATACGAGTAGGCTCAATGTGGGCCGCTGCAAAGGCCACACTCGCAACCTGCTAGCTGGAGAGGGATTTACATAAGCATTAAGCTTGTTTCCCAATCCAGGATAAATAAATATGTTTAAAATTTGAATATCATGTCTTCAAAGAAAATTATTTTACGCAGCAGAATATATGCAAACCCATTATATTTAAAAGAAAAAAAAGTGGGAACACTTACTTTGACCTATTCATAATGAAAAGCCAGTCATCTTGATGACTTGTAACAATCTCAAATTGAAGTCAGATGATCTTTTTGTAAAGAAACTTGTACGATGACAATCTTAAACTGATAAGTGCATTCTGTTGATGATATTTGAATTTCAAAATGTGGTACTGTATCTGGTATATGATTTCCCTATTTAAAGTGTAAGTAAAAATTCTCTGGCTTGATTCATGTGTTCCTAAGAGTGGATATTTTTTGCTTAATAACATAACATGAAATTTTGTATCTCTTTTCCAGGTGTATGTAAGAACAAGGCCATTTTTCCGAGAGTTTTTGGAAAAAGTGTCCAAGTTGTATGAAGTCATTTTATTCACAGCCTCCAAGAAAGTCTACGCTGATAAACTACTTAATTTACTAGATCCTGAGAAAAGATTAATCAAGTAGGTAACAAGTGAAAGTTCTAGAGATGTAGCTAAGGGCTGTTCCATAATTTTACGTGTGGGGGGGTTGGGGGGTCGGGAGGAACTTCTATTACATATATGGTGGGTGGTGGGTGTTTGAGAAAGATTTTGTTCAGAAACAATGATAAAAAAATTATTATTATGAGATGGGTGGTGAGGTAAAGAAAAATGTGCCTCCCGACCCCACCCCCACACATTTAATTCTGGAACAGCCCTAATCAAAATACATGCTAGACAAAGGATGGTCTATCAAGCCAGGTGCAAATTTTAGGACCTTGCGAAACCCAATGTCTGGCCAAAAAAAGATAATCTGCATCTCTTAAGTTCTTCAGTTTGAGGTCACCAATTTCAATTGGCTAGACATAATATACATAACAGTCAGTGACTCTTTTGACATTTCCAGTTGCT
Organism: Arcuatula senhousia; assembly: GCA_963971305.1. Lineage (NCBI taxonomy): Eukaryota > Metazoa > Mollusca > Bivalvia > Mytilida > Mytilidae > Arcuatula > Arcuatula senhousia. Next base: position 8,353,853 of record OZ020314.1, read on the forward strand.
CACCATGAACGTGGGCATAGAGTGGACAGCAGTGGGCATGAAAACTGAAAACTGTAATTGACATACAGAGTTAACCAGAAAGATTAGGCCATTGTTTTGGACCATTTTTTTATAGAAAAAAAGATATTCTTAAATAATCTTCCAAAATTTCTAAGTGGATAGCTTCATACAGTTCTTCACTATTTGAAAATTAAAAATTGTAAAAACTGAATGGACGTGTCCTCTTGCCCACTGTGGACGAGTGGGAAGGTAAGAAAAAGTCATTAACTGTAGTGTAGCATATTTTAAGTGGCTGGGAATTTTATCCCATGAATATGATTACTAAATTATGCTTTCCTGGTATGTTAATGGAACATACAAAAAAACCTGACCAGGATAAAGTTGAAAGTTTTCTGACAAATTTGCGAATCTGGGGGGAAAAAACATAATAATCAAAAAAAAAAAAGAAAAAAAGATGAAAATACATATGAATAACTTTATAACTGCTGTGAATAAAGCACTAACCTTTTTTGTGTACTTGGTTTTGACATACATAATTGTTTTCATGATGCCTCAAATGCAAATTTTCTTCTAATTTGTTGCACAAACTGTCCTTAAATTAAAATAAATTCTTGAAATGACCTGGAAAAAACCCTTGTATTTATCAAGAGAAAAGTGTGGAAACCCTGACACTTATGCAGTGCTCACCTTTAACAGGTAGTCCAAACCTGAACATTTCTGTGAGGTTTCCATTGTTTGAGCTAATGTTGTACAATGTTCAATAATGTGGACTTCTTGTGACAATTTTTAAAGGAAAGAACTGCACTTCCTATTTTAATGAAATCTGGTCATTTTTGTCATTGACAGTTAGCATGTAGAAAGATAGGTTATTAAAAATGGACAAGGGAAAAATGTACATATACATATCAGATTTCTCTGCAATTACTTATCACAACCTTCTCATATTGTAAAAGGCGAAATTTTCGTGAGGGGTTTATTTTCACTAATTTCAAGATCATAACAAATTTGTGAAAAATATCCCCTCCCATAAATTACATTTAGAAGGACCCAATATTCCATGATCTAATAAAACAGGTAACTAAAACCTCGCGAATGCATTTTGGTACTGAAAACGTGAAATTTAAATCTTGCCAAATTATCCCCTTTTACAGTATCTGGAATCAGAATGGGGTCCCATAACAGATCTGCCACTCACCTTCTTCCTGTTTGATGAAATCTTGCTTGTTTTGACAGATTGTTTTCTCGTTTTGTAGGCATCGGTTGTTCAGAGAACACTGTGTCTGTGTAAATGGCAATAACTACATAAAAGATCTGACGATTTTAGGGCGAGACTTGAGGAAGACTGTTATTATAGATAATTCACCTCAGGCCTTTGGTTACCAGGTAAGGGCTGTTCCATAATTTTATGTGGGGGAAGGGGGGGGGGGGGGTCGGGAGGAACTTCTTTTACAAATATGGTGGGTGGTGGGTGTTTGCTAAAGATTTTGTTTTGTTAAGATAAAGAAAAAAGTGCCTCCAGACCCCCCCCCCCCCCATTTAATTCTGGAACAGCCCATAGGTAGGGTAGAATTGAAACATTCATAAGCATTGAAGCATTCATTCACGGTTTTGGTATTTTACCTTCCAATGATTTGATTAAAATGCTACTGATGAGAGGTTATTCCTTGAAATATCGATTTATAGCATATCCAAATTAAACGTTTATACCCTCATTTTTAGTATTTGTAAATTTACATGTATACCCCATGCAATGATCTTGCAAAGGGTCCATCAGTCTGGCTGTGATCCAATTTACGTAACAGATTTCTCATTGTCCCCTGCCAGAACACAGTGCTGGGATATTGAAATGCTGGTGTCCATCCGTGTGTGGGTACATTTGTACGTCTGTATTGTTTGTAACATTTTCCTACTAATTGTAGGCTTTCGATGGATACATTTTCAGGTCTGTCGCACTTATACTTTCTGTTTGATGAGCTGACTAAGAATTTTTTTGTGCTTGGCGGCGGACCCAAGAATTCTCTTTTTGTTATACAGATGATATTAACTTCAGGCTGAAATGTGCATGTACATGAATGTGCAAATAAAACCTAGACTTACAAACACTTATAGCATATGTTTTTGTCCCTATGGCTTAAACAGTCAACGGGCAGTGATCTAGGACACTTTTCTACCACCAAACAGCACAAAAAAGTCGATACATATATATGGTGCCAAAACTTCACAACACTAAGAACACTAGATTTACAAAAACAATTAAGTCCCTAACCACTTAAACATGAGCAGCAGGAGCATTAACTATTTCTTATTTACTGACAGATTTATTTTTTACAGTTAGATAATGGCATCCCCATTGAGAGTTGGTTTGTGGACCAGTCTGATCGGGAACTAATTAACCTGGTGCCTTTCCTGGAAGAACTGGTCTCTAAGGTAAGGGTGGGTAACCAGTCTGATCAGGAACTAATTAGCCTGACGTCTTCCTTGGAAGACCTGGTCCCGAAGCTAAGGGTGGGTAACCAGTCTGATCAGGAACTAATTAGCCTGACGTCTTCCTTGGAAGACCTGGTCACGAAGCTAAGGGTAGGTAAAAGGTGGCCTGTCATTTCTGCTGAGAGGGGTTATGATTCAGCGGTGCACTGGTGCATCACGATATTTTATCCCACGATCTGGAAATCAATACTGTGTTTGACTTAGTGATTCTGATATGATCCAAAAAATGTCATATCCGTCTTTGGCAGGAAGATAAAAAAAAACAGCTTCCTTGGTCAACAATGGCACAAATCATTGCCTTTTGGACTGAAATGAAATATTTTGCTTGAAAAAAAAAACTTTAACACATGAAAATAGCATTAACATCGATTTACATTGATATGGCAAGCAGGTCTTTTATGCCCCATCTATGAAAGAATTTACTTTTCGGGTTTGTCCGTTCGTTCATCCATCCCAAATTGCAAGATGGGGAATTATGTCTTTTAGGCATTCTTGTTAATGACTGCTTTAAACAATAAGTTGTGTACAGATCGGAAAAAGTTATTAACAGATTTAATACCTTAAAGCCTGTTATTTTTGCAATTGTTTAATTTTCGTATTGCGACAGAAATCACATACCTTATGACACATATACAGCGTAAATTTAACCCCGTAAAAATAATATGCTATTTGGTTCCATTTTAGGATGCAAATTTTTAATATTTAAATTCTATACAAATAAATTCAAATTTTAAAACATAATTTTAAAAACAAGGCCCGTTTTTGACTTGTTCAGTATTCAAGTTTCAATCAATAGGATGTTTTAAGTCATGGGGAACGACCTCCCACTTCGTGGAGTTTCTGGTTGGGACTTCCCTGATGTGTCCTTTTACTTTGTACAACATTCGTTCATTATTCATCATCCAATCATTCAATTTTTGGCCAGATTTCACGAAGAAAATCTGGGTTATAAAATAGTAAATGTCGGTTAGGGGAGGGGGGAAATATTTGTAACAGTTTTCTGAGCAATAACTAATCACAGCCACTTGATATTTCGTATACATCATCAGGGTGGGGTCCCTTAACATGGGATTGGATTTCAGGTCTGTTGATCACTTACTTCCTGTTTATTGCAATCCGCTCATTTCTGACATTGACTGATTTTTATTTCTATTGTAGCACGAAGATGTCCGCCCAGTCATCAAAGACCATTTTCGTCTACACACACTTCTCCCGCCCTAGTCTGAAGAAAACCGTGGAACGTACCGCTCTTCTCATGCCCAAGTACCCTATGGCGGGTTATTTTAGCGGTAGGAAGGAGATCGTTGATCATATGCAGTCATACATTTTTATACCAATTGTACATAATTATATAGAATTTTTAAAAAATGATGCCACTGTTATCTTGTACAATATTATCAGTCTAGGCTAAAAAAAGGGGGTGTGTGTTTCCTATTGCTGATCAAACTACGGGTAACTATGGGACAGTGTTCTACCGAGGTTTGACCAAAGATTACTTCGTTGCTAAATTTTTATGAGTAAATTGCCAAAAAAAAAAAAAATGATTGAGTCCGGTCCATTTGAAGTGAAAATGATAGTATTTTGCAGAGGTTTACCCCTACAAAAAATTTTTGTTTATCACTTCTCTATGACATATTTAAAACATTAATAAAAATTAAAACATTAATAAAAAGGAAAATAGGGGGTTATTGGCAAATATTTAAACCCTATTTTTGTCTCGCCTGCGACGAAAAGTCGCGGAAGGCGAGACATAGGTATTACTTTCCGGCACCGGCGGCGTAAACTTTTTGTAAGACTTTTGTGGACAATGAATTGCTTGAAAAGTATAATAGCTAGGCATCTGATATTTGGTATACAGACAGTTCAGGTTATAGTCTATGCAACTGTCACCATGCAGTTTGACCCTGACCCCATTTTCACGCTCCAGTGACTCTGTGAACTTGGTCTTTTTTCAGGCTGTAAACTTTTTTGTAAGACTTTTGTGGACGATGAATTGCTTGAAAAGTATAATAGCTAGGCATCTGATATCTAGTATACAGACAGTTCAGTATATGGTCTATGCAACTGTCACCATGCCGTGTGACCCTGACCTCATTTTCACGCTCCAGTGAATCTGTGAACTTGGGTCTTTTTCAGGCCGAAAAACTTTTTTGTAAGACTTTTATGGACGATGAATTGCTGGAAAGTTATAATAGCTAGGCATCTGATATTGGGTAAACATACAGTTGCGGTTATGGACAACGCAACTGTCACCATGCCATGTGACCATGACCCCATTTTTACACTCGAGTGACTCTGTGAACTTCGGTCTTTTTTTCAGACAGAAAACTTTTTGTAATACTTGTGTGGACAATGGATTGCTTGAATAGTATAATAACTAGGCATCTGTTATTAGGTATACTGACACTTTTTGTGTTTATATCAAGAAATGAAAGCTTAGGTAGTTAATTTTAGCGATGGTGCCGGCAGGCGAGACATACTTTTGGTGGCCACACTTGTTATGGAGAAAATATAGCATTTTGAAAAATATGACAGAAATTCCAAAATAAAACCAGCGAGCATCCTTAAGGCACAACACTGTCTATTTTGACATACCTGTCTTAGACTTAGGAAACACACATACTTTTTTGTTTGGCCTGATTGACAGGTTATTGTTAGATATATCATATGTAATCATGTATGTAAACTATTGTTCTGATAGGCTTAAGAAGGTTGGGGGCGGGGTTATGAGGTTATTTACAAAATTCTTATTGGTTAAATTAGTTAAGGGAGGGGTTATAAGTTCATTTACATGAACCTGACTTGATGAAAAGTTTGTGCAACTTTTGAATGGTTTTAATATGCTAAGGGGCAGAGTTGTAAAGTATTTAACAAATTACTTGCATATAATATGTACGAGTTTAAAATGTTCTTGGCACATTGATTTGTTATTTATATTTCTGATTTTATAAGCAATACTGTAGAATTTAACAATATTAAGAAAGTAAAATTGAGTCTCTCAAAAGGTTGTACTTGTACAGGAAAATTTCTATTAAGATTTAGTTTGTACAAAAATTTCTTTTTCTACTGAATATAATATATGAATTGAAACAAAATATATTTGAAAATAAAAACAAAAAATTGCTTGTGCTTAATGACTTGCTAATTTTGTAAAGAAAAAAAGAAAAAAGCTATAAAAAAGATGCATAATTTGGGAAAGCAAGCACAATCAAAGGTTCACGATTGAACTGTTTCACACAAAATTTCATCAGGGGACTGAAATTTTTATCGACTATTTTCATCCTTGAAAATGGCTTAAATACCCTTGAAAAGTCCTGGAAAAACCCTTGAATTTTGCAACAACAAAATAGTGGCAACCCTGTTATAAGCAATACTGTAGAATTTAACAATATTAAGAAAGTAAAATTAAGTCTCTCAAATAAGGTTGTACTTGTACAGGAAAATTTCTTTTTTGATTGAGATTGTACAAAAAATTATTTTTCTACTGAATACTATTGGACTAAACACTGAATTTATGAACAGATCTGTCAAGTTTTTCTCAAAAAGTACAAATATACTATTTCTCATTTATAGTCATAATATGAGATAGTTTTAACCTGTGACACTCCCAAAGTTCAAATGTACTATAGATATTTTAGAAATGAAATATGTAAATATTTTTTATACAATTGCGATATGAATTGAAACAAAATATATTTGAAAATAAAAACAAAATTGCTTTTCTCTTGTGCTTAATGACTTGCTAATTTTGAAAAGAAAAAAGCTATAAAAAGACGCATAAAGTTTGGGAAAAACAAGCATGCTAAACCGGACACTGGAGGTTCAGCTAATTCAGCTCATAGTACAACTAAAATATTGACTTTTTAACCATTTCTACCCTATGGGAGTGTTTAACCTTTCAGAAAAAAAATAACGTCAAATGAGTTAAAATGAAAATAGTCTATCGACTTGTTTACCACTTGAGACCTTAAGATAAAAAAATGGTCATCTCAATTATGTCAATATTACCAAGTTGACTAATAATTTCTTTTTGACTGGTACTATTAAGTCATTGTCCAAGAATTGAATTGATAGAAATTTACATCTTAATTTTATTAAAAAGGAGAGAAATATAAGATATATTTTTACCGCTAAAATTGAGACTGCTATTTGGGCCATAATATAAAACCAAAATGTTAATAAAAGTTGAATTATAGAAAAAAAAACATGTTTATACCAGGTATTATAATGCTGTTTAAGAAATGATCCATTTCTGTTTTAACTGCTGAGTGTAGAGGGGGTGATTTATTGACAATTGTCAACTGAAATAGAAATTTGATCTTCCTTTATTTGGTTGAAGGTTTCCAATGGCAAATTTTACTATTTGTGATGGCCGAAATTATTATTACTACCATTTTAAGAATCGCATTTCAAAACCTCGTGATTATCAGTGGAATATTTTTGGAAAAACTTAATTTTTTTTGCAGACAGAGCCCTTTCTGACTTGGTTATTATTCTAGTTAGAAGCGATATCATTTGTAATAGTTTTGTTTTCAATTGTTAAAATTCCTCAATGAAATACAACATGAAATATTTTTTTTGTAAACATACATGTATCACACATTATTTTGAAGGAGAATGGCAGCTGCTCTTTTTAATCTCATTGTTGTTTTCTACAATCAAATACACTTTATACACTGTGGTTTCATTAATATTTGGGGGGGGGGGGGTGGTTTGACCCATGAAATTTGATTCCCCACAAATAGGAATTATTAAATTGATCTGTATGTTATAGACTTCAGAACCACCAATTTAAGAATCCACAAACTGATCTTGTTTTTATCAAACAACGAAAATAAATGAATCCACAGTACTTCAAATATAAGTGTTCAGATCCAGAAATTTTCAAAAGGGGATTCCATGTACAGTCCACTGTGGATAAAAAGGGGCTTGGGTTTTAGACCAATTTTGCTGAAAAAATCTCAAAAATTGCTAAAATTTTAATGATAAAGGGGAGGTGGTTATATCCCCTGTACAGCCCCCTCCTCCTTGGGTGTGCCACTTGCATGTCACAAAAAAAATGTTCGAACCCATCATTCTTCATTTAGAGCTGCATACAAGAATAAAATATTTTTCGCCCGCACCTTGTGCAAAAGGACCAGGGCTGATAAGGCCTGTTTTTGGCCTCAAAATATGGCTGAAAATTAAAAGTTCTAGTATTCTTCATTCACTGTGTTATTTTCTTAGGCAAGGGTTATGGACATAATAAACAATGAAAATTATTTCAATCCATTTAATCTATATATAGAAAATGGCATTAAAAGTTGGAAGATTTTCAACATTTGGCCAAAATCAGCGATTTTTACATTATTTTCATGCTTATTTTGTTTTCAATAGTAGTGTGTACAGCCATGTACCAAATAGATACTTTGGGAAAATATTTTTCAGGACCAACTTAATTTGTTATCAAAAGGATTTTGTGGTACATGGGTGTTGCGGTCACTTCCTAGAGCGAGAATTATTAAAAATATGCTGAAAAACAGCCGATTTGGTCAATTTTGTGCAATTTGTTCAATTTTTACGTCACTATGACGTCACAGTATGGTCAAAAATATCAAATTGTCTATGAAGCATTAAAGTACTGACATTGAACTAAGTCTTCTCACAATTTTTACTTGAATTCCAACAAAAATATTTTTTGGGCCAAAAATGGCCATTATCAGCCCTAGTCCTTTTCTAGTTTCAATGTTAGAATGTTTTAGTGTCTAGATCAAGGTCAAGGTCGTTTCAACTTAGAAGAAACGTGCAATTCTGGGAACCTTGGGCCTTAAAATTTGTATAATGGATTTTTATTGGATAAATAGGACAAAACCTTAAATGTCAGGGAGGGTACAAGCTAAGGCAAACAGTGCCTGGTGGTTGTCACTAAGGTACATGTATAAAACAGAATTAGACATCCTAATTTTAAATATTTTAACGTAAGTTGCCTGACTTTTTTGAATGAAGCAATTACTTGCTATACATTGTTTCTTTCTAGGGGGACAGTTTTGTTGTTATTTTTTATTTTAATGACATCATATTCTTAGAACTGTTTTAAATGATTTTTAATGTTACTTGGATGTTAGGGTGTATTTTATAGAAGTGTAAAATATTGTCAATATACTACAGGGTTGAAAACGGGTGGCCCTCAAACTTGTTAGTTTTGGGTTGGGCCAACCTATTAAATCTAAAAAAAAAAAGAGATAAGATTTTATATTAAATTTTTTTTGAAAATTTGACCTCTGGACACAAAGTTGTATATAAAACGTATAGCCAAAACATAGAAAATTTCAATATTGAGAAACCTACACAACTTTTATAAGACTAGTGTAAAAATTGTAAAAATGCATTTTAGGGATATAAATTCATTCTTTTATTGTTTTATTTTTTAAATTGTTGCAAAACAAACTAATGATGTAGAAAGGGGGTGGTTGTTACACTGTTCTGTTTCATTTTATAATATTTAATTCAGTCTCTTTTATTTAACTTATCAAAAACCAATTTGTCAACCACTATATATATATATTGTACATGTTATTAGCAATAACCAGTTTGTATGCAAAATATATTGTTGATGATTGTTAATTTTTTATTTTATCGAATTGTTTTTTTGTTTTTTGTATGTCTTGTTCTATCATTATAGTTTTAATGTTGATTTTTTAAATTTTTTTTTATGTTGATTTGCATTTTAGGGCACATGTAGACATAAACAGTATGAATTTGTTGTTAGTACAGTAAATTGTAATTTTATGTCGCCTGCAAAGCGTTGCACAACGACATGACATATAGGAGTCACTATTGCACTATGGTGTAAAAATCTGTTATAGTTTTCCAAGTAACTACTTGTCACAACCTCTTGATATGCGAGCGTAGGGAGCTCTTTAATGTAGAAAGTATGCCAAATTGCACGATACTCTGTCACCGGAAACATTCGATTTTCGGAAGTTTTCGAAAATGTCTGCCCGTGCTGAAAAATTGCGGAAATAGTAATACATCGTCCCAAATTATCTCGTCCCAGGCATTATTCGAAATTATCAATGGAATAGATTATATTTTTGTATCTACGCGAGCTTTTAAGGCAATGTCTTTCTCATATTATCCTCCTATAGTAGTACTATCTTCCATGGAAGACTGCCATTCTAGTTATTCTTCTATAGTAGTACTATCTAGCGATTTTATGCCCCTAACTCATCTACTTCCTGTTAACCAAACTTTCAGACATAGGCGACATACACTTTCCATGGAAGACTGCCATTCTAGTTATTCAGATATTTCTAATTTGCCAACCTTGATGTGTATGGATTGCAGAAGCTTATCCAACTGAGTATTTCTCTATTTTAAAAGTACTCAAGGTTTTAGCTGAATAAAATGCACATTTGTGGTTGTAGCAAATATTTTATGAAAGGAAATGGAGTAAATAAACACACGAGACCATAACACAGTGTGAGATGTATGGCCATTCGTCATTTTGAAATCAATAATTTTTTTTCTGTTTTGTAGAGTTTAAAAAATGGGGGATGTGGGGTGATTTGAATACCAACTACAAATGAAGTTTTGGTTTAGAAAGGTTTTCAAGTTTATTTGGGTATATTTTTCTGGTAGTTTAACATAATATGTATACTGAATATCTTGTTTTATAGGTTATGTTTGTTTTACTTAAAATATTTTAGAGAATACATCAAATTTTAAATTGTTGATATGATTTACCCTTTTCATGAATGTGACATATACATGTTCTTCATATTTTATCACCGATTGCAATGTAGTGGTATAGCAAGGCGTCCGGCCATGAGGGGTCTTGTGCCTACAATTTTCACTAATTTGTGTAAGAAAAATACTTAAAATATTTTTATCTAGATATTGTATATTGTTTTGTTCAACTAGTATTGTACAAGTTATGTCCGTTTACCCATGAAGAGTTGACAGGGCAACTAAAAACTGCTGATCTTATTTTTTCCTGTTTTTCCATAACACTAAAAACCAGAGACATTACCGCTGCATTAGCAGTACAATGAAAGACTTGAGAGATAGTGTTAGGTACCAAATTCTATGATATGTGTTGGCTATATCTTTTGTGTAAAGTTCTACGAACTCGAAATTAAACATGATAAATTCCTTTTTTCAACAGGGGCTGTTTATATCTTTGATAAAATTTATATAAGTACTAAAGATCTAGGGGATATAATCATAATTTTAAGTTGATCACATTTATTCTTATAGGATATACTGTGGTTTCATCATTTTTCGTGGTTTTGGGTGGCCTTGAACCACGAAAATTGATGCACCAAAAAAGGAAATTGATCAGTTATGTGTATGCTGCGAATTTTAGAACCACAAAATAAGAATCCACAAACATCAATTTTCATCAAACCACAAAAATTGATGCCCGCGAAAATAAATGAAACAACAGTGTACGAAGTAAACATTTTCCAAGACAACCTGTGATTTTCTTCAAATTTTGTAGTCACTATAAATGTACATGTGAAGATACTTACCTTATTAAGGATTAAACTAATATTACAACAGATCCAGTGGGTACTTAATTTCTTGTTGACAGAATTTCAGTGTGCAAAATCTAGGTTGTAAAACCCTGAATGTCTGGCGGTGGGCAGGGAATTTTTTTTAACAGTTTTCTCAGCAACTACTAATCACAGCCACTTAATATTCGGTATACAGCATCAGGGTGGGGTCCCATAATGTAGGATTCAATTTCAGGACCTACTTCCTGTTTAACAATTTTTTTTTACTCGAACAGGTTTTTGTATGGTTAATATTTTATTGATCTTGCACAGTACAATTTGTTTTTTTTTTCGTATGTATTTAATTGTGCTAAATTGGATACCTACAATCCATGAAAAATACCACAGGAAAATAAGTACCTTGTACATTAACAGATCTGTTGTCTTGTTAACATTCATATTTCTGATAACTAAACCATACATTTTTATTTTTAACCTGGGTGTCTGTCACCCACATAATTTAGTAGGGGAGAGAGTTTATGAAATAATTTAAACCTTTCAATTTAATTTGTCACCTGGGTGTCTATAACCCTCATATTTTCAAGGTTTATCAGTCTTCACTTGAAGAAAGGTTTATGGAATAATTTTTGTTGTAAATATACATAGAATTTATTAATACACAAATATATTGTATTATTTTTTGATTGAGAACAAATATTTTGATTTTGGAAATATGATGCTTCCACTATAGATTGTTTTTGTTTTACTTAATGCCAGTTTTGTACATCTAAACTTATTATACCCCCACTTGTTAGAGTGATCACCTAGTCCATCGGCCCACTTGTTAGAGTGATCACCTAGTCCATCGGTCTGTCTGTCCCTCTCGTCTGTCTGTCCCTTTAGTATAGTATCACGGCTACTGAAGGGATTGATTTCAAATTTGGTAGGCAGATTAAGCATGATAAGGTGTACATGTTCTCACTTTCCAGGTCAGTCGATGATCTACCTCATGTTTTCCGAGCTGACTTAGACTACTTTAAGGGTCAAAAATGAAAAATGTTTAGTAACCAATTTCTGGACTTCCACTGAAAGGATTAATTTTTAGCTCACCTGGACCGAAGGTCCATGTGAGCTATTGCCATCACTTGGCGTCCGTCGTCGTCGTTAACTTTTCTTTGAAAATCTTCTCCTCCGAAACGACTGAAGGGATTGCTTTGAAACTTTGCACACTTCATCTATGGGATGTCCTCTACCAAGATTGCACAAATGGTGGCCGCCGTCCAAACAACATGGCCGCCGTTACTAAAAATAGACCAGGGGGGTCAGACTACTGTTTTTGGCTTGTAAATCAAAAAGTAGAAGAGATAGATGAAATCTGATGTCATGCTACTGCTTCAGCATCAAAAGCTCTACAAAAGTCTCCATTGAGTCCAAGTTGTCAGATGACCCCTTATAGGAGTTACGGCCCCTTAAAGGTGAAAAATTGCATTTTTTCATGTTTTTGGATTATAGAATGAAAACTATAACAGATAGAGAAAAGTTGTTGCTTGCTTAAATGTTCAGCTTATTTAGCTCTATAATAGTCTCCATAGGGTCGAAGTTGTCAGATGTCCCGTTATAGGGGTTACGGCCCCTAAAATAACGTTTTTTCATGTTTTTGGCCTATGGAAAGAAAACTATAGCAGATAGAGAGAAGCTGTTGCTTGCTTAAATGTTCAGCTTATTTAGCTCTACAAAAGTCTCCATAGGGTCGAAGTTGTCAGATGTCCCCTTATAGGGGTTATGGCCCCTAAAATAATGTTCTTTCATGTTTTTGGCCTAGTATAGAATGAAAACTATAGCAGATAGAGAGAAGCTGTTGCTTGCTGAAATGTTCAGCTTATTTAGCTCTACAAAAGTTTTCATAGGGTCAAAGTTGTCAGATGACCCCTTATAGGGGTTACGGCCCCTAAAATAAGGTTCTTTCATGTTTTTGGCCTATAGAATGAAAACTACAGCAGATAGAGAGAAGCTGTTGCTTGCTTAAATGTTCAGTTCATTTAGCTCTACAAAAGTTTTCATAGGGTCAAAGTTGTCAGATGACCCCTTGTAGGGGTTATTGCCTTTACAATAAAATTTTTCATTCTGGGCCTACGGCTACAGAATGAAAACTATAGTAGATAGTGATAAGCTGTTACTTGCTTAAATGTTCAGCTCATTTTGCTCTAGAAAAGTCTTTATAGGGTTGACATCAAGACCAGGTGAGCGATTCAGGCTCCTGGGAGCCTCTTGTTAATTTGATACACAGTTTAAGCATGATGAGTTGGACTGTGCTTTGCCTTCATTTTCTGAATGGTTGAGTGGAGTATGCTTAGTACAACTAAGTACAACCCCCTTGTTTATCATAATCCAGCTACGAAGTAAATGGATTACAGTATGTCCTTCCTTCCGTCCACAACATAACTTTTGTAAGTTTTCTCAGCATTACAATTCAGTGACTTGAAATTCTGTACTTGTATGTGACGAATGAGGTCCTTTCAGATTGCAAGTACTGAAATTAGGTTTGTTGGATATTTACTTCTTGATTGCCTAGTTAGACAATTAGGGGGTAGCATTGGACATACCGAGTTATCAGTGGCTCACAAATTTCTTGTTTGTCCACACCTCATTCTAACAATAATTCTCTACAAATGGATCTTTATCGTGCATGGGGTATTGCTCTTCCCATACACAGGTCTTGTCTGAAGGACTAACAACACAGGGGCGGCGTACTGGGCATAAGCACCCCTAAAACTGACAAAATCCAGGTAAAAAACAGCTTCCCCATTACTAAAATTCCCTCTTGTACTGAAGACCATGATCTTCACAAATCTTTGGTTTGAAATGGAGGTAATGTTAGTTCTTGAAATTTTCACCCCTGATTAGGATTGAACCATGAACTTTGGTGTCTAATCTTTGGTTTCCAAATGGACGTAATGTTAGTTCTTGAAATTTTCGCCCCTGATAAGGATTGAACCATGAACCTTGGTGTCCGTTGCTTGATGCACAAACCACTTTACATTTTATGGTTTCGGCTTCAATAGAGCAGAATAATAAAAATCTTGAATCCTTCATTTGTCTCTCAAACAAACCTGTATCACATGGTTTTCTATGGTCAATCGAAAAACTTAACATTATACAAAATAAACAAATAACAGCTTCCCCTTTTTTAAATGCAACAGCTTATATTAAAGTTTGTTTTAGTCTGCAACAATTACGTCTCCCCCCCCCCCCCCCCCATCCCAAAGTTCTAAGTTCAATAGGCCATAACTCCCGCAAAATTTAAGGGATCGAAATTTCCTGATAATATGCACAACTACCAAGTTTGTTGAATTCGGATTGGTAGTTTCAGAGGACTTGCGCCCAAAAGATCCTCAGCCAATTTCTAAATTCAAAGGGCCATAACTCCTTTGAAAATTTGAGGATCAGAATATCCTGGTAACATGCACAACTACATATAATAGTGTCATTTCTATATACCAAGTTTCATTGAATTTGGATCAGTAGTATTAGAGGACAAACGGGATGAAAACAATATGACTCCCCACAAAAGTGGGGGTAGACAATTGTCCCCTGCTGCAACATGATGTTGGATCTAAAAATGGTCTCTGTATGTCAACACAACTCTGAAACAGCGCAACAGATATTGCTGAAATTATGTCAGCAACATTACTTTCATTGAACAATAATGAAACACAAATATTTGAATTACAGGAAAATGTGTCAGACAGACACTGCCCCTTAATATTCATCAAGGTTATCTGTCATTTATGAAGCTCACCTGGTTAAACATTATTGACTTGGAACTTTTCAAAATTTCAAATGTTGGTTCATGCAGTAAAAGGTCACACTCAGCATCTGAACCATGTATCTTGCTTATCATCCCAAGATGCACCTACCATCAAAGACTTTTGGGCCTGTTAGCAGGAATGGACTTAAACCATTCTTCTGTAATTGGTCATCCATGTGGAAATAAAGGTCACATCCAGCATCCAAAGCATGCATTGTGCTTAGCATCACTAGGTGCATGTACCATACCAATATGATTACAAAATGCTCTTGATTTGGCACACACATTTCAAAACGGGGGGGGGGGTCCTGCTGCCAGAATTTCATTTTTTCCTCTAGGTTTGACGAGTCTGGTATGGGAGCTAGGTTAGACACACAGAAATCTGTATCGATGTGCTTGGGTCAGCGTTACGGAATGCTAGAACACATCCTTCCCGTCTCTTGGTGGCGGGTTGTTTAACGTCACGTCGTGACGGTAGTCCTATTAAAAGGATGTAAAGATAGCATACAGATACAGGTGGGTTAAACCAGGTTTAACGGCACCAAACCTCCCTCTTTTGTTGGGATCTCATACAATTATATCTTTAACGATGAATAGGTCATACAATGGGTTAAACATAACAAAGATTTACTTCCAAGTTTATAAAGTCATTAACAATATACATCCTGTACATACATTTGTATCAAAATATTACTCACTACATATATCTGTTCTAGGAAAAATAGACCCATCAATATAAAAATCATAAAAAATGGGTCAAAGACAGAAATGGCCAGATTTCGTAAAACAGGAAGTAAATGAGCGACAGTCCTGAAATCGAATCCCACCTTATGCAACCCCACCCTCATGCTGTATACCAAATATCAAATGGCTGTGATTAGTAGTTGCTGAGAAAACTGCTGTGAAATTTTTTTCCCCGCCCGTTGACCATCTTCAATATCATAATTTTTAAATGTAAATGTAATAATGGGCCATGGTAAAATGTGTCATTACATTACTGTATATAATTTTACTATTATTAAAAAATACTATACAGAAATAATCAGTAAGTACATGTACCCCTGAACTTGGTTTGAATTGTTTTATCTTGATAACAGGTATGAAACCAAGAAAACAAGTATGCTGACAATACAATATTAATGAAATATTACTATAACCAGAGAAGGGGGATAACTTCTTGATATGTGGTAAAAAAATCAATAACTTGTATATACATATAACACTAGTCCAAACTGCTAGTTCCAAATCCTTCAAAATATTCCCAACCCACCACTTTACACTATTAACTAGTAATTGAAATTTCTATGATAAAATATTTTCCCCATCTGCCTGCCATTTAAAATTCCATATTCATACATGTATAACCCAAGATTTTAAGAATGAGA
The DNA here is from genome assembly GCA_963971305.1 of Arcuatula senhousia. Lineage (NCBI taxonomy): Eukaryota > Metazoa > Mollusca > Bivalvia > Mytilida > Mytilidae > Arcuatula > Arcuatula senhousia. The sequence continues at coordinate 8,370,010 of OZ020314.1, forward strand.
AATCACACAAAATTTGAACAAACAGCTCATAACATGCAACATGGGGTAAACAATAACAAACACATACATGTCACAAATTTTGCTGAAAATCTACACAAAAATTTAAAAATTTCGGAGGAAAGGGGGGGTCCCCCCTGGATCCGCCACTGTCATGAAATTTAGGAATTTGGATTTATAGGCATTATTTATGTTGAAACATTTTATTAAGATTGTGGTTTAAACATGGTGAAATAAATATGCTTTTTTTATTTACAGAAGTTGCTAGAATCTTAGGACTGAATAAAATTTTAAAAGTTGCTGGCCGTCTGTGCTAATTTCCATGACTACATGCGTATACATAAGGTCTTGGATGCTGTTTCATAAAGTCATTGTTAGCTTAAAGTTAACATTATCCCATTAAATGCACAGGATAACAATCCTGTTTTTAATTTGTGATCAAACAGCCAAATAGTTCTATTGCAGGAAGCTACATTAACATGCCAAATATCAAAAGGATGTGACATGTAGTTACGGAAAAATGAGATGAGAATTATTTGTGATGACACAGGACCCAACAAGAAGGTGCCAAAGTGACTCCTATACATGGCTTTGCAACAAGTTACAGGCGACATAAAATTCACTATATTCAAAACATACATTTTTGTAACAAAATATCAAATGAAAAGTGCAGTAAGACAACCATATACTGTGGATTCATTTATTTTTGTGGGTACCAATTTTCGTGGTTTGATGACAAAGGATCATTTTATGGATTCCTTAATTCATTGTTTCTAATATTTACAGCATACAGACCAATGTTTAATTTCCTTTTCATGGGGGTATTAAATTTCGTGGGTCAAGGCCACCCACGAAAATTGATACCCCACAAATAATAATGAAACCTTAGTAGATAGGAAACAATACAACCATACAATAATACAAGATAAGGCAAAATAAAAAAAAATAAAAAATATGTGTGTTTCTGGTTTCCCATACATTCCCTACAATGTTTTCATGCCGACCCAAACCTCTTTATTTAACTGAAACCTATACCATATTCACTAAAGGTAAAAAAGAAACCATGCCTAGAGAATGACTTAATTCTTTTCAGCCATAAACCAGAAACCCCCCCCCCCCCCCCACACATATTTTTTTAACATTGTGACCATTTACATATTTGTTCAAAAAAGAGGATATTTGGGCATGGAATTTCAATGATAATACAAGTTTATATCTTCACAAAGTAAAAAAAATAACACTTTCATTTGTTCTATATGTCTGAATTTATCTTTTCATATCTTGACGCTGAAATCATTACTTAATCATATACAGTTAGCCCAAATTATCTAATACTGGCATGACTGGCAGGTTATTTTGTTTTATCCTGATGCTGAAATCATTACTTAATCCATACAGCTAGCAGAAATCATCTAATATTGGCAATTTATCTTGTCTTATCCTAATACCAAAATCACTACTATGTCCTATACAGAGTTAGCAGAAATCGTCTTATATTGGCAAAAGGACCATTTCATATGATATCAAATAACAATTGAAAAGTTGAGAGGGTCTTTCAGGATTGTAACTTAGACCCACAAGTCTACAACAAGTTTTGTAAACTCTGTACGATCATATCACATGATTCAGTTCTATATTGCTCTTGTCACTATCACACGCTTCAGTTATCGGCCTGGGACATATAAGCGTCTAAATCAGCATCCAGGCTGCTCTTTGTTTTACTCATGTAAGCCTCTAATTGGTTGTCTAGCTCCTCCTTTGTCATGGGACTTTGACCCTTGCCCCCACGACCTCCACGTTGACCCCGACCTCCTCTACCAAATCCTCCTCGATTTCCCCTTGTATTACCACCACCTCTTCCTCTGAAAAGATAAAACAAGAAAATTGTGTGATTGAACTTGAAAGTCTATCACTCGTGCCATATGTAGGATGTATTTGTTTGCTACCTTCTGGATCACTCCAGTAGTGTTCCAGCAGTGGTGTGTAAGCAAACAAATGTGGAGTACAACTGGATCACAGATCACTCCAGGACTACCCGGTATTTTTACAGATTTTCTATTACTTTGCATATTTTTTTACATGAAATATGGTATGAACACTGAGTACCTGCACGCATGTCGTATGAAAACTGTTAATTTACATAAATCTTGTTGCACTGATCACATTGAATATATTTGTTGTCTATGCCCGCCATTTTTATAATGTGATCTCTCCGTCTCCTACTTGGGTCTGAAAATGCTCCAGGAGAGTTCTCCTGCGCAATAAGAACAGGTGTGGAGTAATCCAGTAAAGCTTCCACTATTAGCAAACAAATGTGCCCATAGTGACACTTGTCTTTAATCTGAGTCAGGTAATTTTGCATACAGTTTTCCATTGTTTAATTGGCCAGATTTCACAGTGAAAATCTTGGTTGTAAAATGGTGAATGGCGGGCGGTTGGTCGGGAAAGAAATTTCATTTTATCAGCAGCTACTGATTACAGCCACTTGATATTTGGTATGCAGCATCAAGGTGGGGTCCAATAATGTCGGGTTCGATTTCAGGTCTGTAACTCACCTACTTACTGTTCAATAAAATCTGGCCATTATTTACTTGTGATAAATTAATTTTTTTTTTAATTGTTGCGAAAACAGTTGGCCAAAAATAACCTAAGCGAGGAGATTACAGAAAGTAATTTCATTTTATACTAGCATGAAAAAATTATATCGCCTGCATCCCCTAATTGATAGTCAATGATAGTTGAATTTCATCTACCCCATGCAGTTTTAAGGCTGTCCTTTTTTCATATTAAATGCTAGAGCAGACTGGAGTTCAATTTTTGTAAATTAAAAAGCTGGTCTTCAACATTGTGAGGTTAATTGATGACAAAAACTATGTCATGAAACTGTGAAATGGTGTGCAATGTGAAAATGATGAAAGATATATACATGATACAAGCTATCAAACCATAAAACAAAGCATTGGGAACAAAATGTGAAAAAAAAATTAGGCGAAATGACAGCATGATGTCCCTTAATTCACATCCCATTTATCTATATATGTATTTGATTTCATCTATGCAAGCTTTTGAGGCTGTGCATTTTTCATAGGAATTTTGGAATTTAAGCGTTCACAAAAATTGTCTATGATTACTTTAATATAAAATAAAAATCAAGATGAACATGTCTGGCAATGATGAAGGACAGGTTGCTAAGAACTATTCCAGAAATAAAAGTACAAGATTGATACACTAAGCGAAGGCTTAATGAGGACCGTTACAAAGGCCACACTCGTAAACTGCAAGGGGGATTCAGCACAAAGCTTTCTACCAAATCTTAAGGATAAATAATCAAGTTTAAACTAAACTAGAAATATTAAATGTCTATGAGCATGGAGAAGGGAATGCATTTATTACCCATGTAGGGTCATATGTTGAAAAGGGAAATTTTCCAAGTGTTTCATTTTTGCCAATTTTACCTCCCTGCTCTATTTGTGAAAATAAAAACATTTGAGAATAGATCTTCGTTGCCAATTGAAGATCAGAGGAAACAGGCCTTATTTTGGAGATTAATAAAGCAAACAATATCTCTGATTGAAAAACGCTAAGTAAAGGAGAATAAAATGAAAATTTAATGACAGGTGCCTTCCCACCCTCGTGCAAAAATATTTTTAGAATAGCCCTAATACTGTAAAAGTATGAATGTTCGTGGGGTACCAGTTTTCCTGGTTTTCGTTGGTTAGCCAAACCATGAAATTAAATTCCCAATGAAAAGAGAAGGAAACTTTGTATCTAATAGAGATTTTTTAAATTCATGAATCCATTAATATTAAAGTTACTCCAAATCCACGAAAATTGGTACCAACGAATTAAAGTACTTTCACAGTGAAGCAAGGTGGAACACTCAAGATATAAATAGCACTACAGACTATTTATAGCCATGCATTCTTACTGTTGGTTCCCTCTGAAGTTTCCCCTATAGTTTCCTCGTCCTCGATCCTGACCCCTTGAAAAATAATTTCAAAATATGTACGCACAAATAAACAGGATATAAGGAAATAATTTCTACAAGTACTGACTTATATAAACACGGAAAAAAGTAAAACGTTTTGACGTACTGATTAAACGAAGAAATTGTGTCTATAGTGCTTTTGCACTGATGGTATGGCAAGCACATATATGTACATGTATTTGTTGGAATTCTATAAATTGGTCTTATGTGTTGCAGTAGTTATGGTTAATCCCTTATGATATATGAACATTTGACTTAATTTGAGAGAAATCAGCCTTTGTGCAAATTCTAAAATCTGAGACAAATCAGACAAGCAAACAGAATAACTTGTACATGTAGATCATAAAAATTCTCATGTTCAAATATTAGGAAATTTAATTTGGCAAAACATCTCTTTTCTTTGGTGTTCATATATTCAAGGGCTGCTTTTTCATGTTTTTAAAGTCCAACACTTTTTTCTAATTTACCTGAATCCTCCACGGTTGCCAGGGAAACCACCTTGACCTCTACCACCCCTGTTACTCTGGAAACCTGCCAAGATAAACAAAAATAGTTGCAAATTTTTGTTGTGGCCTAGTATTTCTGATGATAGAACTAGAAAGATAAAATAGAACTAGACCACTTCTAAGATAAAATCTGTTGAAGCCAAAAATGGCCATATTTTGTTAAACAAGAAGTGGGTGACAGACTTGAAATTAAATCCCACATAATGGGACCCTATGCTCATGATGCTGATGCTGAATACCAAATATTAAATTTCTGTGATAAGTAGTTGCCCATAAAACTGTTATAAAATTTCTTCCACATTTGACATTCACTATTTTATTGTAACCTGGAAATTTCACTCTGTTAAATCTGCCCCCCCCCCAAAAAAAAATGGCAGGTAGATTATAGACAGACCTAAAATTAATTTGAATCCCATGGTTTTGTTTTGTTTTTTTAAACCAATGTTATGGGACCCTATGCAAACTAAATATCAAGAGGCTGAGATAAGTTATTTGGCTCCAGTTGCCACCCAACTGCCTGAAATTCTGCCAACAATAATTTACAGTAAATAGGTAAGGAAAAGGATGGCTGGATTAGATGATTGACAGACTATTAACATGACTAATCAAATCCTAGATGTGAACCGCAATTCTGATGCTTCATGTATACCTAATCTACAAGAGGCTGTGATTATTTGTTGCTGAGAAAATGTCTAAAAAAAATATTCATGTGAGCTTCCTGATGATAATCATAATCATAACCAATATTTTATCTTCATCAAATCTGGCCAAAATTACACATGAACATGTATTAGATGTTTTTATTTTTTTACTCTAATAAGAAAAAAAGAAATTTCAAATCTACATCATGTTCATAATATCTGTTTTTTTATTATATAAAGTAGTATTTGATACTATTGGATAAACAAGAATGATAGACCAATTGTACATCTGGACCTCCATCACCCTAAAACATGCATCATGGCTTGTAAGTCTTGAAATAAAAGGCTGACAACCTTACCTCCCTGTCCTCGACCACCTCTCTGCATTCCTCCTCTTTGACCTCTATTTTGACCTTGACCCTGCTGACCTCTCTGAACCTGACCTCTTCCCCTGTTTCCTCCTCTCCATGACCTATTTCCTGATGGCGAGGTTGGTACACTTCCTCCAGCTCCACCTCCGCCACGCCCTCCACGCCCCCTCTGCTGACCTCTTCCCCTAAATCCCCTGGATTGACCTCTTGACCTCATCAAACGACCCTGACCTCTGCCTCCCCTGACCATAGCTCCTCCTCCTCTTCCACCAAGTGACAAACGTGACTTTACATTTTGGTTTCCAAGTCTTTGCTTCAGAGATTTCTGAAAAAAAAAATTTAAGGCATGTTTTTAATGCATGTAATGCTGTCTATATAAGGGATACTGTGAGAAAGCTCACAAAAGGATATTGCAATTTCTTCATGCATATCTTCAAAATATATGTACATGTACTTCCTTCCTCAATGTTCCTGTAAATTTTAATCAACATCCATGAGATGCAACATGTGGTTAAGGAGGAGTTGTGCGTACAAGACATGTGTTTGCATCCCCAAACTTTGTTTATGGTGGGCTAGAGCTACTCACTTCATAATATGATGTCATATTCATCATAATTGACATTAAAAGAGCCTCAGAAGTTTTATAATACAAAAGTTAACTTCTTAGGCTGTTTCAATGCAAAATCTTTTTCAAAGTAATGTTATTAAATTAATGCTTTACTGTGGTTTCATTATTATTCGTGGAGTATCAATTTTCGTGGTTTTCGTGGGTAGACTTTAAACACGAAAATTGATATCCCACGAAAATGAAATGTAACATCGGTGTGTATGCTGCAGATTTAAGAACCACGAATTCAAGAATCCACGAACTGATACTTTTTCACCAAACCACGAAAATTGGTACCCACGAAAATAAATGAATCCACAGTATATCAAAAGCAATACCCACCTTTTTAATTTTAAGTGCTGCTTGAACGCTGGGTCTGTTTGCCATCTGCATGGCCAGCCTCTTGTTGGCAGCAGTAGCTTGCTGATTGGCTGCCATCTTGGCCCTAATACTGGATACACTGGCATTTTGAGCTGGTTGTCTCACTGTTGCCTGGATACTTGTAAATCTTCAATGTGGAGGATGAAAAAGAACAGATCTTCAATGTGAAGATAGAGAAAATGTTTTGTTGCTATAAATGGTACTTGTTACCATAGAATTTTGCATGCTGGATATTGATATTGTGAGTGGCTTAATATTGGCTGCTTTATATGTGACAAGTATGTGGCTGAGCAAACTTCTTTCAACATGTTCAAGAGTTAAATACAAAGTTTGGTGAGAGATGATTTGTCAAATGTCAAAATTACATCTTTCTCTCCTTGTGCACTGATTTTATGCTTGCACCTAGAGCCTGCTATGCGATATTTGAAAAGAATTGAACAAAAGACAGAAAAGACATGAAAGATAAACCAGAAGATATGGGTAAATGCTAAAAATAAAAATAAATAAATGCTGACCTACACATGTACTAACCCTATTTTTTCATGTTTTTTTTCAGGCAAAAAAACCAAATAACACACATACTTTTTCTGGTCTTAGAGATGAATTCACTGTACATCTAGTCCTATGATATAAGACATACATAATGTACTTCAACGGAAACATGTTCAAACAAAACATCATGAACTCATTTGTGTGTGTGTGATGGTGTTTAAGGCACTTTCCAATACAACTGGTCTTCTTAAATTGTGGAGGAAATTGAGTACCCGGAGGTAACCACCAACCTTGGACAGGTAACTGACAAACCTAGTTACCCCTATCTAATTACATACAGGTAGGAAAGTGATATTTTTGTAGAATTACAAACAGCTGATCCATCAAACAACCTGAAGTGGTATTAGACTAGTGATCAATACGTCGTTTTCAAGATAGACCGGAATGGCTGGTGGACCCGGAAAAAGTTCTTTTATTATAATTTTTTTGGGGCATGACTACTTCTGGTGCAAGTAAGAGCAATAGATCAAAATAAATACTGCTGTGTTGTTTATTAACGATGGGATCTTCATTTCTGGAAATGTTTCTACACATGTAAGAATATTTTTCATTCAATTGAAGTATTTACTGTTTATACAGATATCACTGTTCTCATAAAACCACAAACGATTTTACGTAGTCTACAAGGCAGCAAACCAGTTTGACTCAAAAACTGGTAAAGTCACGTGATAATTTCTGTCTAATTGAGGGATTTTTCCGGAAAAGCAATGAACTCGAAAATGATGTATTGCGTGGTATTTTAATCAGCCCTAGAGATGATGTTATTTGAATGGCTATTGTGAGGTGTAACAGATGCATGGATAGACACTGACAGAGCCTAAGACGATATCCTTTGAATGGCTATTGTGAGGTGTAACAGATGCATGGATAGACACTGACAGAGCCTAAGACGATATCCTTTGAATGGCTATTGCGAGGTGTAACAGATGCATGGATAGACACTGACAGAGCCTAAGACGATATCCTTTGAATGGCTATTGCGAGGTGTAACAGATGCATGGATAGACACTGACAGAGCCTAAGACGATATCCTTTGAATGGCTATTGCGAGGTGTAACAGATGCATGGATAGACACTGACAGAGCCTAAGACGATATCCTTTGAATGGCTATTGTGAGGTGTAACAGATGCATGGATAGACACTGACAGAGCCTAAGACGATATCCTTTGAATGGCTATTGCGAGGTGTAACAGATGCATGGATAGACACTGACAGAGCCAAAGACGGTATCCTTTGAATGGCTATTGCGAGGTGTAACAGATGCATGGATAGACACTGACAGAGCCTAAGACGATATCCTTTGAATGGCTATTGTGAGGTGTAACAGATGCATGGATAGACACTGATGGAGAAACTACAGAAGGAAGACACTCTATCTCTTTATACTCTAATCAAAAGTTAGTTTTCATGCCATGAAAAAAGTAAAAGTGTAGTTTTAACAATAGTTAAACATTTGTAAAATTATGTGAAAGCATGAAGAGTCTTTTTTAATTTAGATCTTTTTTTAGCACACATAGACTTTTGTTAGACATTGTTGAAAGGTCAAAAATAATCAAAATGAAATAAAGATCATCATCAACAATTCAGCTTGGTTTGGAGAAGTGAACAATTTTATATGTCATGTATGTATAGTGGTTTTAATAAATAATGACAGAAAGCACTGAAATTTTGCATTTAGGTGAAGAGATAGACATAGGCATGAAAGGTTTGAAGCAGGGCTTCAGCAAGTCACTTAATCAGATAAGTACATGTATTTGCAATGTTTCATATAAATGTGATGATCATGAACAGAACATGATGAAAGGAAAAGCCTTAAACATGTTATAGGTCTGAAGAAGGGTTTCAGCAAGTCACTGAATCAGATAATGAGTGTTTAACATGTTTTGTGTTACTTTGTCTTCACGTGTATATGTGATGAAAGGTAATGCATGAAAGGTTTGATGCAGGGTTTCAGCAAGTCACTCAATCAGTTAAGTATTTGAAATATTTCATATTACTGTCTTAATGTGTATATGATGATCATGAACATGATGAATGGAAAGACTTTAAATAGGTTTAAAGCAGGATTTCAGCAAGGTACTTAATCAGATAATGAGTGTTAAACATTTTTTTAGTTACTTTGTGTTCACGTGTATACTAGATGATGAAAGATAAGGCATGAAAGGTTTGAAGCAGGGTTTCAACAAGTCACTTAATTAGATAAGTATTTGAAATATTTCATATTACTGTCTTAATGTGTATATGATGATAATGAACATGATGAAAGGAAAGACTTAATCATGTTAATAGGATTGAAGCAGGGCTTCAACTAGTCACTTAATTAGATAAGTTTTTGAAATATTTCATATTACTGTCTTAATGTGTATATAATGATCATGAACATGATGAAAGAAAAGACATGATAGGATTGAAGCAGGGTTTCAGCAAGTCACTTAATCAGATTTAATGAGTGTTAAACATGTTTCGAGTTACTTTGTGTTCACGTGTATACTAGATGATGAAAGGTAAAAATGTAAGGCATGAAAGGTATAAAGCAGGGTTTCAGCAAGGTACTTAATCAGATAATGAGTGTTAAACATTTTTTGAGTTACTTTTTCTTCACGTGTATATGTGATGAAACTCAATCAGACAAGTGTTTAAAGTCATGAAAATGTCTTATGTTACTCTTCATAAATGATGAAAGGTTTGAAGCCAAGTTGCAGTTAGCAACACAACCAGATAAACATGATTAGAGTGAGTATTCACAAACATGTTACTTTGTATTTTGACATTTTGCATATTGCCAGGACTTGCACAAAGCATGCCAACTAAAATAAGCCACATTTTAATATATCCTTTTAGCATGTCTTTTTAGGTTGTACGCGTATGTTGTATACTTTCTTTCCAAAATATTTTGGTGATATATATATATATTTTGTGTTCTCATTTTGATTTTCAATCATGTTTTACTAAGCCATGCATGCACACAATATTTTAGTGCTTTTCTAGCTAATCAGTTATGTACATGTACATTTCATCATTAACTTAACTTTTAACTCGTGAATTGCCTTGAGTTTTAAAGTTCATACAGTTAACAACATGGTTAAGTTTTGAGAACATTTTGTGCCATGAGATTTCATTGGCTTTTTGCAATTGTTACATCTCTTTTCACCAATTGGCTAATGTAAAACATATTTATCACAGACATGCTTTTTAAGGAGGTTTAAGAACCCATGAACCACACACGGTGGCATCAAGGACATTTAAAACCTCCAGCAACAAAACATAAAACATATTTGAGAATGCTGTGGCATAATTTCAAATTCATGCTGCTGATATCAAGTACGAAGTGACAACGTTGATCCTTTGACATCTATATTGCGGCATTCATCTCGGGGTCAAAATTCAGGACATGGCCTCACCTATCACTAAGTGACATCTTGGTTCCACTCTTGAGAACAATCTTTGCTGGAACTGCCATTTTCTGTTTGATCTGACAATAGTTAAGGAAGACAAGTAATTGCATTAAAAATAAAAAAAATAAAAAATAATGTGCAAATAATTTATATATGTTCTTCATGTTCTTGGAAGTGTTTTCATATTTTTTATGTTTGACTAGTCACTCCCTACGTATACATCTCTGGGGATCTAAAAAAAAGTCCTGAAGACAAAAACCCAAGAAAGGCGTCATGATTAATTATCTGGACTTATTACATTGTATTGTAAGATCGAAGCAAGACCAACATGACTAATGGTTCAGATAGTTACATGTATTTATTAATGATGGAACGTACAAAAATGTACATGTGTAACTACAAGTTGATAAGTGATGACGTAATAATAAAAGTACCTGAAGGTTTGACCACATGTGACGTTCACTGAATATTGGATAATACATTTTTGTACACATCTGATCCTATGAACAGTTTATAAATGCAATCAAGTCTTGTAGAGATGATGCTTCAATTGTAAATTTTAGTTTTATCATTAATATTGTTCACCAAAGCCACCAGTTTGTCGTATGACAGTAATCTACTTCTTCTTCTGTCATGTACAGATTTACTTCCCAGGGCATTATTTATACTTAAGTTAGACTCTGTTGTATTGATAAATGCTTATTTATTAACTTACTCTCAAAGATTTTTCTGATTTATAGTGGGCACCCTATTTAATAACCTTTTTCCAAAGGGAAGTGGCCTCTGCTCTGGTTAATTGTATCACGCAAAATAAACTTACGAAACGAAACTAAAATATTCCCATAACCTGCTGAAGTAAATATAGTTTCGTTTCACCATTTTTAGCAGACACATTCTTAAATTCTTAGCAAAAGGTAAAATGGCCGCTAGATTTGGAGAATAGGATACTATATGGTACACTCAAAGGTCAAAATTTGACCTACTTTTATGCAAAAATCAATAAAAGATGGATTTATTAATGCAACTATGCTGAAATAAAAGAATTAAAGTTATTTCAATTTGCGATGAGAAAATTTTATTAGGATGTTGGAGGTTAGGATGGCAACAAGTCCAAAAATAGCATGCCGTCCAACCTCCGATGTTGTTGGAGTAAAGAAAAGCTAGTTTGTTTTTATTTTTGAATATATTTTGTTTCAATTAATGATTATCCTTTATCGCATTATCAACACTTTTCAATTCTTTATTTTCGCCTGTAAAATATTTATCTTTATACGTTTTCATTGTAGGGGCGTCACAGGTTAAACCTGCCTCATATCACGCTGCATTTCAATGCATTCTAATCGTTTTAAAATATCTTTAAATTAAACTTGCAAAATATTCATAGATACATTTTAACTTCTGTAGTGTCAACGGTTAAACTTGCCTCATATAAAGGAATGCAAAATTATGTTCTGTCAGCCCTGGTATTTAAAAAACTTCTTCTACTTCTACATCTGTAACTTGTAAAGGGTCTTATACCCATCTCACAAGTGGTACTTCGGTATGACTTCAAACAAATGGTGCAAATTAAAAACATATGCACAAAGTGCAGGTTAAAAACAGGGCTCGCTGAATTATTCAAGATGAGCTACGAGTCTGGTCTTGAATGACTCGTAGTCCTCGATGTCCAGAATGTTTGGTGGCAAGTCATTCCAGTCTTTGATGGTTCTGGCAAAAAAACTGTTCTTGTATTGTTCTCCATTTGAGCCAAGTCTTATAAATCTTCTATGGTGTGTTTGCCTTGTCTGTCTCGATGATGTCTTAATATAGTCTGGAATCGGTATCGCTATTTTTGATGTAGGATTTTGTGGAACATAAGTAGACGTGATAATTTTCGTCGCAGTTGAAGTGATGGTAGCTTCAGGTTTTCCAGTAGTGACGTGACAGTTCCAGGGTCTTTCGAATATTCTGTGGCTATGAAACGGGCAGATCTTCGTTGCACCATTTCTAATTGATGGATGTGTTTTTGGAGTTTGGAGATGGGGATCCCAAACACTACTGCCATATTCCAGATGGGGTCTCACTAAAGCAAGATAGGCTTGTCGTTTTACTTCCTGAGGGAATAAAGTACTGTTTTTGTTTTTGTTTGTTTTTTTTATATAAAAAGTACAATTTTTCGAGAGGGGAGGGAACAAATTATCCAAGAATAAGCATAACTTAGGATTTAAGGATACATTTTTACTTTGCTATTTTAGTTTGGGATTCGATAAATCTTAGGATGGCGCTGGATATGTTTTTCGTGATTTTTTGTCTATCAAATTACATCGTCTACGTCTACCGGATGTAAACAACAAGGAATACGCACTGAATTGCATCATTTTTGTGTTTCAATTTAATTTCGAGAATAAGAATTATATTTTAAAATATTATATTCAAAGCCGTTAATTTGATATAGATAAAAACAAATATTTTCATATTTTATCATTTTTAAAGACCACGTCGCGGAAAATGGACGAGTCTATTTTGTGAAGGAAGGGGTACAACAAGTTTTGAATTTCAATTTATGTACCTAAAGATAAATTTTCTTTGATTATATTTTGATATTAGTTAAATCTAAATGATAAGTATATGAATACCATTAAAATAATGAAATTGAAATAGGTTTTGTCAAATATTTTTTCATGTCATATTTTTGAACACACCCATAGCAACCACTGTTTCTAGGAGGCCCAACAACAATCTTCAAGTTCTGTGAGATTTTTGGAACTCTTTCTCACAAAATGGTAAGATAACTAAAAGCTTGAAAGTTATCACTGAACAAATGAATAATGTCTATAATAGAAGATATTTTAGAAGTAAATGTCTTCATTAACTACTCGCAAATACACATAAAATGTGGATATTTACTAAAAAAATCCACCCAAATTATCAACATGGTCAATGGCAAATATCAACCAATACTTAAGTTTATACAAAATAAATAAGTGGCAGATGTATACATTTCACTCATACTGTTTAAATGTAAATTGAAATGAAACAAATGTATTACAGGGTGCAAGAAATGTTTGGTGGCCAAGTGGTTAAGATAATAATAAGAGCAAAAAATAAGGCACTGGACTTTAAATCACAGGTCGACACATCTGTGGGTTCGAGCCCCACACATTTGGAATATTGGGGTTTCCTCCCACACAAGCCTGGTGTCCATACATGGGCCTCATATATATAAGCCAAACAGTTGTTAATCTTGCCGTCAGTCAAAAGCTCATAAGAGCTTATGTTAATTTAAAATAGATAAATTAATGGATGGTGAAGCCACATTTAAAAGGTAAGAACTGAATAAGAAATATAAAGAAATAAAACCTTTAAAGTAAATAAAACAAGAATGCCCAAATTTTTCGGACATAAGGTCCTTCTTCAGGGGCTAAAAAGTAAAAAGATGTTCACACATCGACTGACGAGGACAGAAATTATGTTAATTTGTTTGACTGTGTACATGTATGTACATACTCACCGACATTAAATAAATCTTACCTTTTTATCTTTTGATATCTGATTTGAGAGGGCACAAGAGCACTCTCTGCACATTCATCATGCATGATCTAGGAAAAATGAAGATTACCCAAAAAAAGGTATCACCGACCATGCTGACTGTTTATTTCTTTATGGTCCATAAGCACCTTTCTTTTTTAATAACGTAATTTCACAGTATGCAAAATTAGCACTGGCTCGCTTGCCCCTTGCTAGTAAAAATCCTTTGGGCAAGTGAAATTTGAAAGAAATTTGTATTGGTTAAATAGAAATAGAGCTTAAAATCAATCATTCTGGCAAGTGAATCTCAAATCCCTATTTCCAAGGATGTTTAGTATATATGTGAACATGTAGCGAAAACTGCAGTGAAAACTGAAAATAAGTAGCCACCTGGTATCAGCATGATCAGGACCTACATATCATAAATTCCTATTTGCTAATTTGAAGTAAAAATAAGTACATGTATCTTAAAATGAAGGCTATGGACATGATGGACTTGTACATATGTTTAGGAACGAACCATTCAACTTGAAAAGGGGGGGGGCTTGGTTTTTCGTTTTGGTCAGAAAATTATTTTTTGCTCAGAGCGTGGAAAAAATATCTATTTTTTGAAGGCGTCGCAACAGATTTTTTTTCATTATTTTATATGGCAGCAATCCTTCTTCAGAATATTTTTTTTTCTGACCCTCTGCTGCCAAAATAGTTTTCAGAATATTTTTTTAGGAAAAAACCAAGCCCCCCCTTCAAGTTAAATGGTCGTTCCCTAACAGTAATCACAATTTTCTATTGACAGACAACAGTAAGAAGACTGACCGCCACGGAGCGTGAACGACAGCTTCAAAACTTCCGGAGACAGGAAGAGGTCCGAGAAGACACACTCCGCCAACTAGGTACACAGAAACTGTTAGAGGCTAACATGAGCAATGAAGAAAGACTTTCAGAGAAACGTTTCATACGCCGTATGATGATGGAACAGAAGGAAAGAGATATGGAAGACACAATTCTAAAGGTAAACTGTAGAAGCAGAAATATTATTCATGGGGAATTTAATTTTGTTTATTTCTTGGGTAGGAAAATCCACAAAATTTAATCCCCACAAATTAAGAATATTTTGTTGATTATTGTATATTAAAATTCTATTTCCACAAAATTTTTGCATTCCAATTCATGCAATTCAGTCTTGTGCTCTGAAGCATGAAATTTTATCCACACCAAAATTAATGATTATACAGTATATATATCAAAATGCCAACAAGGTACAGTACACTGAGAGAGGATTGATTCTCATACTCTGATTTCAGTGTCCAGTGATTCACAGATTAAACTCTTAAAATTCTCCAAGGAATTTCTCCCACCTAGGAGAAATTTATTACCTTTTTCGGAGTATTTAGGAGTTGTTTATTACCTTGTGTATTATAATCATTTTCACCTGACAAGAAAGACAGCAAATAGGTGCTACTTCAAAAGGTTTTCAAGGCAATAAAAAACTCCAAGCTTGGAGTAATTTATGACCATTTGGAGGGAATTCTACTAAAACCCTCCTAGATTTTTAAGGCTTTTCTTGGAGTTTCCTGGAGTCATTAAAAATTTCCCTCCGAAATCAGAGTATGAGAATAAATCCTCTCTCAGTGTACTGTAAGATAAGATATTTTACTGGGCAATTCACTGCACCATTTGCATTTAGCATAAATCATCATAAAAGATATGAATATACATATGTACAATGAAAAAGAGAAATAAGTAAGGTTAAGGTTTCCATATTCTTTCGTTTTTAATAAAACAGTGCTAATCCTTAACAGGTAGCATGAAGCTACTAAAAATTCTTTCATGCTCGTAATTCTTGTGATCTCTCTATTGTTCAGGCTAGTTTGAACACATGTTTTTTGTTTTACTCTCAGGCACAAAGAGACAGACTTATCAGGGAAGAACAAATGCTACAAGAGGAAAGATTGGCAAAAGAAATGGAGAAGCAGAAACTGGAGTCGATGAGAGACGAAAAAATGAGACAACAAATCAGAGAAACTAGGTAGATAGTTCTCATTAAACTTGGTATAGCTTTGATGGTCCTTTGATATGCGAGCGTAGCAAAGCTCTTAACTTCTGTATAATCATTTATCATTAATTTTTGATGGGAAACAAATTTTGTGGTTAGGAGCACAAAACTGAATTGGAAAGTTTTTGTTGATTTTTGTCTCGCCTGCGACGAATGTCGCAAAAAGCGAGACTTAGGTATGGTGATTCCGGCGGCGACGGCGACGGCGACGGCGACGGCGGCGGCGGCGGCGTCCACAATTGGTTAAAGTTTTTGCTTAAGTCTGTTTTATGTGAACTAGTTATGTTACACCATTGATATTTGGTATGCAGTTGCATCAGCATCAGTACAGATCAGTTTTAAAAGGATTTCACCTGTATGCTCCTGCAGTCACGGTCTACTGACTTTGAAATTGTACACTGATTTGGCCGAGGTTAACCTTATTTCTTAAGCCTGTTTAACATGAAGCAGTTATGTTACACCATTGATATTTGGTATGCAGTTGCATCAGCATCAGTACAGATCAGTTTTCAAAGGATTTCACCTGTATGCTCCAGCAGTCACGGTCTACTGACTTTGAAATTGTACACCGATTTGGCCGAGGTTAACCTTTTTTCTTAAGTCTGTTTAACATGAAGCAGTTATGTTACACCATTGATATTTGGTATGCAGTTGCATCAGCATCAGTACAGATCAGTTTTCAAAGGATTTCACCTGTATGCTCCTGCAGTCACGGTCTACTGACTTTGAAATTTTACACTGATTTGGCCGAGGTTAACCTTTTTTCTTAAGTCTGTTTAACATGAAGCAGTTATGGTACATCATTGATATTGGGTATGCAATTGCATTAGCATCAGTACAGATCAATTTCAAAAGTATTTTGTCTGTATGATCCTGCAGTCACAGTCTACTGACTTTGAGATTTTACACTTTTTAACTTTTTACTTATGTCACGAGTGTTTTTTATAAAGCAGTTATGGTTCACCATTTATATTTGGTATGCAGCTGCTTAAGCATTAGTTAAGATCAGTTTAAGGAGGATTATTACTTCATTTTATACTGTGTCCAGTTGCGACAGGCGAGACATGTCTCTGTGTTAACAGTTTATTTAAATTTTGAAATACACTCTTCAAAAAAGTGCATTAAATTAGTGGCGCTTAAATTTTGTGGATTTTTCATACCCACTAATTAACATGATTAAACGAAATTAAATCCCCCACGAATATTTCTGCTTCTTAAGTATACACATTCTTCCAAATGGCATGTGACTCAAACTATGATGTAGAAAAAAACAATCTTTCCAGATCTACTCTGATTTCTGTAAAGTTTTCTAAAAGTCTGCAAATTCCTTTAAGAATGGCACAAATTAAAAGCACATCATCCCTAAACATCTTGCCCATCGACTCATATCTTGATTGCTGTAAACCAATTTAATTTTGCAACTACAATATTCGTGTTTTAGTGTCACAGTGCTATTTTGCGGCTATTTATTTTCGCGATTTATGTTAAAAACAGTTAAACTACTATAAAAATTATTTAATTTGCGACAAATTATTTTGGCGAATTTCTGTTTCTCATGAAACCTGCGAATATAAATTGCTCTCCAAAATAAGTTGGTTTACAGTATTGGATCTAATTTACACAAGCTTAATGTGATTATTTCAAGTACTAATATGAGAAAGACATTGCCTTAAAAGCTCACATAGATACAAAAATATAATCTATTCCATTGATAACTTCGAATAATGCCTGGGATGAGATAATTTGGGACGATGTATTACTATTTCCTGCAATTTTTCCACACGCAGAGACATTTTCGAAAACTTCCGAAAATCGAATGTTTCCAGTGACAGAACGATGAGTCTCGTGCAATTTGGCATACTTTCTACATTAAAGAGCTTGCTACGCTCGCATATAAACATTGATAAATGCATCTCTCTTTTTTGAGGAATATGTATATGTGAAACAACCTACACATGTAGATGGCAATTTTAAAATATCAGCAAAGGAAAACAGCCAGCAACCTTCAATTTGACTGGGGTTGCTGCTGACTGTTTTGCAATTGGCTATGGAATAAATAAAAACATGCATATGATTCAAAACCAATTCTGAAAATCCCCTTTAACTCCTGAAATTTTCATGGGGCTGTTAGTGTAATGAATTTTTTTTGCCCTGACCTTGAGGAACTTAATGCAATGACAATACTACATGTACTAATTGAACATGATGTTTAATTTTTTTTCTCAATTGTCTTCAAACCAGGAAACTTCAGACTAAACTCAAAATGTAAATCTCTATCTGTTTTTTTTTGTAGTCTTGAACTGAGGGAACTTGAAGCTAAACTGAAAGCAGCCTACATGAACAAGGAAAGGTCAGCACAGATTGCAGAGAAAGAGTCCTTGAAGTTTGATAAAATGGTAAGGTTCGTGGTTCGATCCTCGTCCGGGATGAAAATTTCATGAACCAATTTTCCGACTCTCTCTTGACACCATTTGCAAGGATGGTCTCAAGGAATGATGCTAGTCCTTCGGAAGGGATGAAAAAGAGCAATACCCCCTGCACGTAAAAGACCCCTTTGTAGAGTTTGATAAGAGTAGGCTCAATGGGGGCCGCTGCAAAGGCCACACTCGCAAACTGCTAGCTGGAGAGGGATTTACATAAGCATTAAGCTTGTTTCCCAATCCAGGTTAAATAAATATGTTTAAACTAAAATGGTAAGGGAGAAAATGTTACCATGGTTACTGAATATGCATACTGTTAACCAACTTATATCTAAGAGCTATTTATATTCACGGATGTCACGATGAAAAGAAATTCAGGAAAATAGTTGGTCTTAGCAATTAAATTCATTTTTATAGTATTTTAATTGTTTTCATGAAGAATTGTGATGATAGATAGCTGCAAAATTGCCTTATGACATAGAAATGCGAAATATTGTAGTTGCGAAAATAAATTGGTTAACAGTATTTACTATTTACTTGATTCATTTTCTAAATAAATAAACAAACCATAAATCCACATGAAAACTAATTAACACTATACTGTTACACAAATCTTTTTTCTGTTGTTTTGTTTTGTCATTTAAATTGGTTTTCTCTTGTCATCTCCTTGTTTTATCCTTTTATCTTGTTATTGCAGATCTGCATTCTGTAAATGTGGGGGTTTATTTTCGCTAAATATGCAGAATTAAAATATTCACACTTACAGTTACTTCATTTCTCTGCCTACGCCAATTTGTTGCATCATCATTTTAATTTTTCGCAACAAACATTTATTATACAATGTAATTTTGCAGAAACGTGATTCAGAGATCGCTCGTCACATGAAGGAGGAACACGAGCGTGCAGCTGATGCAGAGCGACAGCGGGAGGTTGAACGATACAAAGAACAGGTCCGATATCAACAGGAACTGGAGCGACAGCTTGAGGAACAGGAACATAAGAAACAACAGGCATACGAGGAGTTCCTTAAGGAGAAACTCATGATTGACGAGATCGTCAGAAAAATCTACGAGGAAGACCAAAGGTTTGACTAAAATGTTTATTTGATTGATTGATTGATTGTTGTTTTTTTTGTGCTTTTCGGCGATCTTTCAGCTATCATCAGGACAAAAACAAATTACAATATATAAACAAGGTTGGATATAAAACTAGGTCAAAAGACTGAGGACTATTTGAAATGAGAATTTCAACGAAGTGCTAGGCAATAAATTTTGCCATGACCGGCGCAGGTTTTGTCTATTTAAGGCTCATCAGAGGCGCTCTACCCAAAATATTGATAAAGCCAAACACTTTGTAAAGAGCATTGAACAATGAAACCAAAGCCTATAAGATTGATTGATTGATCTTTGTCCGGATATTTTACTGTGTACAAAATCGTGAGACAAAAAATATGAAGAAGGTCAAAGGTTACAACTAATTAAAATATTTATCTGATTGATTGGTTGATTGATGTTTACCTTATTTACTGTCATTATTCAGTATTGCAGAAAAATCATAGAAAACTTAATTTGATAATGTGACTTTTTTTGTCCCTTACAAACAAGGAGGGGGACTACGATGTATTAAGGAAGTACCCTGTCTATCGGTCAACATAAATATATTTCCTAAACTGTGCTTCTCCTCCTTAGCTGCTTGATGGATTTTGAATAATTTAATTTGGTATGTAACGCTCAATTTGATTGGTTTGACCAACCCATGTTATTTTGTATAATATGGTTTGGTCTTGTGACGTCACTAACATCTTCATCCGCTACGGCATTTTCAAAATAGTCCCTATGATTTTTTGTTGTTGAATATTCGATAGTTAATATAAATCTTAAGAAATTTAATTTTAAGGAATGACTTTGATAGTTGGTCATTTTATAGGGATATAAAATGGCCAACTATTAAAGTCATTCCTTAATTAAACTTTACATGAAGCATCATATGGAATTGTGCATGAAAAAAAAATCATGTTTGCCTAAAATCTGGGTTGAAGTTATTTACAAAAATGGCTTGCAGACCAGCATATAATTAGGATAATAGTTCATCTGTAACAATGTGTAAGCTGATGTTTGTTTTCCTAATTCAAGGTATTCGATCTTCTTCATTAATGTAAAATTGAATAGATGCTGTATTTTCCTAATCTTTACTCTATGTACTTATTCTTATATCTTTACAGAGAAAGAGAACTTGCAATGGCAAAACAAAAGTCAACACAAGCCTACATCGCAGAATTTCAGAAAGCGCGAGAGGAATGGAAAATACGTGAGAAACAGCGTATGGAAGAAGAAAATCGTAGAATACGAGAGTTTGCACACTTACAACAACGACGGGAGAATGAGAGAATGGAGAGTAAGAAAGCCAAGGAGCAATCAATGGCCAGAGTACAACAAGCAGTAAGTTTTTGATGCCTGTTTGTAACGTGGAATCTGATTGGTCAATTTAAACCAAGGCTTCAATTGGTGGTTATGGCAACTGAAGCATTGTGGGGCTGTACCATTATATATACATTGGAGGGCAGACACATTTTGTACAAGAGCCCCCCCAACCAATATAAAAAAATAATCACAGATCCACAACCAAATGCATTTTAATCCCCACCAACAGAAAAATATTAAAAAAACACATCCCCCTTCCAATGCCAATTTAGATAGAACAGCCCTTAGTACATGATAAAAAATAGAATTAGATATTGATTGTTTTGTAAGGGCTATTCCAGAAATAAATGTATGGGTGGGGGTGGGGGTTCTGAAAGCACTTTTTTTATACCCACCATGCATAAAATTTTAATTTTTTTCCCTTTATGTTGCATTTGAGAAATATCTGAAATTACCACCACCCATACAATTATAGTGCCTTCCGACCCCCCCCATACAATTAATTCTGGAATAGCCCTAACTTTTAACCCTGAAAAAAATGCATTAAGTACATATACTACCATTCATTTTACACTGTTTTATCATTGTATTTTCATCTTTGCAAGCTTCTATAGTGATGTCTTTTTTACATATCTTTATAATAGTAGGATTGCCAAATTTTAAAGTGGGTCAGAAGGACCTATTTCTGGGACAGTGGGAAAGAATTAACCCATAAAACTGGGGGGAATTCCGGATTTTTACATTATTTTACAGGGACAGCAGGATTTAGTATTTATTTTTACAGGTGTGCAGGATGAGATCCCCCTTTTTTCCACCCCCTTTAAAGCCTTAGCTTGCCCAGGTTCAAAATTTAAGACTATTAATTCTGTTCTATTTTTAGCTTGCAGAAGACATTTCTGAGAGAGATCAACAGAGGGAAGAGATGGAGAGAATCCGAATGGAACTATACTTGGAAGAACAAGAAGAAAGAGAAAGACAGAAAGAAAGGGTAAGGCTAGAGGGTGTCTGAATGGTAAATTAAATTGTAATCTTTAAAGCAAAAAACAAAACAAAAACTACTGTATTTGTTTATTTTTACTTTTTGGACAAATATGATGAAAATTAATCTTTGTTTTTCAAAGAGGAACTGCTTTTGAAGGAAGAGATTGAATTGTAAATAACTTGTTTCTAATTCATTGTTACTATGTCTTCATTATAAGTACTGTAACATGCCTCTAATGTGGGCCCATTCTTTTGGACAAAAAATATTCTTCTTCAAAGAATAGACAATTTTTAAATTTTTCCTTATTGCTATTAACAAAATTGCTTTTGGGTTTTTGGTACTTAATCTGTATACTCCCTTCTCATTATATTGTGGGTACCATTGTATCGTAATAATTACGTCATTTCAACCAAATGTTCAACTGTGACGCAACTGTTTCTACTTAGCTATGTACAACGATATTACAAGATACAAGTATATATTTATTATTATTGGTTGTTGTGTTTTGTTGTTTAGGAAGACATGGAGAAGAGAATTCGGCAGAAATTGGAATTGCAGGAAACACATGCTCAACAGATGCACTTCAAACAGATGCGACAGAAAGCTCAGGAAGATGAAGAAGAAGAGTTCAGAAAACAGGTAGGTTATATTTCTTGAGATGTTTTTTTTTTGTGCTCCTCCAAGGAAATGTTGAAGACAAATATATAGATGTACTCGTTTTGGTCTAGACCTTTGTAAGTTCATACCCCCTTACGTCTGTCAGTACAGCATTCTGAAGGATTCTTAAAAAACCATTCCAGAGGATCATTTGAAATTTGGTAAGGTGGTACAGTATCACAAACTGTCGGACTTCTACTTCCTGTTTGGAGCTGTACACAGTAACATCTGTGTCCAATGTTTCTGGATGACTTGATTTGAAAATGCATAATTTGGGGTTTTATTTTTCAAATATGGGGGTGGGGGTTTGGGGTATATATTAAAAAAAATCCACTCCTTAGAATTTGTAGTTCTGAAATATTTTGTTTCAGTCAACTCAGCTGTATAATTGTCAGAGAATATGGTTGGGTAGCGATGGAAACATTGAATGATAGCTGTTAGCGCCTGAATGGCAGCTTTTATTGTATGGTCCATTAGGTCTTGAGAATAATTAAAGCTCCAGGCCAATAGCCACAGTTAATAGTTTGTGAACCCATTTTAGACGACTTTACTGTTGTAAAAAGCAGTAAATAAAAACAACAAATTATTATATTATTTAGTATCTCATTTTTTTGTCAATTTGTAGATGTTGGCCAAATTTGCCGAGGATGATCGCATAGAACAGATGAATGCTAACAAGCGTAGAATGAAACAACTCGAACACAAACGAGCGGTTGAGGACCTCATCGAAGATAGACGAGCACAGTTTGCAGCCGACCGTGAACGTGAGGTGGCGGAGAGACGCGAGGTGGAGAGAATGGAAGCGTTCAGAAGACAGATCATTGAGGAAGAGCGACAGAAACTTCTCAAAGAGCATGCCATGAGGCTGTTAGGCTACTTACCAAAGGTAAATATAAAATAGAATTAAAATAGATGATTGTATTGGACCTGATAGAAGACACCTTTGAAGAATTTCTATTTTTATTTTCCAAAGCAAAGTCTAGAGTTAAAAAACAAAAACAATTTGGATACAGAGGTAGACAAGTTTATTTTTTATATGACTGCAGGAATTAAATTACAAAAACCTGACTTCCCTAAATGATGTATGTGATTATGTTTGTCAGTTACCTGCCCAAGGTCGGTGGTTTCCTCCGGCTACTTCGGTTTCCTCAACCATTAAAACTGACTGCCTTACATGGCCCAGGTGAGCCAAAAAGGGTGTTAAACCCTATAATACACACAGATATTTTTTTATCCAATCTTAAGGGGGTACAGAACACATAAGGGAAATAACCCTTAAATATCACTTGAACGTTTTAGTTGGGCACAATTATTCAAAGAAATCAAGCTTCTCTGTGATCAAAATATGAAATGTTGAAACTCCATTTTGTTCAATGAAAAATTTCCCAAGAAACCTATGGTTTGATTTTCTTAAGATTTATCAATTAGATTTATATGACTAAAGTACATATTTTTGCAAATTTTCATGAAAATTAAACGACACAATTTTATTTTAGCCAAAGTGTTGGGTACCCCCTTAATGATGTATTTTATCTATTTTTTTTCAGGGCGTAATAAAGGATGAAGGAGATCTTGATATGTTAGGCGGTAACTTCAAAGACGCTTACAAAGCACGACAAATTGATCCGTTTGACGATGAAGCATGGGACCAAAAGCGATGAACACTGCCCCCTATATAGTTACTTAAAATAAACATTCCGTCCGTCTTATGTCAAATGTCAGTGTGAAAAATTATGAATGCAAAATGTGAGATTTTAAGTTATAGTACATATCATGTTTCAAAATAGGAAAAGAATGGTGTTAATTTTGTGGTAGATCAATTGACATTTATCTGTCAATGGCAACAATTATGGACTGATCAATAAACCTGAAGGGGTAGGCCTTGGATTTTTGTTATGATCAATGCAAAGGGACAAAACTGCACTTTTGATCAAATTTATGAATGTGTCTCAACAAAATTATATTTTTTGCACTACAAAAAAGTGTTTTTTTTTCATTAATAGTATTATGTTGCATCTAGTAGAAATCCTTCTTCAGAATATTTTTTATGCCCCATCTACTTGCGTAAAAGAGATAAAAAGAAGTGTATTTTAATTAGAAAATTTAAGAATCCTACATAGTTTTAACTAATTCTTTTGTCCCATTATTTAAATGCCTTACCCAAACCAACTTTACGTGAATCTTGGTAAGTTTTGTTTATCTCCTATGAACTCCTCCAGGTGTGTAGATGATAGAAGGATATATTGAATGAGAGCAGAGTTGTTACCTTTGTATGAGTTTGAATGAGCGTGTGTATTGAAATGCATGTAGAAATGTACAAATGGGAAAATGAGCATTTTATATCAGTCTGTTTTAAAAAAGTGGAAAAAAACTTTTTGCAGTGAAACCTGTCTAAACGGAATCCTGGAAAACTGAAATCCTGCATTAACTGAACTCGGAATAAACCCAAATCCTGTCTGAACTGAGGTCTGAATAAACCCAAACACTGCCTTAACAGAACTCTGAATAAACCCAAATCCTTCCTTAACTGAACTCTGAATAAACCCAAATCCTGCCTTAACTGAACTCTGAATGAACCCTAGTCCTGTCTTAACTGAAATCTAAATAAATAATCCTATCTGAACTGAGGTCTGAATGAACCCAAATCCTATCTGAACTGAGATCTAAATAAATCCAAACACTGTCTAAAATGAACTTTGATTCATGTCAAAATTAATAAGTTTTTTTAGTCCCTTACTTTTTATTAGCTCACCTGACCCGAAGGGTCAGGTGAGCTATTGTCATCACTTGGCGTCCGTCGTCCGTCCGTAAACTTTTTCAAAGGTTAACTCCTCTGACAGCTTAAGTCCAATTGCAACCAAACTTGGTATGGTTGTTCATTAGCATTCAGTGCTTAGAATTGATGTGGGGATTTTTGATTGGTCGTAAAACATGGCCGCCATGGCTAAATATAGAACATAGGGGTAAAATGCAGTTTTTTGCAAATAACTCAAAAACGGCTACAGATATCAAAATTCTGGCATGGATAAAAGTGATCAGCACCTCAAGATCTACCTACCCTGAAATTTTGAAGAAAATCCAACAACCCATGTAGGAGTTATTGCCCTTTTTGTGGATTTTTTGCAAATTTTGCACCTGTTTAGCTCAATATCTTGAAAACCGTACTAGATATTTGAGAAATTTAAATTGCATGTTGTTAAGCACATCAAGATCTACAAAATATGTTTAGGGTCAATGTTGTAGGACCTTTCCTTTTAGGAATTATTGCACTTAGAACGTCAAAATTGAGCATTTTAACAGCATTTCCTCATTACATTAAAAACGTTAACTCCTCTGACACTTTTAGTCCAATTGGAACCAAACTTGGTATAGTTGTTTATTAGCATTAGGTATATAGAACTGATGTGGGGATTTTTGATTGGTCGTAAAACATGGCCGCTGTGGCTAAAAATAGAACATAGGGGTAAATTGCAGTTTTTTGCAAATAACTCTAAAACGGTGACAGATTTTAAAATTTTGATAGGGATCAAAAGTGATCAGCACCACAAGATCTACCAGCTCTGAAATTTTGAAGAAAATCCAACAACCCATGTAGGAGTTATTGCCCTTGTTGTGGATTTTTACAAATTTTGCACCTGTTTAGCTCAGTATCTTGAAAATATACAAGATATTTGAGAAATTTAAATTGCATATTGTTAAGCTCAACAAGATCTACAAAATATGTAACAGGGTCAACGTTGTAGGACCTTTCCTTTGAGGAGTTATTGCCCTTGAAACGTCAAAATTGAGCATTTAAAAAGCATTTCCGCATTACATTGAAAACGTTAGCTCCTCTGACATTTTAAGTCCAATTGGAACCAAACTTGGTATTGTTGTTTATTAGCATTAGGTGTACAGAACTGAAGTGGGGATTTTTGATTGGTTGTAAAACATGGCCACTGTGGCTAAAAATAGAACATTAGGTTAAACTGCATTTTTTTGCTAATAACTCAAAAAGGGTGACAGATTTTTAGATTTTAATTGAGAACAAAAGTGATCAGCACCTTAAGATCCACCATATTGTCAGATGACACCCTTATTAATCTTATGACCCTTTCAGCGTCAAATAGATTTTGCCTAATAACCTTTACTTCAGGCACATATGTCAGGTGAGCGATTCAGGCTCCTGGGAGCCTCTTGTTCCTATGAAGTTTAGCTTGGATAGGTTTTACTGTATTACTGTGGATTCATTAATTTACGTGGGTACCAACTTTCGTGGTTTGATGAAAAAGGACCATTTCCTGTATTCTTTAATTTGTGGTCCTGAAGTCTGCAACATACAGATCTATATAAAATTCCCTTTTCGTCAGATGGGTAGAGCCTAGAGGCCACCCATGAAAACCACGAAAATTGATGCCCCACAAATAATAATGAAATCACAGTAATTTACTTCTTCATGAAATTCATGATAAACATGTACTAGGTATTCAAATGTTATTTTTTAAAGTGCTTCATGAGTATTTATGAACAAATTTATTTCATGAGTTTTTTTTTACAAAACATAATATAGTTACCGATAGATGTGATATTACTATAAATATTCATGGTGAAAATATTTATCAATGAACAATTTTAGAAAAAGAGTTGATGTTATTTTAGCCCATGGACATTTGCAAATTGTCATCTGCTTTCATTTTCTCTTATTAAGATAAAGAATTCTATCTGTCTTGTTTTATGTTTGTCCTTTGTGGAATTCTAGCGTCATTTTCAACCTTCAGTGTCTAGATAAAGCTGATGTTGTAGTAGTAGTCGTTGAGGAATTCCATGGTCCTATTTCCTTCTCTGGTTTCTAGGTAAGAGTTGTTGCCGCAGTAGTAAGTCTTTGTCTTTTGTATAAAGTGCATTCTATAATTAGAAAATAATGAGATGTGGAATAAGTGTACGCGACACAGCCCACAATTAAACGGCAATTTAGAAAAACCACAATGGACAACCGCCAGCAGCCTTCAAACGAGGCCATTTGGCACTGCTTGCAATTGGCCCATGGTCTAAATAAAATGCAATATATATAAATATATATAAGTGTTTCGGTGATTCTTCTTTTCCTAGGAAGGAGATCAGGTGTTATAGCTCTACTTGTTGTTTAGTGTATCCAGTGATAAGACAACTTACATCTTGGAGGTCAACAGAGTTATGGAGGGGATACCGTATAAGTGGTTTTTTTCGCGGGTGGAAAAATTCGCGATTTTGTTGAAAAAGGGGATGATTTTATTTACGCGTAATATATATTTTGCGGTTTAGTATATATTATAACACTTTATATAGGCAATTAATATTTCGCGAGTTTTAATTTTCGTGTCCCGTTGTTGGTCGCAAATAAAGCGAAAATTAAATCACTGCGAAAATAACCACTTATAGGGTATATCATATGGTACATCCATTCAAATATAGAATAGATAATGGTTTTATGCCCCATCTTCAAAGGTAGGGGGCATATAGTGTTTGGGTCCATCTGTTCCAAATCAGGTTTACCTACAGGTTGATGTACTCTACAACGAAGGAAGTTTGGTATCATCATTAAACTTAATACAAAATATAAATCAGGATATGAAAAACAAAAAAGGTCATAAGTTGTACCCATCTCAACTTGATGGTTGATTGGGGGTGTTATACAGATTGAAGTTACTTTACCATATGGGGGAAGTTTGGTACCATCATGAAACTTTATACACATATACATCAGAATATAAACCAATGAAAATATAAGATTTTACCTGTCTCATCAAATTCATGGTTGATTGATCACAGAAAAAGGGTGTGTTGTTATACTTAGGTTTATCTAGGGTTGAAGTTACTTTACCGTGAAGGAAATATGGTATCATAAAACTTTATAAATCATTTAACCATCATAAAATTATATTCTTGGAATCAACTTCATGGTTTGGCAATTAAGGAAAAAATAAATGTTGCAAGATGGGGAATTATGTCTTTTGGATATATTCTTGTTATGTCAATTTAAATCTTAATTTACATCATAGAGGAATGACATTTCGTTATTTGGTTCATCTTAAAAACCAACCAGATAAATTTGACCTACATTATTTGCATGAATGACTCTGGTTAATGTTTAGGTTAAGGTTCATATCTCAGCAACTGCAAGTATAGAGGGAAGATATTGGGTCAACATGTACATCTTGGATTGTAACAAGCATCTGCACAAAGCACCTCAACCTGAATTTTATACACAACAAAGGTTACTTTTTTTATTATGACTCATATCTCTGCAAACGGATGCTATTTGGCCAGTGGGTAACCTTGAATTGTAACCAACACATGTTCCAACGTTTCCACATGCATGACTCTGGTTAATGTTAAGGTCAAGTCAATATCTCGACAATTTTAACTGACAAAGGAATGATATTTGGACAGTTAGAGATACATCTGGTAAAAAAGCAAGCATATATACCAGAATGAGTATAAGTTCACTTTAATCTACATGTTTTTCATGAATGATTGAAAAAAAAAATTGAGTAATGTCCACATCTCAGCAAATACCAACATCCATTCCAGAATTTCGTCACCTTGACCTACATTTTTCGCATGAATGATTCAGCTTTAGTTTTTGGTTAGTGTAAATGTCATAGCAATTGCCATTGGTGGAAGCTATATGGAGTGCTCCTACTAAAAGGAGGAACATACCTGAACAGAACAGAACAGAAGCACCATATTGGGTCAGTATAGAAATTAGTGGATGGTAACGAGCATTGGTACCGGAATTAGTTCACCTTGACCTACATTTTAAAGTATACGGGCGAGGTGCTCATAAGTCTGAACATTATCAAAGTCAAACAACCAGAAAACGAAGGCAAATGTTTAAAAGGTTGGGAGTAACTGTGCAAGCATCTACTGTCGCATTTGCATATAAAGTCGAACCAACCAAGGTTTAGGTTCTTAGAAATAAATATGGAAGGGGGTGATAAATTTCAATATTTACAGTATCCGCACCACAGCAATACCCTTTTTTCACTCCACATCGCAGGCAAGGCATTGTAACACGAACATATCAACTTAAGGTCTTAGAGGAAAACGCACAGCCATATCAACTTCAAGGGTTTAGAGGGAAACGCACAGCCATATCAACTTCAAGGGTTTAGAGGGAAACACACAGCCATATCAACTTCAAGGGTTAAGAGGGAAATAAACAGCCATATCAACTTCAAGGGTTTAGAGGGAAACGTACAGCCATATCAACTTCAAGGGTTTAGAGGGAAACGTACAGCCATATCAACTTCAAGGGTTTAGAGGGAAACACACAGCCATATCAACTTAAAGGGTTTAGAGGGAAACACACAGCCATATCAACTTCAAGGGTTTAGAGGGAAACACACAGCCATATCAACTTCAAGGGTTTAGAGGGAAACACACAGCCATATCAACTTCAAGGGTTTAGAGGGAAACACACAGCCATATCAACTTCAAGGGTTAGAGGGAAACACACAGCCATATCAACTTCAAGGGTTTGATGGAAACGTACAGCCATATCAACTTAAAGGGTTTAGAGGAAAACGTACAGCCATATCAACTTCAAGGGTTTAGAGGAAAACACACAACCATATCAACTTCAAGGGTTTAGAGGAAAACGTACAGCCATATCAACTTCAAGGGTTTTGAAGAAACGTACAGCCATATCAACCTCAAGGATTTAGAGGAAAACGTACAGCCATATCAACTTCAAGGGTTTAGAGGGAAACGTACAGCCATATCAACTTCAAGGGTTTAGAGGAAAACACACAACCATATCAACTTCAAGGGTTTAGAGGAAAACGTACAGCCATATCAACTTCAAGGGTTTTGAAGAAACGTACAGCCATATCAACCTCAAGGATTTAGAGGAAAACGTACAGCCATATCAACTTCAAGGGTTTAGAGGGAAACGTACAGCCATATCAACTTCAAGGGTTTAGAGGGAAACGTACAGCCATATCAACTTCAAGGGTTTAGGAGGTGTACGGGCATATCATCTTCAAGGGATAAAGTGATGTACAGACAAATCAACTTCAAGGGTTAAGGAGGTGTACAGACATATCAACTTCAAGGGTTTAGGAGGTGTACGGTCATATCAACTTAAAGTGTTTAGGATGTGTACTGTTTTATCGGCAATTTGCGGCATTTTCCTTTTATGTTTACTGGTTGAGATAACTTGTATCACATACTGGCTGTGATATAAAAAATAACAGGTCACTTCTAAGAAGGCGCGTGACGTTGCTATGCATTAACGTCGCGCGCATATGTTCTTTTGCGTCAATTTATGAATGAAAATATTGGAACGTCATTCATGAAATTGCCGCATCACCGCCTACGCTAAAATTGATTCTCCATAAAATGAAATTATGAGGAAATAAGAAGTTTGTCATGAATAAATCGGTATTGCCGATAAAAGAAATATAAGACATTTTGTTTTTTAGATGAATTTTATCACGGCTTTACGTATCAGGCTCGGCCGGCCGGGCTCTACCGATACTTGCCGTGATAAAACCTATCTCAAAAACAAAATGCCATATATTCCTTATATATCATTTTTAAGGGTGTAGGAGGTGTACAGACATATCAACTTCAAGGGTTAAGGAGGTGTACGGACATATCAACTTCAAGGGTTTACCGTTTAGGAGGTGTACGGACATATCTTTAATGGTTTAGGAGCTGAACGGACATATCAACTTCAAGGGTTCAGGAAGTGTACAGACATATCAACTCCAAGGGTATAGGAGGTGTACTGACCTGTCAACCTCAAGGCTTTAGTATAGGTATACAAACATATCATCTTCAAGGGCTTAGAATGTGTACTGTTATTTCAACCTCCAGGGCATAGGGTGTGTACTGTTATATCAACTTCAAGGGCTTAGGATGTGTACTGTTATATCAACTTCAAGGGTTTAGGATATGTACTGTTGTATCATCTTTAAAGGGTGTAGGAAGCGTACAGACAAATCAACTTCAAGGGTTTAGAAGGTGTACAGACAAATCCACTTCAAGGGTTTAGGAGGTGTACGGTCATATCAAATTCAAGGCTTTAGGATGTGTACTGTTATATCATTTTTAAGGATGTAGGAGGTGTACATACATATCAACCTCAAGGGTTAAGGAGGTGTACAGACATATCAACTTCAAGGGTTAAGGAGGTGAACGGACATATCTTTAATGGTTTAGGAGCTGTACGGATATATCGACTTCCAGAGTTCAGGAAGTGTACCGACTAATCAACTTCAAGGGTTTAGGAGCTGTACTGTTATATCTACTTCAAGGGTTTAGGATGTGCACAGACAAATCAAATTCAAGAGTTTAGGAAGTGTACGGACATATCAACTTCAAGGGTTTAGGAGGTGTATGGACATATCAACTCAAAGGGTTTAAGATGTATATAGACAAATCAACTTCAAGGGTTAAAGAGGTGTACAGACAAATCTACTTCAAGGGTTAAGGAGGTGTACAGACAAATCAACTTCAAGGGTAAAGGAGGTGTACAGACAAATCATATTCAAGAGTTTAGGAAGTGTACGGACATATCAACTTCAAGGGTTTAGGAGGTGTACTGTTATATCTACTTCAAGGGTGTAGGAGGTGAATAGACAAATCAACTTCAAGGGTTAATGAGTTGTACAGACATTAACTTCAAGGGTGTAGGAGGTGTACTAACATATCAACTTCAAGGGTTTAAGAGTTGTACACACATATTTACTTCAAGGGTGTAGGAGGTGTACTAATATATCAACTTCAAAGGTTCAGGAAGTGTACTAACATATCAACTTCAAGGGTTTAGGAGGTGTACAGACATATCAACTTCAAGGGTTTAGGAGGTGTACTATCATATCAACTTCAAGGGTTTAGGATGTGTACTGTTATATCTACTTCAAGGGTGTAGGAAGTGTATAGACAAATCAACTTCAAGGGTTAAGGAGTTGTACAGATATATCAACTTCAAGGGTGTAGGCGGTGTACTGTTAAATCAATTTAAAGGGTTTAGGAGGTGTACACGCATATTTACTTCAAGGGTTTAGGAGGTGTACAGACAAATCAACTTCAAGGGTTTAGGAGGTGTAAGGTCATATCAACTTCAAGGCTTTAGGATTTGTACTGTTATATAATTTTGAGGGTGTAGGAGGTGTACAGTCAAATCAACTTCGAAGGTTTAGGAGGTGTATGGTCATATCAACTTCAAGGGTTTATGAGTTGTACATAAATATCAACTTCAAGGGTTAAGTAGGTGTACGGACATATCAACTTCAAGGGTTTAGGAAGTGAACGGACATATCAACTTGAAGGGTTTAGGAAGTGAACGGACATATTAACTTCAAGGGTTTAGGAGCTGTACGGACATATCAACTTCAAGGGTTTAGGAAGTGAACGGACATATCAACTTCAAGGTTTTAGGATGTGTACGGTCATATCAACTTCAAGGGTTTAGGAGGTGTACAGACATATCAACTTCAAGGGTTTAGGAGGTGTACGGACATATCAACTTCAAGGGTTTAGGAGGTGTACGAACATATCAACCTCAAGGGTTTAGGAAGTGTACTGTTATATCATTTTTAAGGGTGTAGGAGGTGTACAGACTATCAACTTCAAGGGTTTACCGTTTAGGAGGTGTACAGACATATCAACTTCAAGGGTTTACCGTTTAGGAGGTGTATGGACATATCTTCAATGGTTTAGGAGCTGAACGGACACATCAATTCAAGGGTTCAGGAAGTGTACAGACATATCAACTTTAAGGGTTTAGGAGGTGTACGGACATATCAACTTCAAGGGTTTAGGAGGTGTACGGTCATATCAAATTTAAGGCTTTAGGATGTGAACTATTATATTATTTTTTTGGCTGTAGGAGGTGTACAGACATATAAACTTCAAGGGTTTACCGTTTAGGAGTCGTACGGACATATCTTTAATGGTTGAGGAGCTATACAAATATATCGACTTCAAGGGTTCAGAAAGTGTACAGCCAATTTCAAGGGTTTAGGAGATGTACGGACATATCAATTTCAAGGATTTAGGAGGTATACAGATAAATCAACTTCGAGGGCTTAGGAGGAAAACAAACATATCAACTTTATAGGCTTAGGAGGTGTTCAGCCATGTCAGCTTCAAAGGTCTAGAATGTATATATATGAACTTCAATAGTTTAGTTGTACAGCCATATCAACTTCATTGGTTTAGGAAGTGTACGGTCATATCAACTTCAAGGGTTCAGGAAGAGTACAGACATATGAAATTTCGGCGGTCATAACCCCAAGTCATATTAGCAGTCAGAACAGATAGTATCATTCTGCATATCATTCAACTGCAAAATACGCAAGTACCAAAACGGAAAGATTGGAAAAACAATTTATTTGTTTGCTGTATATCGATATTTCAAGGAGCATTTAAATCAAAACATTGGAAGGTTAAACCCAAATTTATTGAATGAAAAGTACTCAAAGCCAAACAGCAAGTTGGAATTTAACAACATAATATTTTTTCTAAAACAGAAATAATATGCCAAAAGCTTTTATTTACCTAAAAGTTCAAATATCATTAATACAGCTATAGATATTTGATTAAAATACTTTATGCACATTTTTTTTCAAACAATAGAATACAGATTACAAAAGATAAATAGAACCAACCATTCATTTAACATGCAAAAGGGGGATGGCGCTTGGAGTTTTTCCTGCAAAATGTATTTTGATTCAGATTTTTTATGAAAAATATTTTGGCTGCAGAGGCTAAGAAAAAAGTTATTATATTGTTCTTTTATGTTAATATTCTAAAAGGGGTTACTGTCGTTTAGAATATTGCTAATATTGAAAAAAAATATTATCGACATCTTTAAAAAACTAATACTTTTTTCTCACCCCCCAAAAAATAAGCCCCCCTTTTAATTAAATAGTTGGTCCCTTATGTCACTGATATCTATTGAGTACAAAGACTCCATGTTATTTATCATTGCTTTATGCTTTAAGGATGTTAGCTGGTCAGTTTTTGAGATTTTTTACATTTTTTGTTTACTCTTCTGTTTTTCCCCCAAAATAAGGTAAACTATTTTTGCACGGTATCTCGATTTTTCCTTTTGCTTAAAGTCTTTATTACATCATAAATATCTGTTTAACATTTTTTCAAAGTCTAATAATGTTTCAGAGGTTTAAACAGCTATACAATGCTAATGTTAGACCTATGGAAAAAAACTCAGAGAAAACCTCTTATTATCTTTAAAACGAGTACGGTAGCCTATAAAACCTTTAAGTTTATCTTGTATTTTTTTATTCCCTTATGATTTATCGGTAATCATTACATTTTTCCTTTGATGATTGCCGCTGATAAACCCTGTATCATGAACAGGTGTTTATCACCGAAATTATCGGGCCAGTACGGTGACGTAGCGCATTGTAGCATGTGTTTTATCAGTGCGCACACAAAAAAGTTCCTTTAAAAAACAAGAGGCTCCCAGGAGCCTGAATCGCTCACCTGAACTACACAGATACATATATTTTGTAGATATTATTGTGCTTAACCATATGCAATTTAAATTTCTGAAATATCTTGGTTAGCTTTCAAGATATTGGGCTTAATAAGTGCAAAATTTGGCAAAAATTGCGAAAAGGGCAATAACTCCCACATCAGCAGTCAGATCTTTTCCGAAATTTCAGGACAGGTAGATCTTAATATGCTGATCACTTTTGATGCTTGCACAATTTTAATATCTGAAACCATTTTTGAGTTAATAGCAAAAAAAAAATGAAATCTACCCCTTTGTTCTATTTTTAGCCATGGCGACCATGTTTTTGAACGAATCAAAAATCTAAACGATAGAGTTGTAGCATATAAGCTATTAAACAAGTGTGCCAAGTTAAAATGCAGTTGGTCTTACGGTGTCAGACAAGTTAATCTTTGAAATTCAGGGAAAAAGTAATGAAAAAGGGTAAATTTTGTTGTTTTAAGCTCTGATAAGTAACATTAGAGAAACTAGTTAGGATAGAAACACTTTTAAGACTAAGAATACAAAGTTACAAAGCTTTCCATTTGAAAAAAAACCAATCATATTAAGTTAAAATTGATTGAAAACACTTAAAAGGATGATCTGACAAATTTGACCCCGAAATCATTTTTGTAGATCTGAATGAGCTTAACAATTCTGCAATGCTAACTTTTCCTCTAGCTTTTACCGTTTTCAAGATATTGTCCAAAAACTGCAAAATTGGTCAATTTTGACGATTAAAGGGCAATAACTCCTTTTGAGTCGTTTCACAATTTTGACTCAATGGACAGATTTGTAGATCTTTAAATGCTGAACTTGAGTGGTTGCTTCGGATTTTCTTTTATACTTTTCGAGTTATTAGCCAAAAACAATGGTCTGACCCCCTGTTTTATTTTTAGCAACAGCGGCCATGTTGGTTGGTCGATGTGTATATAATTCACAAACTTGGTAGAAGACATCCTAAAAATCAAGTATACCAAGTATCAATGCAATTCCTTCAGTGGTTTCAGAGAAGAAGATTTTTGAAAATCAGTATAAATTAATGGAAAAAAAACAGTTAAAGGGGAATAACTCTTAAACGGTTGATCTGACAATTTTGACCCTGGAATAATTTTCGTAGATCTCAATGAGCTTAACAATTCTGCAATGCTAACTTTTCCTCTAGCTCAAACGGTTTTCAAGATATAGTCCAAAAACTGAAAAAATGGTCAATTTTGATGATTAAAGGGCAATAACTCCTATAAGGAGTCGTTTCACAACTTCGACTCAATGAAAAGATTTGTAGAGTTTTTGATGCTGAACAAGGAAGGTTGCTTCGGATTTTCTCTATCTCTTATACTTTTCGAGTTATAAGCCAAAAACAATGGTCTGACCCCCCTGTTCTATTTTTAGCAACGGCAGCCATGTTGGTTTGTCGACATGTATATAATTCACAAACTTGGTAGAGGACATCCTAAAGATCAAGTATACCAAGTTTCAATGCAATTCCTTCAGTGGTTTCAGAGAAGAAGATCTTTGAAGAAAAGTTAACGGACGGACGGACGGACGACGGACGGACGACGGACGACGGACGCTTAACGATGACAATAGCTCACGGGTCAGGTGAGCTAAAAAAATCAAAAGACCCATTTTTAACGAAAAAATCACTTTTTGTTGCATAGGATTACCGATAAAGAGAATATAGGACTTTTTAAATCTTGAGATCGAGTTTATCACTGGTTTATTGGTTCAGCCTTCGGGTTCACCATAAACCAGTGATAAACTCGATCTCAAGATTCAAAAGTCCTATATTCTATATTTAATGCGAAAATTACAAAATAGCATCACTTTCAAAGTCACCCTCCGATATCCTTAATATCATAAATACAGCTACAGGTACAGTGATTGGTTGAAAACATTGAAAATTAAAACAGGAAAAAATCTTTATGATGGTTATATTTTTTATTGATTTTAAAATTAAAAAAAACTCTTTATGCTTTTATATCATTAATACAGATGCAATTGAATGTTAAAAACCCTTATGCACTGTTTTCAAAACAATTAATAAAAAATAATTATATGTACAAATGTATATATATATACAGATTATAGAGGAGAATAATATGTGCATATTAACATACAAATTAAAACAGTGGCAGAAACATATGCATATCATATTTAAAATGTAAACATGAAAATAATTTTAAAGATGACATATAAAAATATAACGAGTTATGAAACCTCTACCATGTCTACCCTCACTCTAACGAATGCTTAAAATAGAAGTCAAACATATGTTATGATTTGTTGGGGTAAGCAAATGCAACGTTGACCGTTTTTATCTTTATCTGCAATATTAATAAAATTTGAATCGTCTGTTCTTAGTAATTAAAAAAAGGTGTTCTCAGATTATTTTTTTTTTACAATTTAAGAGAAAATGATTTTCATCTTCAAGGATATTACAAGTTTTCGTTCATTGCTGGGAATCTTGAAATAAAATGTCCCAATAGTTCAATAGTTCATGTGGCTGATAAACTGTATATACATAAATGTCTATATTGTTACACAAACTTTAAAACAAATGCAAATGTTTAATGTGTGTGATTTGATTTGAAGTACATTATATATGATGCATATAATATGAACAACTAGAGGCTCACATGAGCCTGGATTGTTCACCTGGTCTATAATGATACATTTAATCTTAAATGAATCTTGAAAGAACAATTTGGTTGTCTTAGAGCTTTGAAGCGATAATCTACATAAGTTTTAAATTTACAATGCAGACATGAAAAAGTAGATTTTTCACCTGAGTAACAACCATCTCAGTTATAATGATATAAAACGGACAGTAAGACGACAGCTACAAAGTCACTACAGTAGCATCGACGAAAACCCACGGCTGATCGCACTTCGCCTCGGCTACGCTTTCTTCGTTTAAAATAAAGGCCCAACAAAACGAACATGTTTTCATGGGCGCAGTCATGTTGGGATGGAGTTTTTTTTTTGGTCTTCACGCCGAAGAGTTGCAAATCTAAAACGACTAATTTGATTGGATCGGGAAAATTATGAATATTTATGAGATACGAGAGAAAATCTATGAATGAACCCAGGGGTGATAAACGCAGTGAGCGGAGTGCAATCGACCCTGGGTATCCGAGGATGCTGCAGTAGCTTACTTGGACTTTGGCCACGTGATATAAAATGTGTACAGCCTTAATATATGGTATGATATAGTTATGTACACCATATGTATCACTCCAAGGAACGAGTTAAATAATTTTTACTGTTTTGTATTTTTTTTTCTTATTGATCAACTGCATTATCTTTAACAGACACGTATCGGATAACGTAATTTCAATTCTTAGCAAAATGGCCGAAATGCGTTGAAAAATTGAATATGAAAAATTCTTAAAATTGTTGAAATCAATGTACCTATCTCATATATTTATAGTAAAAGTATTGGACTAGATACACATGTTCCTAGGAATGTGTACTGTTAATGGAAAAAGAATAACAAAATCATTCTTATTTCATGTATGTGATCTTAATTTTAATTGTTACACATATACAGTACAAATATCTTCCAATAAATGAAGTAAAATGACATTGTCACAAGCTATATATAGTAACATTAAAATAAATAAAATGACATTGTCATAAGATGTATATAGTTACAATGACAGTGTCATAAGATTATATAGTTACAATGACATTGTCATAAGATGTATATAGTTACAATGACATTGTCATAAGATGTATAAAGTTACAATAAATTCTAATAAATGACATTGTCACAAAATGTATATAGTTACAATAAATCAAGTTAAAAGACTTTGCCACAAGCTGTATACAGTAACAATGAATAAAGTAAGATGACATTGTCACTAGCTATATATAGCTAAAATAAGATTAAGTAAAATGACATCATCTCAAGATGTATATAGCATGTATAGTTACAGTAAATTTAGACAACATTCATTTAGTTACAATAAATAAAGTAAAAAGGCAAGTTGTGTTGTTATGATGATTGATTAAAAAAAAACTCAATATATATGCATGTGTTCTATATATTGCATTGTTAATTCTATGTATTAGTTTAACCCCGCCACATTTTATATGTGCCTGTCCTAAGCCAGGAAACTTTGCCAAAGCCTTTGTTTGTCCTTGTCATTCTGTGTTAACTGTTTTATGTCAAGAATTGGGTCTTTCGTTGATGATTTAGGGATTGGCTTTGACACTTTTTCTATTATAAG
Source organism: Arcuatula senhousia (assembly GCA_963971305.1). NCBI lineage: Eukaryota > Metazoa > Mollusca > Bivalvia > Mytilida > Mytilidae > Arcuatula > Arcuatula senhousia. The sequence continues at coordinate 8,409,210 of OZ020314.1, forward strand.
TCTTGGGCCAATGCAAGACGGTAAGCAGTGACCTATGGTCATGTTGAAGACTGCTTGCTGTTTTCCGTTGTGATTCTTTGAATTGATGTTTGTTTATGTTTGTTGTGTCGCGTACACTTATTCCACATCTCAATATCGTCTATTGCTAGAATAAGGAAGTAATGTGTGCATTTAATGTCCATGTACAGTTCATACATTGTTCAAATAAATACAATTCAAATACCTTAGTCTGATATACACAGTCTAAATACATAAATTTCTGCATGATATGATCGCAGTGATTTCAGAACTCAAATTTGATTAAATTCAAATATTTGAATATTTGCTATTCAGACACAAAATATGTACCTACATTTGTGTTGCTGTTTGTGTAAACGTGATTTTATATGAAAGTAAATACCATGCTTTTCATCTAGTCATGTGTAAATATAAACGGTTAAAATACTATTAAGGGAGTACGATCCTGAAATATTTAGTAATTAAAACAATAAAATTGGAAAGAATAACTCAAAATAATTAGACTTTATGAAAAATGTTTATAAAAAAAATGTAGTAGTTTAAAGATATAAGGACCTAAAATATGGCGGGAAATAAAACTCCTCTAGACTTTTCATAGGAAATGCACCGAAACCTTTTCTTATATTTTAACACTGATAAAGTAATTAGAATTGTTAAAAAAATTAAAAAGTGTTTATAGGTACCTTCTCTAACTTATCCTGAACAAATTTTAAGAAATCATGTTCGAAATTTTTTAATGCATTTGAATGGATACAGGCAGAGAATCCCGAAAATGTTCAATTTCTCAACTTCGTACTCCCTTAAAATCAAGCAACAAGTTTTTAAAGCCAATAACATTTACTTGACTGTCTTGAATTTCTGTAAAAGTTCTTGAATATCTAAATATCCTAATTCTGATACCACGTCTATCGGCGTCCTATTGTAACTATAATAAATATTAACATTTTCTCATCACGGAGGTGGTGTACTATTCCTAGTGCAAAGGTTCACATCCCCACCGTGGTCCCTCAGGTATAATACAACTTCTTCATGTCCCCCTTCTGTCGCAGCATATAGAGGTGATTCATTGTCCTTGGTACAGAGGTTCACATCCCCACCATGGTCTACCAGGTAGGAAACAACTTCAAGGTGTCCTTCCCATGCTGCAGCATATAGAGGTGATTCACTATCCTTTGTACAGAGGTTCACATCCCCACCATGGTCTACTAGGTAGGAAACAACATCAAGGTGTCCTTCCCATGCTGCAGCATATAGAGGTGATTTGTTGTCCTTAGTACATAGGTTCACATCCCCACCACGATCTACCAAGAAGGAAACAACATTAAGGTATCCTCCTTTTGATGCGGCATACAGAGGTGATTCACTATCCTTTGTACAAAGGTTCACATCCCCACCATGGTCTACCAAATAGGAAACAACATCAAGGTATCCTTCCTTTGATGCAGCATATAGAGGTGATTCACTATCCTTTGTACAAAGGTTCACAACCCCACCATGGTCTACCAAATAGGAAACAACATCAAGGTCTCCTTCCTTTGATGCAGCATATAGAGGTGATTCACTATCCTTGGTACAGAGGTTCACATCCCCACCATGGTCTACCAAGTAGGAAGCAAAATAAAGGTTTCCTCTCAGTGCTGCAGCATACAAAGGTGATTTATTGTCGCTAGTACAAAGATTAACATTCCCGCCATTTTCTACCAGGCAAGTCAAAGCATCATCAAAGTTCCGACATACTGCTTCATACAGTGGTGATCGATTGTCCTTATCACAAAGATTAACCATCGCACCTTCGTCTACCAGGTAAGACACAACATGAAATTGCCCTGCGCTTGTTGCTGCAAACAATATTGACTGATTTTCATATCCACAATAGTTTATCTGGCAACCTTGGTCTAACAAGTCGATCACAATATCGAGGTGCCCACCTTCTGCTGCATCATACAATAGTGAACATTTTTTAACATCATCACAAAGATCCCCAACGCGGTCTTTCAGGTAAGTAAACACATCAGGGTCCCCCCCAATAGCTGCAGGTCCCAGTAATGACAAATATTCTTCTTGACAAAGATCCTTAACATGTTCTACCAGGTAAAAAAAAACATCAGAGTGTCCTCTAAATGCTGCAGCCTCTATAGGTGACCTAAAGCTTTCGTGAGGTAGTTCTATCTCCGCACCTCGGTCTATTAGGAACTCTACAACCTCCAGATGCCCCTCATTTGCTGCGGCATACAGTGGTGACTCGTCGTCCTCATCACAAAGATCAATCTCCGCACCTTTTCTTATAAGGTAAGTAACAACATCAATTTTACCCATTTCTGCTGCAACCCACAGTGGTGACCGACCGTCCTTATCACAACGATTTAACTTCACATCATGGTTTACCAGGTAACGAACAACATTAATGTTGCCCTTTTTTACTGCAACATACAGAAGAGATTGATTATTGTAATAGCGGAGGTTCAAATCTCCACCACGATCTACCAGATATTTCAAAACGTTTAGTTTTCCCATATCTGCGGCAATATACAGAGATGAATTACACTTATCAGAACAGAGATTCAAATCCCCGCCATTTTTTTCCAGATACTTTACAACATCAAGGTGTCCACCACTTACTGCAGCTTCTAATGGTGTTCTATTTTCATAACTGCGGAGGTTTATATCCCCACCATGGTTGACAAGATAAGCAACAATTTTAAGGTGTCCATAAAGTGCTGCAATATACAGAGGTGATTCATTTAACCCACTACAGAGGTTCACATCCCCACCATGTTCTATTAGGTACGAAACTATATCAAGGTGTCCTGCCTTGCTTGCCGCTACCAAAGGTGTAAAATAAGGTTTGTCCCCAGGGTTCAGTTTTGCATACTTATCTCGGAGAATCTTTACAGCAGACAAATTACCAACATAACATGCTGCTGTTACTGCTGTATGTTTTCTGTGATTATTCATGTTACTATTAGAGTATTGCTTAATACCATCACTCACTGCTGATATATTTATAGCATTACTGTCTACATACTTCAATAAAATCTTTAAAGCATCTTCGTTACCACTGTAGACTGCCAAGGTTAGTAGGCGTGATTGTTCTGATAGTGCAGATCCAACAACAGATGTCACTGTATCATGATTTCTGAGGACATAATCTATGATCCCCTGTAACAGATGACTATGGCCATAATATACTATGAAGCTTATTAAACGTATGGAATAAAGAGAACTAAACCTGTAACCTCGCCATGTATATCCTAACAGCAGTTGCTGACGTTCATAATAGTTACTAGTACCCTTTTCCTTGTTTTCTGCTATCCTTTTACTCTGTTGGGTTATGTGGTCTGTATCACCTGTCATTGTTGTGAGGAACATTTTCTTGAACTGTTGATAAGACATCTGTTTCTTAAAAACTTTCATAAAGACATCAGCAAATTTTGTATGAGAAAGAGCAGGACTGGTAAACACGTCGTACAGTTTTCCACCTTTAATATCTTTTAATAGTCTGATCGATAACAATCGATATCTATCCTCGGTGACCTCAATACTGAGTTTATCAACTGATTCTGTTCCTGATATGACAAGTTTGTTCCGAACAAAAGTACTGGACATGTATTTTATCATGAGTTCTACATATTGTTTCCCAAAATGGTAGGCAACGATTTCATATATAGAGTCATGAATAAATGTGTAGTGGTCACCAGGTTTAGTGAGGTAAGTTCCAGATAAATCTTGTAGTGCTTGGTGGATCTGACTGTTTGTTGGGTTGGAACAATCACTGCATGAGTCAAAGATGTCACGTGTTAACTTCTTATTGATTGATGTCAAAGGTTTGTTCATGCTTAATATCTTCTTGGAGTTCATCATACAGAGGACTAAAACTGCATATTGTGTCTTCTGCAATTCCGACATTATGTCAAGTTCTTTTTTAACGCATTCTACTGGGTGATCAAAAAATGCTTTGGGATTTTTTGAATGTTTATCGGATGCAGCAAAAATTCTACATAACAATGGAAACATAAAACGACAATTCTCAAATGATAGGTTATCAAACTTTTTCTTAACATCTTTGTTTGTACAGTGATTTTTAAATATATTTATCTTGTCTGATACAGTTAACTGATTTGGCTTACTCTCAACATCAATAACATTTTCTAGTACAAAACTTCCAACTTTGTAAGCCTGATTATAAACTAATGTTCTGCTAGTGCAAATAAGTTTTGAATGTGTACCTAATGCTGACAAAATACTTGCTTTTGTGTTATTTAACTTGTTATATAATGAGATATCAAAAGAAAATACACCTAACACATCGTCAAGTACAAAAACCTGAGACAAAGATTTGTCCCCAAACTGAATAATGTCCTCTGGTTGACAAATAGGAACCACTTCATAGTTTTGTTTCTGGTATTCCAGGGCTATATGTCTAGCAATACTTGTCTTGCCTGCTCCGGGACCTCCCAGAATTGTCACAATCTGATGTTGGTTGACTTCATCTGTAGCTTCTTTCACAGCTGCCGTTCCACTGTAGAACACCATATTTTCTCTTGCCCATGCATCCAGCTGTTCAATCTGATTATCTATAACATAATCCAATGTGTAATGTATAAGGAATATGCTTCCTTGAAACAAATTGAAAGGCTATCCATAAAAATTTGTCTAAATTTAAGGCTATCATGAAAGAAGTAAAGGTATCAATGAGGCATTCGAATGTCAAAAGTCTTAAAGGAAGAAAGAAAACCAGTACACACCAACAACGAGAACAGGACAAAAACAATTACAACATAAAACACAAAAATACAAAAAAATGGCCAGCAATTTACAACAAGAATTAAAGTCCTAACGCCAGCAAACACAGGTGCACCGAAAGAGAAAGAAGCAGAGGTACCAATGGGGTATCCGAATGTCAAAAGTCCGAAAGGACAAAGACAAAACCAGTAAACACAAACAAGAACGGGACAAAAACAGAAAACATGTAAAACATGGAAACACCAAATAAATGAACATCAATCAAGAACACAAACTCCAGTCGAAACAAAAGTGAACTCAGGTGCTCCGGAAGAGAAAGCAGTTCTTGCTTGCTATAGCACACTTGTCGCGTTGCCAATAGTCAATTCAGTGTGTCAAATCCGGTAAAGGAAGACAAAACAAAACTCCATGACAAACTAACATCTGAGAAAGTAGTTTCTGTTTGCTATAGCACACCCGTCGCAATGCCAAATGTCAATTTATAGTGTTCAATAATAGTCCGGCAGAGGAAGACAAAATTAACCCTATGACAAACCAACATCTGCAATCATGAGCGAGTGAAATCATACATTTGTCAATGAGCGCATGATGTCTTATGTAGATTTTTAGAATTTCTTGATTTATAATGCAGCAACCGAGGAGCAACCCTCTGTAAGTTATTTTGAGTAAGACGTGACACTCTGCCAAGAGAATCGATGTAAGTCCTGCAAGCTATGGAATAAAAAATCAATTGTGATACGTAGACTCCATTAGCTAGTGCGAACGTTGCTACACAAGAAGGGAAAGTTGACAATTGGAAAGTTGAAGTGATAGAACTTGTGTTGAAATTTTTCCTGGAGAATCTATTTCGAGATGTAGATCTGAATAAGAAGCAGACTTCCTAGAAAAGTTATGATTAATCAATATTCGATATGACACATAAGTGAATGCGCAGTTTTGTTAACGTTGGGCACGTGTTGCTTAAAAAATCATGTTGATGTTTGCATGGTGATCATTGGTTTAAAGTTAAATGAAAAGATAAAGATAGGTTTCCGGTTTTTATGAAATTGTATCCTAACCCTAACCCTATATCGTGAGAAACGAGAAAATAATAGCTAAACCATGATTTTGTGATAGGTAAGAGTAGATAATATAAAATTTAAAGAAGGCGAAGATTGCATGTAGTTGAAATCAGATAGAAGATGAAAAAAAAAGTAAAACAAATGAAAAAAATAGGTCGAAGTTATATCCCTTATTTATATAAAAGTATTGACCAACCAACTCGAAACCATTCATATTTTTTACCATCAACACCAGAAGATACCAAAGTCCTTAATTTCTTTCATAAAGCAGTTATCACTAATGAGAACTGAGGAAGTGAGATAAATGGATTTTATATCTGTTGTTTAATTAATGTTTTAAATTTCCATATGTACTTTACAATTTATTTCTTTGTAACGTATGTCATGTATGGTAATATCCTAAAAAGGATTTTCGTCTTTTAGATGATTTCTGTTCCGTGTTTAAGAAGGGGGTTTATGGTCAGTACCGGATTTGAATTATTTACATTTCATTCAGACTTTGGGACGTTCGCAAAACGGCAAAACGGCAAGCAGCGCCTACTGGCCTCGTTGAAGGCTGCTTGTCGTTTTTATCATGTTTTTTTTTACTTAATTGCTGCTTGTTTTATGAGCTGTGTCGCATACACTGATTTCACATTATTTTCTATTCAAATGTGTTATAGTATTTGTTGTGACATATTGTTGACATAAGTCTTACCTCTGATGTGTTTTGGTATATGTTGTGGTACTGGCCGAGCCTCAAGATTTGCTATTCTCGTTTGTTGATCCTTTTGATTTGTTATTATATCTTCAACCTCTTTTTGTAAATCTTTCACATCTTTCCGAAATTGTAGGATATCGTCCACCATTTGACTTCTGATATCTTGGTCCAGTCTTTTGTGTTCTAAATCATTGACTTCAGCAGCTAATGATCCTTTACTCAATCTCTGTATTGCCTGTATTGATAATGCAATATATTGATTTACAAATGTTAGACTGTTCTCTCTTTTAATCAGGCTTAATCAAACATTGATTATTGTAAAAAATGCTCAGATAGAATTTTAACTACAGGCTCCCAGGAGCCTAAATTGCTCACCTGATCTCTTCTGCTAAAGCCTCTTACCTAGTGTGCAACATAGTGTACATGTACTTTGTAAGTAACCTTAAAGAAACTAGTAAGGATAGAAAACACTTTTAAGATCAAGAATACAAAGTTTACAAAGCTTTCCATTTGAAAAAGAAACCAAACAAGTTGAAATTGATTGAACACACTTAAAGGGGGATAACTCTTAAAAGGATGATCTGACAATTTTGACCCTGATATCATTTTTGTAGATCTTAATGAGATGAACAGTTTTGCAATGCTAACTATTCCTCTAGCTCTTATGGCCCTTAAGATAAAGGCTTAAAACTGTAAAAATGGTCAATTTTGACGATTAAGGGGAAATAACTCCTATAAGGAGTCATCCCGCAACTTTGACTCAATGCAGAGTTTTGTAAAGCCTTTGATGCTGAAGAAGGAAAGTTGCTTCAGATTTTTTCTATCTCTTATAATTTTTGAGCTTCAAGCTAAAAACTATGGTCTGACCCCCCTGTTCTATTTTTAGTAACGGTGGCCATGTTGGTTGGTCAACATTCACAAATTTCACAAACTTGGTAGAGGACACCCTAAAGATCAAGTGGGCAAAGTTTAAAAGCAATCCCATCCGCGGTTTCTGAGAAGAAGATGTTTGAAGAAAAATTAACGACGGCAGACGGACGACGGACGACGCACGCCTAACGATGACAATAGCTCACCTGAGAGACATTTTAATTTTAAGATAAGTAACAGGAAGAACAAAACAAATGTTAAATAGAAATTAGTGAGAAGTGGAATAAGTGTACGCGACACAGCTCACATACCAAGCGGTAATTTAGAAAAAAAGGTATTTTTGACTACAAAAGGTTGTATTAAGAATGTTGATGATGATGAACCTTTTATGATTTAAATATCATATTAATTCACGTAACTATTCAATCCCTTAAGTGTTACCTAAAAGAAAATTTAATTTCATATATTATTAGTTTAACACTGGAATCCTTATAAGTTACGGATTACTTGCCTGGCTAAGTTCGCCCCACATGGTACCAAATACACTTTGGTCTATTTTGCACTGTTCAATGTGAGCTAGGAGATTCCTATACTTTCTAATACGCTCCACATCATCTTCTTCTGATATATCATTTGCATGAGGAGGGAAACCCCAACCTCGAGCTGGAGGTGGAACGTTCAGTGTGTTCCTGACCAACTTATAAAGAAGGGTAAAATCATATGTTGATGACACAGGTAACATAGGTATTGCTATAAAACAAAATGTTTATTTTTATTTTGTTTTTGCTTTCAACATGTTTAAATATAATAAATCATGTTTGCAGAAGATAGTTTAAATAATGGCTGTGTTGGAATTCATTTTGATTGTCATTTTCTGGACAGACTGTTCAAATTTCATTGGGTTAATCATTTTAATTTTATCATGTTACCACAACATCTTGAGATAAAAAGAACAAATTAAATTGGATATTTTTATGGTTAAAAATTAATGGTAATAAAGCAAAAGTACATAGTGTTATTGCTACATACCAAGTTCATCTAATTCCGTTGAGCAGTCTAAAAGGAATTGACCGGAATAACACCGGAGTAATAAACAATAAAAAGCTTCGCCGAGCGCAGCATGATACAACCGCAACATGTTGAACCCTGTACGTTTTAGACCTAATATGGAAAGTCTATTGCTCTGGACACATGCAGCCCATGGTGGACTGACAAAGGTTTTTGACACATGCTTCTCTGATGGACTTTCGACCCAGGGGGTAAAAATATAAATTTTGAATGTTGTATTCTACTCTTTAAAAGAAATATGTTTGGGGAATTAATTAAAAATCGAACCAGAATTTTTTAAAATTATGATTACAGCCCCAAAAATTTATTCTTAAATTTAGAATCAATACCTGACAAGAATAAATTTGCAAAAAAAAAAAATTCAAAATCGGACCACAAATAAAAAAGCCCCATTTGGCCCCTAATTAGGTAATAGGGGGAAAAAGGTGGGGTCGCAAAAATTAATTCTTAATTTTGTATCCGCTTTTTGACAAGAACAAACATGCAAAAAAAATTTCCAAAATCGGACCAGAAATAAAAAAGTTACAATTTTGGCCCCTTTTGATCCCTAATAACGTAACAGTAAAAAAAGGGGACACAAAAATATATCTGCTACTTGACAAGAATAAACTTGCAAAAAAATTATCAAAATCGGACAAGATTTAAAAAATTTTTGATTTCGGCCCCTTTTGGCCCCTTATTACGTAACAGGTGAAAAAGAGGTGGGGGTCGCAAAAATACAGTCTCAAATTTGGATTCGCTACTTGACAAAAATAAACTTGCAAAAAAAATTTCAAAAACAAACCAGAAATAAGAAAGTTTTGATTACAGCCCCTTTTGGCCCCTAACTACAAAACAAGTGAAAAAAGGGATGGTCGCAAAAATTAATTCTCAAATTGGGATTTGCTACCTGACAAGAATAAACTTGCAAAAAAAAAATTTCAAAATCGGACCACAAATAAAAAAGTTTCGAGTTTTGTCCCATTTGGCCCCTAATTACGTAATAGGGGGAAAAAGAGGGGGTCGCAAAAATTAATTCTTAATTTTGTATCCGCTATTTGACAAGAACAAACATGCAAAAAAAAAATTGAAAATCGGACCACAAATAAAAAAAGTTTTTATTTTGGCCCCTTTTGGCCCCGTATTACACAACAGAGAAAAAGGGGGCACAAAATTCATCAGGTTCATTCTTTTATTGTAAGAAACATTCTTGACAAATTTCACAGCAATAGTCCAACTAGGACCAAAGTTATGGTGGAAACAAGTAAAATATTTGATTTTTTTGCCCCTTTTGGGCCCCTTATTTCGAAACAAAAAAGGGGGGACCCCCAAAATCGATCCCAATCATCCTTTTATGGTAATGAACATCATTGTAAAGTTTCATAGCAATCGAATAACTGGAACTAAAGTTATTGTGGAAACACTAAAAAGTTAACAGACACCGACGACGACGACGACGACGACGACGACAGCACCATACCATAATACGTCCGCAATTTTTTTGCGGTCGTATAAAAACAATATGTCTCCCGGAGACATAAGATTCAAAAGTCCTAAAGGGTGAAGACAAAATTAGTAACACGAAAACCAAAATACCAACAACAGCAAAAAACTCAAGTCGTGACACTAGTGAACGCAGGTGCCCTGGAGGAATAAGCAGTCTCTGTGTGGTGTAATTATGCCAAATCATAGAAAGAATCATGGGAACAAATTTACTTTGCTAGCAGCTTGCTGGCAATCGTGTGCCCGTAGACAATAAGAGGAAAGTTATAAGTTGCACCATTGATGATTCCAGATAAAAGTCATAGGGTTTGGTTTTTGAAGGTATTCGACTAACTTAATCACTTCCACTTGCAACAAGCAAGATTTGTTTACCTGACTTAATTTGTTCGTTTATTTGTATGTTTGCTGTTTGTTTTATGTCCAGTCAACAATATTTCAGTCATAATCAAGAACTAATTGATAAAAACAAATTGAATTGTGTAGACCCACCCAGGAAACAGCACCCATAACACAGACCCATGCATGTCATGCGAAAAAGGGCCAATGTACGACCACAAACCAGAAGGAAAACGAACCAACTCACAAGACAGACCAATGTATCCTCAACACAGAGCACGAGTTCAATGCAATAAGTTCCAAGGTGGACATTAGTTTGTAGTTGGTTAAATATCCTTGTTTCTAGCATCTTACATAATAAGGTACCTTTAAGCATGTTAAGTTGAGCTTAAGATTATAGCAATCGCATTATTTCTGGAAACCGGATTTTATTGACGTCGATGTTGAAGAGGGATCTAGTTATACATTTGTATGACCCCGCAATATAGCGCTGTTTGCATTGATTTTTTGCAATTTAGAAATCCAATACAGGAATGGAATTTCATCATTACTGACACCAACAGAAAGACAAAAGGATGAAACGACATCTGATTGTCAACTTTTTCTTCCTTAGACAGAAATGTTGCTGCTGATGTGTTACTATTGCTTGTATTAAAAAAAAATTCCAACCTCAGAAGCAGAAATAAGTGAAAGGGGACAGCTTGCTTTAAACACCAGTATGCCATTAAAAGTAGAGGTAAAAAAGGCAATTAAATCATCAAAGAACAGAAAATCTCTAGGAATAGACCAAGTAATTGCAAAGATCTTAAAAGCTGGAAAAAAAAAACAGAAACACCAATGTTTCTGACAAGATTAATCCATCAGATATGGGAAATAGAACAGAACCAGCAGATTTGAAGTTCGGTCTCATATTAAACATCTAGAACTGCAATGAGATGGACACAACCTCGAAAAGAAAGTAGAGGAAGAAAAAAGGAAACGTGGCGGAGGTCCGCTGAAAAGGAAATGAGGGATGAGGACAGACTTGGGGGTCCTCGGTCAATGCCTTATGTACACCATAGCATGAAAAGGACTCACAACATCTGGTTAGCTTTGAGCCACCAAATATTTTGATTAAAATGTTCCTTTTCAAAGTTACTTAACTTCTAGCATATTACCTGGGAAGAGTAAATTTAGCTGGTCCTTATTACACTTCATTGGTTGTGTATATCGTAAGTTGTTTTCATGTGTGCTTAGATGGCCATGCAATGAAGCTGGTGGCACATGTCTATCGAAATAGTGACGAACTGAATCGGTGCCAATGTTTAAACACAAAAAATATATCCGTAAATAGTTTGTTTCTTCAGGTAAAACAGCACTTGTAGTATCTGAAATACAAGAAAAGAAGCTAAAACCAATTTATTTACTAAAATATGCCTATAACTTCACACATCTATGTCTTAAAAAAAATCTAAAATAGAATAATCGTCTATTGCTTTTCTTTCAATCATCTTTGGTTATCAGCAAGCAAAGCCTGATAAGCAAAAAGCTAAAATTTTCGATTTTAATAACATGGTTAAAAATATGGATTAAGGGAACATTAGATGAAACCCCGCCATATTATTTCTAAATAGTTAGATACATATATATATATAGAGAGAGAGAGAGAAAGAGATGAAGAATAGAGTTAACTTTCCTACACCAGAAAATCCAAGCATTGTCATAACTTTGAAATTTTAAAATGTTTTCATAATTGCAATTGATATGACAATATTTCAAATAAGCCGGATATTGACAAAGAGGGGTACGTGAAGGGACATTTGTGACTCGCTTTGCGATCACAATTATACCTTGTATTTTATAATATCCTCCAATATTTATGATATCGTAATTAAACCTTTCGACAGATGCAAGTTTAACTTGAGCAGATTATACTGATTAATGTGTTACAACATTTTTGAACATACCAACATTGATTGTCAGCGGGTTGCTGCAAACTTGATCACCCTCAAATGTAACTTTACAAATATACATTCCAGAGTCTTCAGCTCCAACTTGATGGATGGTCAGAGACGGAGTATCTACTGTACCGCCGATATAATTATCTGGGGTCAGCTGAATGTTCTCCTCGGGGCCCTCATAACATCTGGTCCACAGAACAGCTGAAGGTGTAGACTCTCTACTAAAGGTACAGGTCAGGGTAAGTGAGCTTCCTCTTAAGACTGTATTCTTTTTCGTTGATATTGTTACTGTTACTGGTTCTAGAAAATGACAATATGCAATGATAGAATATTTGGTTAAAGATGAATTAGGAATAGTGAAAAACTCCACTTCAGATCTCCCTTAGCATTATCCATTTAAGAAACCATCTGACGATTTTGACCTTCTGTTTAACTTTTTATACCCCATCTACGAAAGTAGGAGGTGTATAGTGTTCGGGTCTGTTCGTCCGTTGTCCGTCCGTCTCAAATATTGCGTCTTCTTCAAGCCAGCAACATGTTTTCTCTATTTAAAATAAGGTTTTATTCTACAAACATACACAAAATGGTGATTTAAACTACAAATGAGCTAAACCAATGACAGAAGAAGCAAAGGCAAATCAAAGAACACAGTGGATTGTGCAGCATTAATAATAACAACTATTTTTGCTGAAACTGCATCCTTTAAAATGCGAAGAAGTAAAGGTAAACCAAAGGGCAATCAAAAGAGAAAGTGGATTATACAGCATTAATAATAATAACTATTATTTCAAAACACTCCATCCTTTAAAATGTTAAATTAATTGATAACTAACTACCGAACTTATATGATCAATCTCAAGTCCAAAAAGAAAAGACTCATCAGAGAAATTCAAGATCGTAATTGTCCTGTCTTTGTACAGGAATGTGAAAAAGATGGTGGGTTAAACCATGCAGGTATTATGGCACAAAATCTTCCTCTTCTAATGCGTAGTAACAAACATCCCAACAATGTTTCGAGACATTATAATGATAGGTACCAATAGGGGAAGGGTTCGTATAACATAGACAATTATGGATATTGAGGTGATCATCTCAAAACAACACACAACCAACACATTTCAGCAACAAACAGCCAAAACTAATTAAAACCATTGGCATCACGAATCATTTCGCCTTATATTATTTTGCTTTAAATACCTGAGGTATTTGTGCCAATGCTGACAAACGTTGACGGGTTTGATTGGTGGCTGTCATCGGACTCTATTGATACCGTTGACTGGTTTGATAGGGGGTTGTCATCGGACGTTGTTGATACCGATGACGGGTTTGATAATGGACTGTCTTTGGTCTCTATTGATACCGTTGACGGGTTTGATAGGGGGTTGTCATCGGACTCGGTTGGTACTGTTGACTGGTTTGATAGGGGGCTGTCTTCGGACTCGGTTGGTACTGTTGACTGGTTTGATAGGGGGCTGTCTTCGGACTCGGTTGGTACTGTTGACTGGTTTGATAGGGGGCTGTCTTCGGACTCGGTTGGTACTGTTGACTGGTTTGATAGGGGGCTGTCTTCGGACTCGGTTGGTACTGTTGACTGCTTTGATGGTGGGCTGTTTTCGAGCTCCGATGATGATTTCCGTTTTTGTCTTGATGCCATTATAAAGGGGATATCCCTATAATATAAGGACAATTCATAAAGCTTGATGACTTTAGTTTGCTACTGTAATATGCAGTATAAACGTGCTAGTTAAAGTATAAACTGTTAAATTTATCTGAGGTCATTCATTTCATTTCCACATTCACATTTAAAAGACCGTTTGGCACAGTTGATTAAACAAAACTTTATAAAAAAGAATGGAATATGGTACAGATATCTGGAAGCATAGACCTGTATATTAAATATTTAATATACAGGTCTATGCTGGAAGTCAATTATAAAGATGGAGAAATATTTATCAAATAAAAAAAATAACAATAATAATCATGATAATAGTCGTAAAGTTCTTACTAAATTAAGCATTAGTTATAGAAGTCGGTCGTTATAAAAAAATGTTCGAATAGATCAAAGAGTTTTTTTTTAAATTTGTAAAACACTAGATGATAAAAATCCCCTTTTAAATACCTGTAAAACAAATTGTGAAATACAATGTACCATTTATTTTGTTACGTAAAATTGATATAACCAGCTGAAGAGAGAGACTTAAAATTGTAATTGGCCCTATACCATTATCCTATGGCACGCCATATTTATATTTATTCCTCTTTAAAGATATCTCATAAAATTTATAAGATATCTCGTATACTTTATAAGATATCTTATTAAATATATAAGATATCTCATATAAATGGTAGTTTATAAGATATCTTATAAAACATATGAGATATCTTATAAAACATATAAGATATCTTATAAAACAAATAAGATATCTTATAAAACATATAAGATATCTCATAAAGTTAATGAGATATCTTATAAAGATTATTAGATATCTCATATAAAATAATTTATAAGATATCTTATAAAACTTATAAGATATCTTATAAAACTAATAAGATATCTTATAAAGTTTATAAGATATCTCATAAAGTTTATTAGATATCTTATATATTTTATGAGATATCTTATAAGTTATTTTTTATAAGATATCTCATAAAGTTTATGAGATATCTTATAAACTTTATAAGATATCTTATAACTTTTATTAGATATCTTATGAATTATTTTATATAAGATATCTCATAATCTTTATAAGATATCTAATAAACTTTATGAGATATCTTATATGTTTTATAAGATATCTTATATGTTTTATGAGATATCTTATATGTTTTATAAGATATCTCATATGTTTTATAAGATATCTTATAAACTCCCATTTATATGAGATATCTTATATATTTGATAAGATATCTTATAAAGTATATGAGATATCTTATAAACTTTATAAGATATATTATATTTTTATAAGGCCTCTTTAAAGATATCTCATAAAATTTATAAGATATCTCATATACTTTATAAGATATCTCATAAAGTTTATAAGATATCTGATAAACTTTATAAGATATCTTATAAAAAATAATTTATAAGATATCTCATATACTTTATAAGATATCTTATAAACATTATGAGATATCTTATAAACTTTATCAGATATCTTATAAACATTGTGTTTAGTAGATATCTCATTTTCTTATAAAGATATCTTATATAGTAAATAAGATATCTTATAAAATTTATAAGATATCTCATAAAGTTTATAAGATATCTTATAAAGTATATGAGATATCTTATAAATTATTTTTTATAAGATATCTCATAAAGTTTATTAGATATCTTATAAAGTTTATGAGATATCTTATAAACTTTATGAGATATCTTATAAAGTATATGAGATATCTTATAAAGTTTATGAGATATCTATAAAGAGGAATAAATGTAAAAACGGCTTGCCATATTATCCCATATAAGGGGTGGCAGTTTGTAAAACATCAACAATTTTTGATTTAAGCTTTTTGGCTCATATACATCCATTTTGATATAAAGCCCAATTCCAACTTGATTTTGCATTAAAATATGTGATTTCCGAGATTTTTTGACTGATAACATAGCGAAATTTTTTTCCAGATTTTTTTCACAATTTTGTACAATTCACTTATATTCCAAATGATTAAATTCTTAAAAGACAAAATAATTCAAAACTGTAGCCAAAATGATGTTATTTTGGAAAGTTTTATTAAATTCCATGATCAAAAGTTTGTGTGTCCTTCATTCACCACATCTATGCATTTTGACTGATTCTTCATACGTGGAATGATACTTAAATTGTTATATTTCTTGATAGTGAAAACATACTTAAATTTAAGTCGTTAAATATATATATTGTGTGTTTTCATATCGTACGTATCTCATAACAACTTGAGACGCCCATATCCTCCTGAGAGCTTAAGCTCGAGGGCACGATATTGGTCGAAGGTTGTTATGGGATACGATATGAAAACACACATATTATATTCTGTTTATCATACATTTGAAATTGAAAATGTTTATAAGTTTTAACTTATTTCAATTGGAAATCAACACATGTATTATGTAATATCAAATCTACGTCTACAGCGAGCAGCGACCGCTGGTCACATTGCATGAAGGCTGCTGGCTGTTTTCCATTGTGGGTGTTTTAAATTAACGTTTGTATTGTAGGCTGTGTCGCGTACGCTTATTCCACATCTCATTTTCTTCTATCTAGTATTTTAAAAATCATATTCACAGCACATATTATTGACGTATTGTTGTTTGTGTGTGAATGTACCTTGGTATGACTGAGTGATATATTACAAATTTAGTTTGCTTAAAATAAGTATCAAACCATTAAAAATTCTGAAACAATATCTGTTTCCTGTTGTGAAATGCGTAAACCTTGAAATATACATATGAATATCTAGCACAACTTTTTTATTGTATTTTTGATACTTTGTTTTTATGATGTATCTGAACCATACTGTTTGATTCAAACCTCCATGTGAAGTGGTAAATAAGCTCTTTATTTCTTAAGTTATGATATATAGATACTCATGCTTCAACTGTTTGTTTTGTCTATATTTAACTCAAATAACGTGACTTAACCTAAAGAAGCGTTCTTGATTCTTTAGGGGTGCGTTATTTATTTTTTGGGGGGTGTTATGGCTGATACGAAAAAACAGTGATTGTCCCAAACCATTCATTTAAAATACTGAATAATACATGTAATACATGGCAAAATCTGTATCATATGCTGTATTTACCCGAGACACCTATACCATACCGAGGGACAACGGCCCGAGATATGATATAGGTCGAGAGTTAATACAGCATGTGATGCAGATTTTGCCGTGTAATGTACATTATATCATATAGTAAACACATATATATATATATATATATACATGATATACACAGGCAATTTTGTTAACGTTAATTTAACCGGTCGAAGATTTTACCTTTTAAGGATAATGTTTTCGTCAAACTTTTAACCAATAGTTTTTGAGAGAGTATAAATAAAAACGATCGCCAACACGTGCTTTTTATGAAAAAATTAAATATAACATGACTCGCAAAACAAATCTTTAAAATGAGCGGTGAAAAAATTGGTTGTTGTATTTGTATTAGTGTCATATTAAAAATAAACATATTAAAGAAACACTTCTTCACCCAAACAGTTTTGACAAGTAGGGAGATTTTATGGCCATGTTTACCTTATTGATTGTCCATTGACCAATACACTTAATAAAATAGAAGTCAATAAGTGGAACATAACATTACTTTATAAGGAGAATTTACCTATGTTAAACAAAATAACGTTTAAAACCAATTATATTTGGTATTTGAGAAATATATGAGCGTGGAAGTTAAAGAATACATGTTTATGTTAGGAACTTTTCTATCAAACCGACGAAAAAGTTTTACCATTTTTCCCCATTTGAAAGGTCAATCTTTTACAATTTTGATTGATTAATAGGTCAAACGAAATCTAGAAAACCCGACCTGTTTAACG
Organism: Arcuatula senhousia; assembly: GCA_963971305.1. Lineage (NCBI taxonomy): Eukaryota > Metazoa > Mollusca > Bivalvia > Mytilida > Mytilidae > Arcuatula > Arcuatula senhousia. The sequence continues at coordinate 8,426,956 of OZ020314.1, forward strand.
TTAAAAATTAACGTTAAATTAGTGTTAATCGAGCTTCGATTGTTAATTTGACGTTAAAGTTTAACATTTGACGTCGCATTTCTCAACAGTAAAATTAACGTTAAAAAGTTAAACACTAAATTAACGTTAATGTTTAACACTTAATTAACATTTAAAAATTTAACGTTAGACTAACGTTAATTTAACATAAAATTAGTTTTACATTAACGTTAAATTAGTGTTAATCGAGCTTAACGTTAATTTAACGTTAAGACAAATTGCCTGTGTATATCATATAATAAAATATTGATATTTTGTAGGGTTGCGATATAGGGTAAGGGGTGCGATACAGGTAATGTGCTTTGTCCTATAATGCATATTAAAAAAGACTATACATGCTATATCAATACTTGAATATATATGAATGTCTAATATATAAACAAACAATGTTACTGTTATTTCAACCCTGAAAATCAAATACAAACAGATTTTGATTTTTTGAGCCCTCAGCAACTTACAACATTTGGGACATCTACGGCGTATGCGCCTAGCTAACAGAACAGAGGTTGTAACCACTACAACATCCTAGGCTCCTCATGTCAACAGAAGAGCTTTCGTTTGGGTAGTGTTATTTTTCCCTGCGAAGTACAATTACAACTCATTCTGCTAACACAATGTATGAAGCGTCGCAAGGTTTTTAATTATAGAGCTATTAATTTGAATGCATACACGGGATTCATCAGAGTTTTGATAAATTCCATAGCCTTGTGATATTTATGCATGGTATATTTATAGCTATCTCTAACGTGTTTACGTTCATGCTCCATTGGATTCCACAGAATGATTATTCGAATTTGATAATATATATGAATGTCTAGTATATAATCAAACAATGTTACTGTAATTTCAACCCTGAAAATCATCGGATTGTTTGTCAGATGATTTTCAGGGTTGAAAAACAGTCCGATGATTTTCAGGGTTGAAATAACAGTAACATTGTTTGATTATATACTAGACATTCATATACTTGAATATATGATATAAATGTATATAATTAAACAAATGTACGATAAATACGGGTAATAAAGACGTATAACGTATTTTTTATTGAAGATCATCAGATGTTTAAAATAAACGAATTTAATGTTAAATTTAGGTCTTTAAGATAACAAATAAGTTGTCTGATGATTGTGACATTGATTTGTCCATTTTAATTGCATTTATCGGACGAGAACATGGCCCCACATTTATACCTGATTATAAATCAATTTTAATGTAGTATAAGTAAACATATGCGTTTCAATCGTATTTAAACACTCTCGTATTCATAATGACGATAACCAACTTCCCTAAGTTGAAGGTCTAAATTTAATCACTTAGTTGTATAGTCTTTTAGCAAAAGGTTTTGTGGTGGTTTGGTATATAGTTTAAAGTCTAAACTTTCAAATGTACCTTGTTATAACAGACAAAAATTGTCCAAACAGGGTATAACATGCGCCAAATTGAAGGTACCTATTTTGACAGACACAAATCATGTTGAAATCACAGGCGCGAATTCAGGCGGGGCGCACCCCCACCCCTAAACAGTGAAAACATGGATTTCTACCTGCGTCGCTGAAGGTGAAAGCAGGTCTAGTCGGGTCACTCCGTCTGTCCGTCCGTCCGTCGCGCTATGGGGAGCCTGTCTTATGTAATCTGATTCTCAAAAACCAAACACTAGATCTTTCTGAATTTTACACAGTGACTACAGATATATTGAAGATGTGCACCTCCTCTTTTGGAATCAGTTTTTAATTTCGTTTAGAAATTAGGGGTCCAAAAGGGGCAAAAAAAAGCGACTTTTTTATTTGTTTCCACAATAACTTTTGTTCTGGTTGACCAAATGCTATGAAACTTTACAGTAATGTTACTGTAATGAAAAAAAGGGATGATTTTGGGTGTCCCCTTTTTCTGTTTAGAAATTAGGGGCCCTTAATTGGCCAAAATAGCGACTTTTATATTTGTTTCCACAATAACTTTTGTTCAGGTTGATCAAAGGCCATGAAACATTACTGTTATGTTACTTACCATAAAAGAAAAGATGGGCTTGATTTTGGGTGTCCCCTCTTTTTTCGTGTAGAAATAAAGAGCCAAAAAAGGGCAGAAAAATGATATTTTGATTTGTTTTCCACAATAACTTTAGTTCTTGTTTTATATTCTTGTTAGATATTAGGATCTTAAATATTTTTTCTACATATTCAATGTCAGTCTATAAATTGGGTTGCATGTGACAAATATGCTTTGTCAGTCCACCATAGGATGCAAGTGTAAAAAAAACTATTTACTGTCCATATTGGGCCTAAAACGCACAGGGTTCAATGTTTTGCCATGCGACGCAGGGCCAGACATCGATTGGTCTTGTTCACCATAAAATCAATCAAAAAAGGTCAAACATTTTCGAGCATTGCTCTGCTCGCCGATTGTTTAATACCCGCGACCCCTCTAATCGAAAATACTCGATCCGCGCCTGAATCATCGAATGCATAGTGCTGTCAATTTCTTAACAATTCAATGGAATATTGTAAGGTGTTATGACATCTCAGTACGATTTAAATAACAAGAGGCTCCCAGGAGCCTAAATCGCTCACCCGACTTAAGTGCCTGAAGAATAGACTATTAGGCAAAAAATATTTGAAATTGTAAAGGTCATAAGTTTAATAAGGGGGTCATCTGACAATATAGTTTGTAGAAATGATTGTGCAGAGCAATATTTTAGCAATTGAAACCATTATTTTCTTTTTTAAACATTCTTAGAGGAATTACTCCTGAAACGAAAGGTCCTACAACGTTGACCCTGTTACATACTTTTAGATTTTGATGTGCTTAACAATCTACAATCTAAATTTTTTATATATCTTATATAGTTTTTAAGATATCGAGCTTATTAGGTGCAAAATTTGCAAAAATTCAACAAAAAGGGCAATAACTCCTACATGGGTTGTTGGATTTTCTTCAAAATTTCAGGGCTGGTAGGACTTGAGGTGCTGATCACTTTTGTGTTCTATCGGAATTTACAAATCGGTCACCATTTTTGAGTTATTTGCAAAAAAAACCTGCAATTTCCCCCCTATGTTCTATTTAGAAACAGCAGCCATGTTTTAAACTGTATCAAAAATTCCCACATCAATTCAATACACCTAATAATAATAAACAACTGTAACAAGTTTGTTTCCAGACAAAGGAGTTGACGTTTTCAATGTAATGAGGAAATGCTGTGAAAATTGTCAATTTTGACGTTCTAATGGGAATAACTCCTAAAAGGAAAGGTCCCACAACATATTATGTAGATCTTTATGTGCTTAACAATATGCAATTTAAATTTCTCAAATATCTTGTAAGTTTTAATATATTGAGCTAAACAGGTGCAAAATTTGCAAAAAATCCACAACAAGAGGCCCCCAGGAGCCTGAATCGCTCATCTGGTCTTGATTTCGACCTTATGAAGACTTTAGTAGAGCTAAATTGAGCTGAATGTTTAAGCAAGCAAAACCTTTTCTCTATCTGCAATAGTTTTCATTCTATAAGTAAAAAACACTAAACTATTTTATCCTTAAAGGGGCCGTAACACCAATAAGGGACCATCTGCCAACTTCAACCCTATAAAGACTTTTGTAGAGCTAAATGAGCTGAATGTTTAAGCAAGCAACAGCTTTTCTCTATCTGCTATAGTTTCCTTTCAGATATATTGATGACGTCCTCTCTGTCAACATCTCTTCGTTTGGTAGATGGATTCCTTCAATATATCATCCAGAGCTAGAGATTAAAAACCACCGAACCCACTTGCTTTACAGCATTCTTGGATTTACATCTCGAATTTGACCCGGGTGGTCATCTTAGTACAACAAATTACGAGAAGAGACGATTTAAATTTTAAAATTATCAATTATCCTAACCTGGAAAGTAACATACCATAGTGTCTATATTTCATAACTTATTCGATATACAAGGGCTTGTACACATTTTTAAGATTTTTTTATTCGACATCGCTTTCTCCGTACTCGACTATTAGACAAAGGTAAAAAGAAAATACGTCTCATACGATCTCTAAAAAAAATCTTTCTTCGTTATCAGTGGTAGAAAAGTTCAAAATCATGTTAGACGAAATGGTAAGTTCTTGCTTTGATTAGTGTTTTTGGCTGGTTGTTGTACTGAGATGATCACCTTAGCATCCCTGATATGTCTTCACAAACCTACTGTGTTTTGTGTAACTATCAGACCCTCATATTGCAATGGAAGGTTTGGCGCACCTTAAAACCTGGTTTAACCCATCATTTCTTTTGAAATGTCTGTACCAAGTCAGGACTATTGCGATCTTCAATATGCCGGTATGTCTTCCTTGTTTTGTCTTGTCTTATATACATTTAAGATTGATTTTCCAAGTTCGGTAATTTTGTTATTATTATCTTTATTTTCCATAGGCCAAAACACAATTTTTCACCTTTTAAGGGGCTGTAACTGCTATAAGGGGTCATCTGACACCTTCGACCCTATGGAGACTTTTGAAGAGCTGAATGAGCTGAACATTTAAGCAAGCAACAGCTTTTCTCTATCTGCTATAGTTTTCATTCTGTAGGCCAAAAACATTAAAAAAACGTTATTTTAGGGGCTATAACTCCTACAAGGGGTCATCTGACAACTTCAACCCTATGGAGACTTTTGTACAGCTAAATGAGCTGAACATGTAAGCAAGCAACAGCTTTTCTCTATTTGCAATAGTTTTCATTTTATAAGCCAAAAATATGAAAAAAAACCATTATTTTTCACCTTTAAGAGGCTGTAACCCCTGTAAGGGATCATCTGACAGCTTCCACCAAATGGAGGCATTTGAAGAGCTTATGATGCTGAAGCAGTAGGGTGGCATCAGATTTCATCTATCTCTTATACTTTTGTATTACAAGCCAAATACAGTAGTCTGACCCATTGGTCTATTTTAAGCAACAGCGGCCGTGTTTTTTGACAGATCAAAAATCGAAACACGTTACTTGGGCAGGACACCCTTAGGATCAATCATACTAAGTTTCATGGAATTCTGTTCAGTAGTTTCAGAGGAAAAGTTTTTGAAAAATTGTTTACAGACGACGACAAAGACAGATGACAGACGACGACAGACGCCAAGTGATTGCAATAGCTCACCTGGACCTTCGGTCCAGGATGAGCTAAAAAGGGCAATTACTCTTACATGGGTTGTTGGATTTTCTTCAAAATTCCAGGGTAGGTAGATCTTGAGATGATGCTAACTCTTACCTATATGATGTAGCCGTTTTTGAGTTATTTGTAATAAACTGCAATTTACCCTTATATTCTATTTTTAGCCACAGCGGCCATGTTTTCGACGAATCGAAAATCCCCACATCAGTTCTAAGCACCAAATGCTAAGAAACAACCATACCAAGTTTGGCTGCAATTGGACTAATTGTGTCAGAGGAGTTAACGTTTTAGAAAGTTTACGCACGGACGACGGACGCCAAGTGATGACAATAGCTCACATGAATGACCCTTCGGGTCAGGTAAGTTTAAAATAAAATTATGTTGATGAGGTACCGATATGGTAACAGTACTGTATACGTGGCTTTCTTCGTTAATTTTTGTCTCTGTAGTCATACTTGCTATCTATGTTTGCTGTCAATGACCATTAATAATCCATTGATATGTATTCTGCACGGTATTCTGATCAAAACAATAAGTTATTCAGATATTTACACCAATAGGCAGATAATAAAGTCTCAATACTACCTATGCATATTTGAGAAAAAAAGCCTAATACAGACACGATGAATAAAAATTCTTTTAAATGATATTTATTAGATAAAAAATATTTTTATATCAAATGTGTGGTAGTATACAATATGATTCGAACCAAAATAATGACTAAGTTCGACCTAATATGTCTTTGGTTAGGCCAACCTTAGATTTCTTACAATTTTTGAAATTTACATGAATTGAATTTTATTGCTTTGATGTGATCACAAAGCAAAAACTTGTAATGACACATTTAACAACCACCCTTTAATACTAATGAATAATTATAGGATAATTAATTGGGTCGAGTGAATAACAAAAATACGATCACGAGTCGGTGAGATCATCTGATTTAACGAGTGCGCGGAACTTGCGCACAAGTTAAATCTGAGTGCGTTCCCTAAGTCGTATCGTCTACGCTTTGCTCTCTAATCGATCATTAATGATACCTCCGAATGAAAAGACTTTTTTTCGTGAATATTTTTTGTTTTATCTTTTTAGACATTGATAATGCGTCCTTAGGTCGTCAGCAGACCACAAAACGACTGCAAGTCACACTCCTGACGACCTAGGACAATTAACGTTATATGTCTAAAGATCTCGTGCGCGGTCCGGATGGCAATTAGATCTGCAGTAAAGCCTAGCTTGTCGTAAGTTATGACTAAAGGTCTTTGAATTCTGACATCGGGTCACTCAGTGCTCAGCCCATAGAGCGAGAAAGTGTATACCCAAGGTGGCTTAGTAAGGGTAGCCCTCGTCTACAGGGGTTGTCAGGTCAAAAATAATACGAAAATGCTGACCGCTGGCCATAGTGGAGCAACGTGTGCGGAGAATGCCAAGCTTCATGCACGAAAAAAACCCTTTGTGGACCGCAAAGTTGTGCTCCACATATGCTAAATTTACCGCGCCTATCCATGTCTCCCCTTTTCCTGTGGCCTTCAAAATTTACTGTTACTTTGTTTCACACCCACCCCTACATTTCATGCTCATTTTTTCATCGTTTTCATATTCAGTTTATCATCATGTTCATGTTCTTCGCCTTTCATTCGGAAAGGCTTTTATAACTTTTATAGTGTGAGTGAGTGATCGAGTGAATGAGTTGGTATTTTACGCCCTTTCAACGCTATACGTTATTTAAAGGCGATGAACATAAAAAGGGATCAAGGGCGTAATACAACAACTCACTCACTCACTCAACTTATAATTGACAAAACTGTTATATTTAATTTACTGATATATATCAACTTGTCATCTGTCATCATCTACAGGTAATGATTTATAAACATTGATGGGGGGTAGGACCTTTTTCGGGACACCGGGATTGGCCATATTTAAGCTCAGGATTCCGGGATTTGGACAATTTAAGTTCGGGATTCCGGGATAAAATTATATCAACTTTACCGGGCTTCGGGATTTTCTCATTTTAAGTCGGGATGACGGGATTTTGTATAAATTAGTTCGGGATTCCGGGATCATACCCCCTCCTACCCCCCCCCCCCTCAACATTGTAAGGTTTTGTCAAACATGCAGCTGCTAGCATTCAACAAAAGTTTGATTCTTTGGTATCTAAATGACTGATACAAGCTCAATACACAAAAATCTAGATAGAAGAACTAACCTTTAATATCATTATCTATCCGCAAGGTTCATTTCCTTATTTCTTTTTTCTTCAATTTTGATGCTATCGTACGGAAGCCCTGGAGGGACATTTTGAGTTAAGAGTTAGGAGTTACAACTTACTACTTAGCACTTATTTCTTATGACTTATTTGTCTTTGTTTTATCGTCTTTTTGCCCCGCTTTTTTCTTTGTCCCACAAACATTAAAGTTTACGCGTAGGCTTTAAGGACTTTTCTCTGAAGCTGAAAATATAACGGACAGATGGGTATTTATTGTCGTGACTAGGGGAAAGCCCCTCTGCATCGACTAATAGACTCGCTATGTGCCATGGGTCGTCCAGCCCATGACACACCACCGTCAGTGTTAGCTGCTCCAGAGTATCCTTTGTTATCGCTGGAGCAGGACCCGTCTTCTACCACGGGAAGGTACTGGTCGGAATTCTGGAAGACAAAAATAAAACGATCATAAGACCTTAATTTATACTGTTGTGCCAACACTCGTACACAAGTAGTCCAAGGCTTTTAGATGATACTAAAAATTAGAATAGAAGGATATGGAGTACGCATGAATGACACAGAATCCGTCCGACAAAAAACATATTAATATGAACAATACAACAGCGGGAGTCGAACCCATACTGAAATATCTATGAGAATACAGTCAACAGCAGTTGTGGCTATGTATATGGCGTCTTAGTCCACCTTTCCAGCAAGCTAAAGGCTCTATTAAAAGCAGCTCTTCCTGATCAAATGTTATTTTCTCGTAAATTAGAACTATATTTTTGATCTACTATTTTGTTTGTGTATAAAAATTCTGACCTCGCTGTACAAATATTTCCACATATATACAGACAAGTATGAAATTCAATATTCACACCAGTAATTAAAAAATAACGGAAATACGTCACTTTGCAAAACTGTATGTATTAAAATGAATGAGAGCCCTACTACCGATTGTGGATATGAACACTATCTAAAACAGCAATGCACAAGTCATGTATTCTTATAAACTCTTATAATAAAACTTTTTTTCAATACAAATTGTTGTTAAACATAAAATCTATAATTGTTACTCTGGGAGCCACCTGTTTTTTTTATCCGCTTGCGAGGAAGCAGGGGTACTGCCTAAAACGTGAATATCAACATTGATTGAGACATATTTTTTATTACTTATTACTTATTTGTTATTACTTATTTCTTATTTGTTATTTCTTATTTGTTACCACTTATTACTTAGTTTTTATTACTTATAACTTAGTTTTTATTACTTATTTGTTATAACTTATAACTAATTTGTTATTACTTATTACTTATTTGTTATCACTTAATACTTATTTGTTATTACTTATTTGTATAAAGTAATAACAAATATTAAGTTCGATAGGTCGATTCGAGGTATAGTTTTAGGCAGTACCCCCGCGTCTCGCATCCGGATCAAAGACGACTAGCCCTTTTTTTACCTGGCTCGCTGTTCTGATAAAAAGACGATAGATTTTAGCGAAACATTACCGATAGTTAATAAAAAATTAAGTGCTAAATAACAATTAGTATTTAAGAAATGTTTTTATTTCAATTTTGTATAAGTATACGTGTGTATTTTTTAGATAGTTTTTATACCAAAATCAGGATTAGGGCTTTGTTTATGTTGAACCCTGCAGTTAAGCAAAGTGGCGTATTTCCCCTTATTTTATGTTACAAGTGTCTATACATGTATAAAAATTGATACTCGTCTGTATATAGATATAGTTGTACAGTCATAGTGAGAGTCAGACTTATAATACGCACACTGTCAAATTTTTCTATTTTGATTTCTAGCATCATTTACATGTAAAAGGCTAGGGATACTTGTGTACGAGTGTTGGCACAACAGTATAAATTAAGGTCTTATGATCGTTATATTTTCAGATTCAGAGGAAAGTGCTTACACACTTCAATGTGTAAACTTTAATGTACGTGGAACCAAGCAAAATCAATGTAGCACCACCACCACCACCCCCCCCCCCCAAGTTGCAAAATACAGACCTGAAAAAAAAAGTATTTTAATCATAAGAAATAAGTGCTAATTAGTAAGTTGTAACTCCTAATTCTTAAATTCTAACTTTTAACTCAAAATGTCCCTCCAGGGCTTCCGTACTATCGCTTTAAAAACACAATAAATTTTAAATATGGCCGATCATGTTTTATATGACTAGGAAATTCTATACATGGAAAATTGTGTTTAAATATTTTATACGGTTCATGAATAAATATGATCGTTTCACAAAGGAAGTCATTGGCTAAAAAATAAACTTAAGTTAGTATTTCTAAAAATGTACATTATAGTCATGTTATTGTAAAACGAGATTTTATCCTTAGATATGTCCAAATGTGTAAAGACATACATGTAGACGTGTAATATTAATTTTATATTTTATAATATAAATTTTTATTATTCTACAGTTCTATCATGGTAAAGAGAACAACATTTATGGATGTTTATTTTCATATTTTTAGTAGAGTCTTGATAAATAATTATACACAACGTTTTAGGGAGACGGGGTCAAATCACTAGCTGCGTGTGGAGCACCTTTCTGTCAGGCACCTTTGTATAAGGCCCCTAGATAAAATGGTCAAAGAGAGATAACTAAAATCTATACTTCGATAAATTCCAATATTTGTTCGACTTGTTAAATTGAAAATTCAAAGCAGTATTTTTTTTTAATTTGAGTAATGCTTGAAATAAAAAAGAAACCGATTATTTATAGTTTATATAAAACTTACAATTATCTTATAAAACTACAAGTGTATTTTTAGGTAACTGAATCGATATTTGAGTTAATACACATCAACCCGTTTGAGTTCATGTGAACGGTAAAAGCACGATCTGGGTTGATAGGAAGGAAATATTTAAATCAAAAATAATTGTACAAAACAAGCATTGTTATAAACGTTATTTTTTTCTATGAATATCAATTATTGCAATATGTATGCTTAGATGAAACAAAACAATTTTAGTTTAAACGTATTTATTTTATTTATCCTGGATTGGGTAACAAAACAATTTTGATGCATTTAAACGATTTTGGATAAAATCAAACTACCTGCAAATGTAGATTTATACTTGATGAAGTAATCTAGAAAGTAAATTAATAAGTTTGTTTATTTTGATTACAGCTTTAATGTTTCATCTAATTAAACATTTATTGCCATCCAACTTTTAAAATTAAAATTTTCTCTAAATGACATTCATTTATTTTCCATTTGAATCTAAATATCCATTCTTTATTCAATCGGTTCAAGTTTTTTCCAACCTTAACCTTTAATATTTTCAAAATACAATACCAAAACGGGTATACAACTGTTAATTCGGTTATGCTGTATATCGATATTTCAGGGAGTAACCTCTCATCAGTAGCATTTGAATCAAAACATTGGAAGGTCAAAAACAAAAAGCATTGAATGAAAAGTACTAAAAACCAAAAACGTCGAACAGAAAAACCAAAACCAGCACCGATGATATCGGTGCAGTACAAGGAAAAAAACCTGGTGTTAACAAAATTTTTTAATTTAATAATCGGGAATTTGAATGACAAAAATAATAGACATTTATTAGTAAAATCGTGTCAGACAAGTCTGACGACCAGCCTAGTGATTATCCTCGGGGACCTCTGGTCCACCAGCAGTGTTTATCGATCCAGTGGTTTCAAAATGCAACACCAAAACGGATAAACAACTGTAATTTTGGTTATGCTGTATACCGATATTTCAAGGAGTAACCTCTCATCAGCAGCATTTGAATCAAAACATACGAAAGAATTGAATGAAAAGTAATCAAAGCCCCTTTGAAGCTCTCGGAGACAGATTTTAGAGCATCATTTTAGACTTGACCTAAATCAATATTATATTTCTATTTTACCATAAATTTGCAAATATATTTAATTTTGGACATAATGATATTTTTATTTGGATTAAACGTTTTGTACGCGACGCAGTGACAATTAAAACAATCAACAGTGGAAAACAGCCAGCAATCCATCTCGTCGTTTTGCAATCAGTATACAATGACTAAAGATAAGGTAGGTAAAACCAGATTACAAAGTAAAAATAAAAAGTTTCAAGTTTGTCAAAAAAATAAATAAATAAAAGATTCCAAAATATTGGGATATATGGTCCTTTTTCAGATTTAATGATGTCCTTCAGTCCAAATAAAGAAACTGTCTTCTTGCTATCAATATCATTGGTTTATAGCAACCTGGAATTTATCGAACTCACACCGAACCAGTCTTTGACTCATAAAAGATCAGTCGGTCTTTTCCAAGAACATATAAATCATATGGAAGACATTATGAAAGTATCTAAAAAATTAAATCCTTCCCAGAAGAAAAAAAATCACAATGAATTTGGATTAATTAAATATAACTGGAATGAAAGAGGGCCACGAAGTATTTTCTGCCCCCCCCTCTAAGTCCAATATTTCTCGATTATTCCTTTGATATTTTGCATAGCTACTGTGTCGTTAAACATCCAACTCACCGCTCATCTTCATTTACTTGATCAAATTTAGATTTTTTAGATTAGATTATTCATATTTTTTGATATCCAGAAACATTTAGTGAATAAAAATTAAGGAAGGGGGAAATTCTAATATTATGGCAAAAACCAGGGGGAAAACCAGGTAAGTACTCAACCACATTTAATATTTAGGGGATCCGATTTAGTACATACTCATTTTCCCGGGGGGGGGGGGAAGAAATCTCAGTATGTATTAATTTTCCGGGGTATGAGTAGGTGGAAAAACTAGTATGTACAGCCGTAACTCCGGCATGACACAAAAGTTTTATGGTCAAAACTGCAAGTTACAGTACGTGTACATGCAGTATATGAAATACACCTAAAGACAGTATATAGCAGGGGTACCTCATACACAGGTACTGAGATATAGGTCAGATAAGTCATGAAATACACCCATAGACAGTATAAAGCAGAGGTACCTCACACACAGGTACTGAGATGTAGGTCATATAAGTCATGAAATACACCTATATACAGTATATAGCAGAGGTACCTCACACACAGGTACTGAGATATAGGTCGGATAAGTCATGAAATACACCTATAGACAGTATATAGCAGAGGTACCTCACACACAGGTACTGAGATATAGGTCGGATAAGTCATGAAATACACATATAGACAGTATATAGCATAGGTACCTCACACACAGGTATTGAGATATAGGTAGGATGAGTCACGAAATACACCTATAAACAGTATAAAGCAGAGGTACCTCACACACAGGTACTGAGATATAGGTCAGATAAGTCATGAAATACACCCATAGACAGCATAAAGCAGAGGTACTTCACACACAGGTATTGAGATATAGGTCAGATAAGTCATGAAATACACCTATAGTCAGCATAAAGCTGAGGTACCTAACACACGGGTACTGAGATATAGGTAAGATAAGTCATGAAATACACCCATAGACAGCATAAAGCAGAGGTACTTCACACACAGGTATTGAGATATAGGTCAGATAAGTCATGAAATACACCCATAGACAGTATAAAGCAGAGATACCTCACACACAGGTACTGAGATATAGGTCAGATAAGTCATGAAATACACCTATAGTCAGCATAAAGCAGAGGTACCTCACACACAGGTACTGAGATATAGGTCAGATAAGTCATGAAATACACCCATTGACAGTATATAGCAGAGGTACCTCACACACAGGTACTGAGATATAGGTCAGATAAGTCATGAAATACACCTATAGACAGTATATACCCAAGGAACCTCACACACAGGTACTGAGATATAGGTCAGATATGTCACGAAATACATCCAAAGACAGTATATAGCAGAGGTACCTCACACACAGGTACTGAGATATAGGTCAGATAAGTCATGAAATACACCCATAGTTAGCATAAAGCAGAGGTACATAACACAAGGGTACTGAGATATAGGTCAGATAAGTCATGAAATACACCCATTGACAGTATCTAGCAGAGGTACCTCACACACAGGTACTGAGATATAGGTCAGGTTAGTCATGAAATACACCCATTGACAGTATCTAGCAGAGGTACCTCACACACAGGTACTGAGATATAGGTCAGATAAGTCATAAAATACACCTTAAGACAGTATATACCTAAGGAACCTCACACACAGGTACTGAGATATAGGTCAGATATGTCACGAAATACATCCAAAGACAGTATATAGCAGACGTACCTCACACACAGGTACTGAGATATAGGTCAGATAAGTCATGAAATACACCCATAGACAGTATAAAGCAGAGATACCTCACACACAGGTACTGAGATAAAAGTCAGATAAGTCATGAAATACACCCATAGATAGTATTAAGCAGAGGTACTTCAGACACAGGTACTGAGATATAGGTCAGATAAGTCATGAAATACACCCATAGACAGCATATAGCAGAGGTACCTCACACACAGGTACTGAGATATAGGTCAGATAAGTCATGAAATACATCTATAGACAGTATATACTTAACGTACCTCACACACAAGTACTTAGATATAGGTCAGATAAGTCATGAAATACACCCATAGACAGCATAAAGCAGAGGTACCTCACACACAGGTACTGAGATATAGGTCAGATAAGTCATGAAATACACCCATTGACAGTATCTAGCAGAGGTACCTCACACACAGGTACTGAGATATAGGTCAGATAAGTCATAAAATACACCTACAGACAGTATATACCTAAGGAACCTCACACACAGGTACTGAGATATAGGTCAGATATGTCACGAAATACATCCAAAGACAGTATATAGCAGACGTACCTCACACACAGGTACTGAGATATAGGTCAGATAAGTCATGAAATACACCCATAGACAGAATAAAGCAGAGATACCTCACACACAGGTACTGAGATAAAAGTCAGATAAGTCATGAAATACACCCATAGATAGTATTAAGCAGAGGTACTTCAGACACAGGTACTGAGATATAGGTCAGATAAGTCATGAAATACACCCATAGACAGCATATAGCAGAGGTACCTCACACACAGGTACTGAGATATAGGTCAGATAATTCATGAAATACATCTATAAACAGTATATACTTAACGTACCTCACACACAAGTACTTAGATATGGGTCAGATAAGTCATGAAATACACCCATAGACAGTATATAACAGAGGTACCTCACACACAGGTACTGTAATATAGGTCAGATAAGTCATGAAATACACCCATAGACAGCATAAAGCAGAGGTACCTCACACACAGGTACTGTAATATAGGTCAGATAAGTCATGAAATACACCCATAGACAGTATATAACAGAGGTACCTCACACACAGGTACTGAGATATAGGTCAGATAAGTCATGAAATACACCCATAGACAGTATAAAGCAGAGATACCTCACACACAGGTACTGAGATATAGATCATATAAGTCATGAAATACACCTATAGACATTATAAAGCAGAGGTACCTCACACACAAAACTGAGATATAGGTCAGATAAGTCATGAAAAACAGCTAAAGACAGTATATAGCAGAGGTACCTCACACACAGGTACTTAGACATAGGTCAGATAAGTCATGAAATACACCCATAGACAGTATATAGCAGAGGTACCTGACTCACAGGTACTGAGATATAGGTCAGATAAGTCATGAAATACACCCATAGACAGCATAAAGCAGAGATACCTCACACACAGGTACTGAGATATAGGTCAGATAAGTCATGAAATACACCCATAGATAGTATAAAGCAGAGGTACTTAAAACACAGGTACTGAGATATAGGTCAGATAAGTCATGAAATACACCCATAGACAGCATAAAGCAGAGGTACCTCACACACAGGTACTGAGATATAAGTCAGATAAGTCATGAAATACACCCATTGACAGTATATAGCAGAGGTACCTCACACACAGGTACTGAGACATAGGTAAGATAAGTCATGAAATACACCTATAGACAGTATATACTTAAGGAACCTCACACACAGGTACTGAGATATAGGTCAGATAATTCATGAAATACACCCATAGACAGTATATACTTAACGTACCTCACACACAAGTACTTAGATATAGGTCAGATAAGTCATGAAATACACCCATAGACAGTATATAACAGAGGTACCTCACACACAGGTACTGTAATATAGGTCAGATAAGTAATGAAATACACCCATAGACAGCATAAAGCAGAGGTACCTCACACACAGGTACTGTAATATAGGTCAGATAAGTCATGAAATACACCCATAGACAGTATATAACAGAGGTACCTCACACACAGGTACTGAGATATAGGTCAGATAAGTCATGAAATACACCCATAGACAGTATAAAGCAGAGATACCTCACACACAGGTACTGAGATATAGATCATATAAGTCATGAAATACACCTATACACATTAAAAAGCAGAGGTACCTCACACACAAAACTGAAATATAGGTCAGATAAGTCATGAAAAACAGCTAAAGACAGTATATAGCAAAGGTACCTCATACACAGGTACTTAGACATAGGTCAGATAAGTCATGAAATACACCCATAGACAGTATATAGCAGAGGTACCTGACTCACAGGTACTGAGATATAGGTCAGATAAGTCATGAAATACACCCATAGACAGCATAAAGCAGAGGTACCTCACACACAGGTACTGAGATATAGGTCAGATAAGTCATGAAATACACCCATAGATAGTATAAAGCAGAGGTACTTAAAACACAGGTACTGAGATATAGGTCAGATAAGTCATGAAATACACCCATAGACAGCATAAAGCAGAGGTACCTCACACACAGATACTGAGATATAAGTCAGATAAGTCATGAAATACACCCATTGACAGTATATAGCAGAGGTACCTCACACACAGGTACTGAGATATAGGTAAGATAAGTCATGAAATACACCTATAGACAGTATATACTTAAGGAACCTCACACACAGGTACTGAGATATAGGTCAGATATGTCACGAAATACATCCAAAGACAGTATATAGCAGACGTACCTTACACACAGGTACTGAGATATAGGTCAGATAAGTCATGAAATACACCCATAGACAGTATAAAGCAGAGGTACTTCACACACAGGTACTGAGATATAGGTAAGATAAGTCATGAAATACACCCATAGACAGTATAAAGCAGAGATACCTCACACACAGGTACTGAGATATAGATCATATAAGTCATGAAATACACCTATAGACATTATAAAGCAGAGGTACCTCACACACAGGTACTGAGATATAGGTCAGATATGTCATGAAATACATTCAAAGACAGTATTAGGCAGAGGTACTTCACACATAGGTACTGAGATATAGGTCAGATAAGTCATGAAATACACCCATAGACAGCATAAAGCAGAGGTACTTCACACACAGGTACTAAGATATAAGTCGGATAAGTCATGAAATACACCCATAGTTAGCATAAAGCAGAGGTACCTAACACACGGGTACTGAGATATAGGTCAGATAAGTCATGAAATACACCCATAGACAGCATAAAGCAGAGGTACTTCACACACAGGTATTGAGATATAGGTCAGATAAGTCATGCAATACACCCATAGACAGTATATAGCAGAGGTACCTCACACACAGGTACTGAGATATAGGTCAGATATGTCATGAAATACATTCAAAGACAGTATAAATCAGAGGTTCCTCACACAAAGGTACTGAGATATAGGTCAGATATGTCACGAAATACATCCAAAGACAGTATATAGCAGACGTACCTCACACACAGGTACTGAGATATAGGTCAGATAAGTCATGAAATACACCCATAGTTAGCATAAAGCAGAGGTACATAACACAAGGGTACTGAGATATAGGTCAGATAAGTCATAAAATACACCCATGGACAGTATATAGCAGAGGTACCTTACACACAGGTACTGAGATATAGGTCAGATAAGTCATGAAATACACCCATAGACAGTATAAAGCAGAGGTACCTCACACACAGGTACTGAGATATAGGTCAGATATGTCATGAAATACACCCATAGACAGCATAAAGCAGAGGTACTTCACACACAGGTATTGAGATATAGGTCGGATAAGTCATGAAATACACCAATAGACAGTATAAAGCAGAGGTACTTCACACACAGGTATTGAGATATAGGTCAGATAAGTCATGAAATACACCCATAGACAGCATAAAGCAGAGGTACTTCACACACAGGTATTGAGATATAGGTCAGATAAGTCATGCAATACACCCATAGACAGTATATAGCAGAGGTACCTCACACACAGGTACTGAGATATAGGTCAGATATGTCATGAAATACATTCAAAGACAGTATAAATCAGAGGTTCCTCACACAAAGGTACTGAGATATAGGTCAGATAATTCATGAAATACACCCATAGACAGTATATAGCAGAGGTACCTCACATACAGGTACTGAGATATATGTCAGATAAGTTATGAAATACACCCATAGACAGTATATAGCAGAGGTACCTCACAAACAGGTACTGAGATATAGGTCAGATAATTCTTGAAATACACCCATAGACAGTATATAGCAGAGGTACCTTACAAACAGGTACTGAGATATAGGTCAGATAAGTCATGAAATACACCCATAGACAGTATATAGCAGAGGTACCTCACAAACAGGTACTGAGATATAGGTCAGACAAGTCATGAAATACACATATAGACAGTATATAGCAGAGGTACCTCACACACAGGTACTGAGATATAGGTCAGATAAGTCATGACATACACCTATAGACATTATATCCTTCCGGTACCTCAAACACAGGTACTGAGATATAGGTCAGATAAGTCATGAAATACACCCATTGACAGTATATAGCAGAGGTACCTCACACACAGGTACTGAGATATAGGTCAGATAAGTCATGAAATACACTTATAGACAGTATATAGCAGAGGTACCTCACACACAGGTACTGAGATATAGGTCAGATAAGTCATGAAATACACTTATAGACAGTATATAGCAGAGGTACCTCACACACAGGTACTGAGATATAGGTCAGATAAGTCATGAAATACACCCATAGACAGTATATACCTAAGGTACCTCACACACAGGTACTGAGATATAGGTCAGATAAGTCATAAAATACACCCATGGACAGTATATAACAGAGGTACCTTACACACAGGTACTGAGATATAGGTCAGATAAGTCATGAAATACACCAATAGACAGTATATAGCAGAGGTACCTCACACACAGGTACTGAGATATAGGTCAGATAAGTTATGAAATACACCCATAGACAGTATATACTTAAGGTACCTCACAAATATTAAATAGACAGATAGACAGTATATAGAAGAGGTACTGAGATAAAGGTCAGATTAAACATGAAATAGACCGATAGACAATATTTAGCAAAATATTGTTAGAACCACAAAACAATTTTTGAATTTGAATATAATAAAATTTCAAACAAGTTTGAATTACATTCTAAATATACTTACCAGCTCAGGCAGCTATAATGACCAAAAAAAGCTAACAGACTGATTACAAATGTAATACTGTTATGTGAATTTAACAATTATATGGAATCCTATCCTGGATAGTGAAACATGACCTCCAATAATGAAAATAAACTGAATATTTATTTGAGCAAAACAGAAAATGAGGTAAAGGTCTTAGGCTGAAGGGTGCAGAGATGGGAAAACACAAAATAACTCAATATCAATCAACAACGCGAACTCCAGTCGAAACAAGAGTGAAGCCAGGTGCTCCAGAAGAGTAAGCAGTTCCTGCTTGCTATAGCACACCCGTCGCGTTGCGTATAGTCCATTCAGCGTGTCACATCCGGTAAAGGAAGACAAAACAAAACCCTATGACAAACCAACATCTGCACTCATCTGAGAGATCGAAATCCCATATTTGTCTTTAAGTGCATGATGTCTTCCGTTAAATTTCTTGAGTGAAGACAGCAACCGAGGAGCAACATAACCCTGTGTGAGCATTTTTTGCATCAGACGTGTCGCTCTGCTAAGAAAATCGATGTAAGTCCCGCACGCTCGTACTGGAGTAACGAAGTAATTGAGATAAGTAAACTCCATAAGCTGGAGCGGACGGAATGTTGCTACACAAGAAGGGAAAGTTGACGATTGGAAAGTTGAAGTCATCACGTTTGTCATAAAGCCTTGTTGAAAGTCTTCCTTGAGAGTCAATTTCGAGATGTAGATCTAAATTTGAAGCAGACTTCCTAGAATGCGTTGTGTCCTTTATCTGTATCTTTATATTCTTGTTCAACAATTTCTTTTCTATCTTTAGGATATTCATTTTTCTAAATTCCTTTGCATCAATCTCCTCTTACAATGTCGATTAAAACAAGTTTAGATCCTTTTTGAACATGTAGTACCTGAAAAAGTGACACAGTCTATGAAATGCATTTCCTTTATTATGTCATGATGAAGTCAAGTTCATTAACACTATGAAATGCAACAATGAAAAAGCGTTTAACATGATCATTTTACTTTCAAATTAGTTGTTAAAGTATTTTTTCTGTCATTTTCTGTAAGATGATTGTTATGGATTAATATTTCTTTCGTCTTTGTCGAAAACAGCAATTCAAAACACATTTTATATAATGTAGACCAGTGTTTTTCTTGATACACTGGCTATAATTTTGTCAATAAAGATATATATTTTTTTTAGAAGTAGAATGTTATATTTTTATTAGTATTTTTTTTAATTTTATTTTGTTCATTTCAACACAGCAAACACAAAAGTTTTTAATTAGAAACATCTTTTGATAGACCGCACAATATGCATGTGTTTTATAACTTGATTAATAAGCTCATGAAAATATTATTCACTAAGAAAATACTTTTTACTCTTCTTTTAGATGTATTCACATGTATGCTCCAGACCAATGTAACTTTTGTTCTTTGCATACTACAAACAGCAATTTTGAGATACTGATTTTTATAACACGGTAGGTCCCGTGTCCGGCGACAGGATTGTTTTTTCGAGAGGGGTGTACAAATTTTTTCAAGAGAATAATCAATAAAAATGTTATCTTTGGTGATATTAAGTGATTTTTTACTGAAAGCGAAGAAGTGCTACCAACGGGGTAGGCATATTTTAGTTTTATCATTTTGTATAACAACACAAATTCCTATAAAAAAATGTGATTCCTTAATTAAAATGTCCAGCTATTTTTTGAGTTTTTACCTTTTTGCATTTTTCATCTCTTATAAGACAAATATATTGAACAAGATTGCTAACCATTGTTAGTGATCATCAATGTTATATTATGGCATCCTGAATATTGATGCCAAAAAGTTGCGTCTAAAATATTTTTGAATTAAAATAAAATACCTGTCCAGGCTTTTTCAAGAGGCGTCCAGGTTTTTGCAAGAGAGATCCAGGTTTTTTTCATTTTTTAGATAGACAGTCTGTGCGTGTTGTTTATCTCTCAAGTCATATTTTAAAAGACATTGTATGTTGTTAAAAAAAATAAGAATACGGTACTAACATTTCAATGCTTTTGGACAAGAATACGTCAGTTAAAGTCAAGAATTCAACCTTATATAGCATATATAAACAGGCAGTCACTACAACCATAACCCATTAATCTTTTGTTTAAGCATAACTACCAATCGTTATACAATTGCAAATAGCCTCCTGGAATTATTGGCTGGAAACAAAATGTTGCAATTAGCAGAAAATGCTTAAAGTCACTGGGTTTCCAAGTTACCTTCTTTTTACTTACTTTTAGTTGTTGCGTGGGTGTATTTGTTTGTATCAAAGAGTCGTCTTCTTTCATGTCTGCTGTTTTATCCAGGATTATAGGACTCAAATGCCCTTTTAGTACTTCTTAATTTTCTACACATATGTATTTTGTATTGTATACATTATAGTTTCAAAGAAAAACTTCATAAGAGTATGCTCCCGTGCGGGACCCGGGAGGCGAATAGGCTAGCAGCAGCGCTAAGCTTGTGTGTAAAAGTCCACTAAAGAGCGCTCAGAAACATGTCATCTTGCCAGGCCGCTTAGCCCATAAAACGACTGGGATGTGTGCCGCAGCTTGTTGAATGGGGCAGCCCTGTCATAATGAATGCCGGTTCGTCAGGCGGAAAACCTGACCGCAAACCATATTGGGCCAACGTGTGCGGAGAGTGCCAAGTTTCATGCACGTAAAAGATCCCTTTGTGCATCGCCAAGTAGTGCACCACATATGCTAAATTTACCACACCTACACACCTCTTCCCTTTTCCAGTGGTGTTCCTTTGTTTCCCATCCCAACCCCGCTTCTCTCTCTCTCAGTGTGTATAGGTTCAACCAGGATTCAGCATTGTATTTTCGACAGATAAAGGATGCTTGTGTGAAACTGGGTAAGGGTTGGCTATATCCCACACAGGTAATTGTTGCAACTAGTATGACCTCATTTCAGGTAAGGGTTCTTCATTGTCAGTCACCATAGGTAAGGGTTCCAGATTGTGCGAAACTTTTGAGGAAGGGTTTCGTCACTTTCTGGATGCATTGGCCTATGGTGGGTTGAGGGCACATTGGCCTGTCTTGTGAGTTGGTTTGTTTTACATACATGACATACCTGGTCTGTGTCCTGGGTGGGTCTACACAATTCAATTTGTTGTTTCAATAAGTTCTTGTCCTGCATGATTATGACTGAAATATTGTTGACTGGACATAAAACAAACAACAACAAACATAAGAGTATGAGATTCAAATGTCATTTTAGTTTCTGTATCTTTACATACATGTGTATACGTTTAGGGGGTTCCAATATCCCATATTCCCTAATGTTTTATTGGTCTTTATTAAATATCCCGTATCCAGAATAAAGTTTTTTATATACCATATCCCTGTAAATAGAATAGATTTAAATATTCCCTATCCCAGTTTGTTTTGCCTCAAATATCCCGTATCCCATGAATAAAACATGTGAATATCCCATATTCCAAAACACCCTTAAACTCTTGAAATAACAGAATGTACCAGTGGAATATGCTCTTTTTGTATTTCTTTGTTTCTGACATACATATAGATTTTATAGTTTCAAAGACTTGAAAAGGCACAAAAACAAGATTGTAACTTACCTTTCAAAATTTTGCCCACCGTAACAATCGCTCTTCTCGAAACCAGTATAATTTATCAAAACACATTAAGAAAGTCACAAATGTACTATAAAACTAATTTTGTCAAAATACTAATGTAGTCTTCGAAGAAAATGCATGAAACATGTCATCTTGCTCATCTTGCTCGTTTGCAGCTCATCTTGCTCTTTTCCTTGCTCATCTTTTCTCTTTTGCAGCTCATCTTGCGTTCTTGCTTGCTCATCTTGCTCTTTTGCAGCTCATCTTGCGTTCTTGCTTGCTCATCTTGCTCTTTTGCAGCTCATCTGGCTCTTTTGTTGCTTTTGGGGTCTTAAGCTTACTTCTGTTTGAAAGTTAGTAATTAACTTGATATTTTGCATGTAATGTGTTCAAATGTATGTTTATTCAGTGGGAGGGATATTAGTTTTCATTTAAGTCGTATATTTTCTACAAAACCAAAGCCACTCTTCAGCCAAAATTTTCAAAAAACCAGTACACCTCTCGAAAAAACCGGACAAGTTGTTGTGCCTCTCGAAAAAAACAGATGAATTTTAATAAATCATTAACTAATGCTTTTTTACGGACATTTTTGAAAGAATTGTAATGATTTGAATTTTTTGATAACTTTTAATCCTCTTTTTTGTTTTGTTTAACTTACAATTGAGAATTTAAGCATTTTTTTGTAAAGGGACAGGCGAAAAAACCTGGACCTCTCTCGAAAAAACTGGACAATTCCTCTCGAAAAAACAATCCTGTCGCCGGACACGGGACCTACCGTGGATAACTTGAAAAAGATTCGAAATGGGCAGATATTTGCAATGTGAAAACAAATATTGACGAAAACAGATTTAAAAACATGTACTTATTGAGCTCCCACAAGGGAGAAGAATCCATTTGCGCCAATTACATAATTTAGGAGATATCAACTGCGCCATAAATTTATGTTTTAGAGGTTTTATATGCGCCAGTTTTAGGTAGTTATTTGCGCCTATTTATCTGTAGAGGTAGTTTACAAATAACAGTATTATAAACCGATAAAGAAATTTTTTCGTGTTGTTAGAAAATCTCTTATAACAAAATGAAATATTACTGAATAAAAGAACTCAGAAGTATAGGATATTAAAATTACATAGGTAAGTCAATTTTATACAAATATCTGTATATTGTATATTTAAGTCAGTATTTGTCTTGTTCTCATTGACGATGAATGTCGCAATTAAGAACTTAGAGTCTAACAAAGGAAATACTGCAATTTTAATCGTAGACAACAAATCAAGACAAGCTTCTGTGAAAAAGAATGGTGAATTGAGATGGAGATGTAAAGTAAAACATGTGCAGCAACGGTTAATATAGTTATCGGTGGGTCTTTGAAACATGTCCATGAAACAAATGTTAGAAAGCTAGAAACTAAGGAAGGCAAATTTTAAGAGCAGCCCGCAAATTCACTTGCTTTAATTTTATGCATTTTCGTTGAACTGAATGTGAGTGGCGCAAATTAGTTTATGTAATATTGGCGCAAATGAGCTTGGCCTTACAAAAAATATGTTGGCGCAAATGATATATTGGTGCAATTAAGTTGCGGCATAAAGGACGTCAAATTGGCGCAAACGAAATATCTTCCCCACAGGGTCAAAATCGATCTGTGACCTTAATACTCAAAAATCGACTTACGATCTTTGAAAAAAAATGCCTACATTGAAATTCATTGAAACGAGCTATGACATTAAAGCATTTCAAAAGCGACCATTCCACTTGAGGAGGTCGGCTGCGTGAGTCCCATTAATATACGCTTCTAGACCTGTAAACAACACTAGCTTTGAAGGGGTATTTGCAAGAAAGTACTCTTTTTCCATTGAGAAGAAGCAAAAGTGCTCCAAATCTCGTTAAAAAGCATGAAAAATCTTTTTTTTTTACACCGAATATCAAATACAACAAATCTATCAGTCGTACCTTAGGAAGGTAACTGACAAACCTTATTACACACAGGTGCAATGGAAACAAAAGTCTTAGCGGAAACATGTGGTCTCGTATTAAATGACATTGGACATCGCTTAATCTCAATATCTGAAGGGACGAAAAACTTAGATTCAAAAATTTTAATCATTGTGGAATGAATGAAGATATATAACGGCTTCATAGCATGTATTCATAAAGCTGCACAAACAAGGGGTATATGTTAAAATAGAATCAATCAAATTTGAACCAAAATCTATTTCCAATTATCTAAAATCTTAAACACAACATTGATGTATTGGCATAATCTTAATCATGATAATTTACATATGAAACTTTTTAATTTCAAAACTTAGGCATTCATTTCACAGTGTCTTCCATTGTATCTCTTCAGCCTATCATTGTGTCATAGGATTGCATCACACCGTGTCAAATTTTCCGGCTTTGGCCATACCGTTTTGTTTGAATAAAACGTTAAACAAACTAAAGATTGATGTTTTTATTTGACACACACCGACAGCTTAATGAATGAAGTATACAACAAAGCAGCTAATTAATAAATGCGTTCGTCATAAAACGTTGTTCGAGCATTTTGCGTGCAAATGTTTGAATTGTGGCTTATTTTAGGTTGTTTTTTTTAATAAAAACAACATATGGATAGAAATTTTTCCCAATATAGACGTTGTTTACTTCAAAACAAATTGTTCGGTTACAGAATCCATACAAAATAGCTTATTTGAAACATGAAATTTGAACAAAACTTAAATATCCAACGCGTGGTCCAACTTGTTATGAGCTCACTTCATCGTGTCTTAATGCACTTCACCAAAATGAATTAATCCGGTTGTACGGTATGAAATCGGACATTCCCGATGCAGTTGATAAATTTTGTGAGCAACCATATAAAGGAGTAAATGATAGATAATCCTAAAGTACTGAATTTTTATTTGACCGTGCTATGAGCATAATTTATAAGGCTTATTGCTTAGAAATAAGCGAAAATCGATTTCTGATCGGCTATAGGCTTTTGAAATCTCTATTTCCACAAAACAGTAAACTTTATGTTAGAATTGATTTGTTAAGCTTGAGTCCCATAAACGAAAGTTAATTTCATTCTATTTTCAGAATGTTGGTCTTTTCGTGATAAATAAATTTGAGAAAATTATTAGTTCCATTTAAGGATGTTCGCTACTATTATTGAAAATAAATAGGTTTCAAATTTGAGACCTTAAATAAAAAGATAATGGTAATAGGTATATAATAAGAAAAAAATGATAGGTTCGTGACCTCGTTTTCAAGATACTTTGCGTTAAAGTTTTGGCGGGAAAAGGCTTTCTCTGACTTTTTCATAGGTTTAACATTACCACGTTTTAGTTGTTAAAACCCATGACAGAATAAATAGGATTTGATAAAACTTGGTTTATATGCTCTTTATGACATATTAAAGACATTGATAACAAGAAAATAGGGGTTCGTGGGCAAAAAAAAAATAACCCTATTTTGATGGTAAAAACCAGAGGATTCCGAAAATATGACAGAAATCCCAAAACAAGACTAGCGAGCAGTTTTAATGGTGCAAATTTTACATAATCCAATGTGCACCATGAAAAATTTAGTTTATAGTTCAATAAACAAAAAAATAATTACAGTTAATTCTTAATGAAACACGTTTATAAAAGACATGAAAAAAAAATATCGAAGACTTTAAATAATTCGCTATTTCACGTATTATAATAAAATAATCATATATTTTGTAGATTCATAATAAAACGTAGGTAATCCATTGATTACGAAGCTCACCTCGTTACGCATTATTATCACTTCAATTAGCGGGAATTGACTTAAAGTTTTCAAAATTTTAAGTGCTCATCCATGCAGAAAAAGAATTAAGGTCACAGACTCACAGCTAGCATCTGAACTATGCATAGATCTCTCTACGTGCACTAACCATAACAATATGGTTGGTGTGGCATTTGTCAGTAAGCAGGAATGGACTTTAACTATTCCTCTGTAAGTGGTCATTCATGCGGAAAATGTGGGTCACATACAGCATCAGAAGCATACATTGAGCTTTACATCTCTAGGTGCATTTACCATACGAATGTGATTGATGTGGCATTTGACATTAATAGCGTACACTAATTACTTAATTCTTCAGTAAGTGGATGTGGACGCCGACGCCTACGCTCAGGGTATCACATAAACCCCCTCACTTTCGTGAGGTGAGCTAATAAAAACTGTTTTGAGTCTTATAATAAGAATGATTGTTTTTATCTCGGTTATAATCAGTCAAAATGCCCCCGATGTATAAAGACAAAGAGAGTATTTTTCATAACGGCACTAGTTTTATCAAAGAGGACTAAGCCAAAATTTGACTGCCGCTCATTCTAAAAAAATCAGTTTTAGTCGCTGCGTGCATAACAAAAGCCTAAGAACCAATATTATGATCAAAATATGTGTCAAAATTGTGAAAAACTGGATATGTTCTACGTTGTTTCCATTACTGCCAAAGGAAATTGTTTTTGGAAAATGCATGCTTTTCTTTTGCCTTGATGTTTTTAATCCGGATAAAGTGTTGCTGCTGAGATTTCATAGATTTCTTCTTCAAATATTGTTTAACCCGAAAATAAAATTAACAGTGGAATAAAAACTTTTTCATTTTTTTAAAGTAATTCCCTGGGGGGAGATACTCTGGTGTTTTATGACGGGGGTGTGCATTTTGTAGATTGAAATTGGTACCCGAATCTATGTCAGAAAATTTTTAGAGCCTTATAAAATAAATTACAAGTCTCTTTCTTACTTAAAATGACATCTTAACTTCGTTAAGTATCCCCAAAACACAAAAGACCCAAGTCTATGGCACCTTTTCTGTTTGACTCTCATGCCTATGTAAGACATCGACAAAAATGAGTACCAAATTTATTTGTACTGCTTAAAAAAAGATACCCAAATCTATGAAAAAAAATGTGAAAAAATGGACCCATAATAAATGCACATCCCGTATATTGGTATATAGGGAGTAGCCCCCCCCGGGAGTAATTCATATTTTATGTGTGCCTAAAAACAAACTTTAAACATATCGTGAACTTAATTAAATTCAAGTACAAATTTACATAATACCGTTATTGCATGCTTCTTTTACATATACTAAGGGAAAAAAACTGTGCATCACTTTGAAAAATCACAAATTCAAAATTTTATTTAGTATTTGATACGTTTTATCACAAAAGTATTGCAAAATCATTTTTCTCGAGATCTTGACAAAAAATTTCATTTTTTGACCCCTAAAAGATGTTTTGTTTGCAGTTTGAAATCAGGTAGTGTCAATTTGAAATTCACAAAATCACACTTTGGAAACAATGCAAATTTTTAAAATTAAGTTTTCTTAGCTAATTTTCACCAAAAACGTTACTCCTTTTAGTGGTTGAAAGTTAACAGGTTAAATTTTGAGTGAAAATTTTGATTTTTCATTTTTGGGTTAAAAAAGTGGGTTTTTTTTTTTAATCTCAGAAACTAGAATTAATTTTTTTTCGGATTTTTACTCAAAAATGATTTGCATGGTCAACTCAACATGCAGTGAAAATTTCAACTCGATAACTGTATTTTTTACGATTTTCTGATTAAGAGAAAAATAAATACAATTGATTTCCAATAGACATGCACAGTCTCTTTTTTCCATGAGTATTTAAAGATTTTACTATTAAATAAGTAACGAGCTACCTTCTGTAAGACAAACAAGGCCCCACTAATTATACAATATTTTGAATTTGCATCGCTTGAAATTGTGCTGAGGAACTTTCTTACATTTCTTTTCTACTGACGGTCATATAGAAAAGTATATAATCATTTTCCTAATGAGCTGTCGTGACATTCTTTAAATAAAACGTTCTCCATGTTTTTTTCAGATATTGACATGATTGATACAAGTAAAATTCAATAGATACATATATACACGCTAAAAACAGAATGTGAAGTAAGTCGTACTACAGCAATGAAATCCATTAGATTGCAACGACTCCCACTAGGTCAGACCTGTCACTAGACAGACAGATTTATTAGATTGTGCTTATTAACAGATACTTACTAGATAATAATTTACTATTTATAACAAGAAACGTGGTCAAAATAAACACTGCATGTGAAAGAAGCCCGGTTGCAATTGTATATTTTTCAATACAAATTGATAGACAAATGATCTTAAAACCATCTTTATACTGTAATTATCAAAAATGAAATAACTATAAAAAGTGATTAAATGACAACAGAATCGATCTAAATGCTTTGCTTTTTTTCTAAGATTCCAAGAAACTCAATATTAGTTGCCATTCTGATAGTTTGAACAAAGAGGAGCGGCCCCGGCCTTGAATTTCATCTTAAATAGAAGCGGCATATTGACAGAATTCAACCCCCCCCCCAAAAAAAAAAAAAAAAAAAAAAAAAAAAAAAAAATCAGCAAAACACTTTTTACGAATACGCGTTAATTATATGCATATTGAAAGTCTCATATTGCCGAAACAGATAAATCTTAATAATTTTCGTTGTATAATTTTCCGTGATATTTCAATGAACACATTTCACATGTTTAGCGCTTTAAAACAAACATATTAAAACTTATATTTCGTTTATTACTATAGATTATTGAATTTAACACCACATATATGTACATCTATTCCAGTCCCGTGCGGGGCCTGGGTGGCAAAAAGGTCCACAGCAGAGCCTAGCTTGTCGTAAGTGGCGACTAAGGGTCTTGGGTTAGTACTCAGCGCACAGAGCGACAAAGTGTGTACCCTAGGTGCCTGAATAAGGTGGCCCTCGTCCGTGAGGTTTGCAGGCCTAGGTCTATAATTCGGAAAGCCTGGCCGCTGACAATAGTGGGTCAACGTCTGTGGAGAGTGCCGCGCTTCATGCAAATAAAATAATCCCTAAAAGTTGTGGAGCGCTCCCTACTTACCTCTCCCCCTTTCCAGTGGTCTCAGTTAAATTTAATTGTGCCTTTGTTTCCTACCCAATCCCCAATATTTTTCATCATCTTTTCATGTTCATAGTCCTTATATATAGACCAATCGCGAGTTAATCCATTCCGGAACATATCGGATATTAGAATGTCCAAATGTCAAAGGTCAACTGAGGTAAGATCTGACGTCAGAACATTGGGAGCAACGGAAGCAACATGTTTACCGATTTATTTTAGGAAAATTTGAAAGAAAATTGAATATTAAGTTTTGTTCATCAATTTGTAATGGTTAAAGAAATATAAAAACAAACATTTCCAAGGGATTGGAGAAAAAGGACAATGTTTCCATTTTTGATTTTATCACAGAGTAGGTACAAGTTTACCAGTAAAATCGAGGTAAAATGGCGGCTACTTTGGAACTCGCGATCCGGGTATACATCTGTAACTATGGGCGCATTTCAATTGAGTGAATTTGGAAATGACCCCTGTTTTCATTTAAGCGATTTTTTCTTTTTCAATTAAGCGAATAGTTTTTCCAGGTAAAAAACAGGTAATTATAGGTAAATGACAATAAAATATCTACAAAAAGGACTTAAGCCAGTCCGAAAACCGGTGGTATTTAAACAATAGAATGTGAGCTCTTCATCGGAAAAGATAGGAAAGTCAATTCGAATGTTTATCCTGGTTGTCAAGTGAATCAAAAGTTCTTTTTAGTACAAAATTTCTTCCAATTTTAAGTTATGCTATGTTATGATAAAATAAACTTTTTTGAATTAAAAAGAGTTTTTAAAAGTAATAGATTGCATTTTAATGCATGTTATTATGTGGATATTTATGAAATGCATACGGTGCAAACTGAAATGGATCGCACAACTTTAACTTTTATATAAAAAATTGAAAAAAATCACACTATTTGTTTAAATGTATATCTTCCCATCTGCAAATTTTCAGACATGTACTGCAAGAGGTAAAGCCAAAATAAAATTAAGAAAAAGACCTATTTTTCTAGTCCGTCTTGACAACCTTCTTTTTAAAAGTACACGATTTACCTGTTGAATTCGATTATGTCATAGAACATGTTTACCTTTTTGACCGGTATCCGTAAATTGGGATCAACAGTATGTGAATTTGCATTGTATTGGAGTAAATGTCCAATTCAATATTCAGTCATCCGTTTTAAAAATAGGAATGCCTCCCATTTATCATGTTTATAATTTATTAAAGATAGAACTTGGTTGTGTCCCTTGAAAGTTTTTCATAGTTACACATTGAATTCAAATGGATCGTTATATGATAACAGTAAAATATAATTTTCAAACTAATATCTGTCGAAAGAAAAGGTAATAACCTAACATTCCCACAAGTTTCGAAAATGTACTGCAGGTATTACGCCTTGTGCGATTTTTTAAAGGTTGAGTTGACATTTTAATTTTTTCCAACGGCCAATAAGTTTTACTCGATTTGTTAAAATATGCACTTTTGTTGACCTTATAAACAACTGTTTACGCAACAGAAAAGATTCGTTAATAACATAACATGTCCAACGTATATGATAGTAGTCAAATCCATGCGTAATAAATGAAAATTGAAGATTGTTTATATGCCGTCGCCATCGTTGTTGTCATCGTTAAAAATTTAAAAACACATTAGCTGTTTTCTGGAGGGGAGATAATTGAATACCACTAGATATTAGACTGAGCTACGCACGATATTGCGTCTATGTATAATTACCGCATGTTCCTGTCGAAAAATTTGTCTTTTACAGGCTTTAATACAATAAATATATTAAACCTGCATATTGTTATAAACGTGAAAGCATAACTTTTTAAAGTATAACCTGTGCAATATTCTTTTCTTTAAAGAAAATATACAAAATATAAAAAAAAACTCCGTAACGTCATGAAAAACGCATGTCCGGCGTAACATAACTTAGGCTATCTGAACTAACGAAATTGTTACAAGTCTGAAATTCACAAACTTTTGCATAAAGCAGCTACGTCACATATGATTTATGATGTCATTCTTAAAATAGCGTTTAAAAAGAGTAAAAGTGATTTTCAAGAAAAATGTAATGCGTCGTTTGGGGCAGATTTCTCATAGTCATGAGTTAGTAAATTTCAGGAGGTTATTTGAGAGTTTAGTAAAATATTTCTTCCGTTATTGTCGACATCAAGTAAAAGTTCATTTATTCAACAAGTTTACTGTGGAATCACAAACACTTTGCATTTAAAACAATAACATAGTTTCAAATTTGAAAAAGTCCCACAGTTTGTCCAAACCCATTTTTTAGCTGTTTTGAAAGAAAACATGAGAATTATAAAGTTATTTCAGAAAGAACAATTATTCAATTTGTAAAACGAAATTATTTTCGGATAGTTCCAATATTTCAGATAAAAACTTATCAAAATGAACTGCTTACCGATTAGAAAAGTTGGAAATCTAAGCAAAGTCAAAAGTCCCACGATTTGTCCAATCCGTCATTTTTTAACGTTACGTACGCTATACGTTATAAACATGATTTATATAGGCGATTCATGAAGCATACACCAAGACTGAGAAAATCATATCTTGTCCTCGAAGTAATGAATGTATAAATACTTACTTAACTTAAATATTTTTAGACTAAATTTGTCAAATCCACCAAAAAGGGCAAAATACGGTAAAGAGTTAAAAAGTTAAAATGGAGAGAAATAAAGAAAAAAGTTAAGAAAAATATGCAAACACGATCAGTGAAAAAGAAGAAATCAAAAACATGAGGAGCGAATTGTATAATAGGGTTCAACGCCAAAGAAAGAGAAACTAACACAGTATTTATCAAAAACCGACAAATACCGACAAAAAGTTTTTAAAAAAGGCCCAAAGGTTATGATGTAGACCAGGTTAATGCTGAGGACCTTGTTACAAATGGAATGTCAAAATACAGAGCTTTGAAAAAAAATTATAACGCATTACAGTCAACGGTACATGTAGAAACAAGGCCAATCGATGTCTGGCCCTGCGTCGCATGGCAAAACGTTGAACCATGTATATTTTAGGCCCAATATGGACAGTCAATAATTTTTGACACTTGCATCCTATGGTGGACTTACAAAGCATATTTGTCACATGCAACCCAATATTAAAAATATATATAAAAAAAATAAAGTTTCTATGTTCCCCTTAACTTGTAAAAAAAATTTCTAAATTGCACCGTAAATTAAAAAAAGTAACATTTTTGCCCCTTTTGGGCCCCTCATTCCTAAAGAAAAAAGAGGGGACACCCTTAATCAGCCCCATCCTTCGTTTTATGGTAAGTAACATTACTGTAAAGTTTCATAGCATTTGGTCAACCAGAACAAACGTTATTGTGGAAACAAATAACAAAGTCGCTTTTTTTGCCCCTTTTGGGCAAGACAGGCACCCCATAGCGCGACGGACGGACAGACTGACGGACGGAGTGACATGACTACTAGACCTGCTTTTGCCTTCGGCGACGTAGGTAAAAAACCGTTATTCTTGAACAATACATAGGCAGCTAAGCTAAAATAAAAGAATTAAAATAAAACGTCGAAATCTGTCGTTACCGTAAAGGACGCAATAACGTGCGTAACGTCATATACATTTTACCCGTAAAAGCAATATTTACCTTTAATTTACCTGTAAAAAATCGCTCAAATGAATATAATGTTGCTAGGGCGTTAAACTCAAAGTAACTCGCTCGATTTCCGAAATTTGAAAAATACAAACGGAATCAACAGCTAGTGTTCGTGTTCTCTAGTTTTTTGTTTGTTTTTTTTTTTGTTCATTTTTTTAAATATTTTTTTTAAATTTCCTTTTTGTGGGGTTTCAATTTTCGTGGATAAAGGTCACCCACGAAAACCACGAAAATTGATACCCCACGAATAATAATGAAACCACAGTGTTTGATATTTTTATCATTTATTAGATTTCATAACCTTTGGATTATATCTGTAGAAAAGAACTTGATATTTGGTGGTTGCATAAAAAGTCGGTTACACTCTATATTTCACCCTCATTGCTACAACTAATATTATTTATTATTTATAAATAGTTCATTGTACTTACATTTTCCTTACATATATGTTTCTTTTAAACATCGAAATTTAGTACAATTTAAAGTTATATGCCTTATTAATTGGTCAATTACATAAAATAATCAGAATTTAGAATACACTGTTTACCAAATTATCTAATTACATGTTTATTTCGTCGGAGATCTCAAAATCATTGTTTACCATTTTTGTTTAATTTATGTATAAAATAAGAATAAGTTCTTAATAATAAAAAAGTCCCGTTTAATGATGTAAGTGACCGCTGTAAGCGAGATAACTTTAGAAGTCAATAAATTGCTATCTGTTATCATTAGGGGCGCCAGAGAAAGGTGCTTCACACAAAGGTGACTTACACCCAGCTAGTGATTTGACCCTTACTGGTTTTAGGGGACGACCATTTGATTCTGAAAGGGCAGTTTCGGTCAAGACAGATCATAGGCGGATCCGGGGGGGCTGGGGGGCCCGGGTCCCCCCTTTTGGCGGAAAAAATTGGTTGAATATATAGGAAATCATTGAAGTGTGACCAAAGCGGGCCCCCTCTTAGGCCAGTCAATGGGCCCCCTCTTTTCAGAATTTCTGGATCCGCCACTGCAGATTATTTATTTTCAAAATTTTGCGGGCCAGAATACTTTTTTTTCGTCGAATATTTATTTTCTGCATACAATAGCCTAATTGAGCAAGGATCTTGGGACAGATTATTTTTCTTGCAAACAGAGGCCAGATTATTTATTTCCAACTTTTTCCAGGCTAGAATATTTATTTACAAAAACTGCCACCCCCCCCCCAACCCCTCAATATTGAATGGTCGTCCCCTTAATATTTTTGACGTTTTGAATATCAATGGTTTTTTTTGTAAACAGCAAGTAGATGAGTTATAACAGCGCTTTACACATTATGTAGTACATTTAGTGCAGCGGAATAAAATGACTTTAATGGTCCGCTATAGTGTACATGTATACCATTTGAAAGAGGGGCATCTCTAGTTTCAAATAAAATGGGTCGTCACATGTTTCAATTGGGCAAGTTTAAAATATTTTGGGTCAAAGGTCACATAGTTGGAAAATCTAAGCTTTGAAATCACAGCGAAAATATACACCTGGAAAAAAGTTAAGCACCCCTAGACTTTTTATGCTTTTCGTGGGTTTTGTCAGTTTTAATTCTTCAATATGTGACTGGCAGGATGTTAGCTTTCAGTTTAAAGCACATTTTTGCCTTGAAAAGCGGGAGATAACTCTTAAGGAAATAAGACGCCAAAATGGTAGTAAAAAAACAAGAATTCCAGCAGTCAATCGTGCTAAAGGTGGATATATTCGAAATTGACTCTTTGACGATACAGTATCAATCTTATGATTATGATTGACCTTTTCGAGTGCGATTTGAAAATGAATTAAAAGTTTCGAGCTTCAGGGGACCATACTTTTAGGAGACCATGTTTATGTACAAAATGTATTTTGACAGAAGCCTGTGATCGATTTATACCTACTAAGACTGTAACTATACGTCCTAATGATAAACCTTTTATGAATGGTTCCATAAGGAGAGCAATTCGTAAAAGAGATAGGCTTCATTATAAGGCTAAAAAGTCAAATAGTGAAAATCATTGGGCACGCTATAGACAGCTAAGAAATGAAGTTATAAAACTAGTCAGAGAGGCTAAACAAAATTATAAAGACAAACTGACGTCACAATTAGTCGATAAAAATATCCCACCTGGTAAATGGTGGCGAATTGCAAAATCCGTCTGTAAACTTAATAAATGTGAAACTGTCAGCCCACCTCTTGAAAGAGAAGGTAGAATTATTATTCATCCAACTGATAAGTGTGACATGTTTAATAAATATTTTGCTGACATTTCACACTTAGATGAGGAGCCTGTTCTCCCCGATGAGCAAGATGCAACATCTGATAGAACATCTCCTGAATTTATCATTAGGGAACAAGAGGTGAAAGACCAACTGGAATTACTTAACTCAAATAAACCAAGTGGACCAGATGGGATTGCACCATTGGTATTAAGCAAAATATCATCATCACTTATTAAACCCCTTACATACCTGTTTAACCAGTCTCTGCGGTGTGGACGCCTACCTTATGTATGGAAACATTCACATGTAACACCTATTTATAAAAACAAAGGGGTGACATCTGATGTTTCAAACTACCGCCCAATCTCCCTTACTTGTGTTTTATGTAAAATGATGGAAAAAATTATAGTAAAGCACATGCATAACTATGTTTTGGACCATCAGCTTTTAACAGAACACCAGTCAGGTTTTGTGCCGAAAGACTCTACTGTCAACCAGTTGATAGAAATTTATAATACGATTGTAAGCAATCTTGATTCTGGAAATGATGTGCGATTTATATTTTGTGATATTTCTAAAGCCTTTGATAGAGTATGGCATAAAGGGCTTCTTTACAAACTTCGACAAATTGGTATAAATACGACGTTGCTAAATTGGATCGCAGATTATTTAGATAATAGAAAACAAAAGGTTGTCTTGGATGGATTTTCCTCTTCCTGGGAAAATATTGATGCAGGGGTTCCACAGGGTTCAGTATTAGGTCCTTTTTTATTCCTTATTTATATTAATAGCATTGTAGATGGTTTGAACTGTTGTATTCGATTATTTGCAGATGATACCTCTCTATTCGTTGTTATTGAAGATAATGATTATGGTCAGGCTGCAAATTTACTTACTACTGACCTTGATCATATTTATAATTGGTCCCAAAATTGGGCTATAAAATTCAATCCAACCAAGACAGAGTCCTTGTTGTTTACACGTCGAAATCCTGAGCAACATTCTGTCTATTTTGGAGGTCCTGATAACCAAGTGAAGGATGTAAACACTCATACCCACTTGGGTCTTGACCTTCAGAATAACTGCAAATGGAAGACTCACATTGAAAAAATATATGAAAAAGCTTGTAGTAGACTTAATATACTAAGAATGTTGAAGTATCAGGTGTCTAGAAAAGTATTGATTAACCTGTATTTTTCTTTTATCAGACCTATAATGGAATATGCAGATGTTGTGTGGGATAACTGTACACTATATGAGTCCAATTTATTAGAAAGCGTTCAAGTAGAAGCTGGAAGAATCATCACAGGCCTTCGAATTAATTCCTCAAGGTCTAAACTATATGAGGAGTTGGGTTGGGAACCTCTATTTAAGAGGCGAGAAAAGCACAAATTAGTACTTCTTTACAAGATTATTAATGGTCAAACTCCCCAATATCTATTAGACATGGTACAACCATACTCTGTTAATATTCATCATTACAATTTGAGACAGCCTACTTCATTAGATAATTTTCGACTTCCATTTTGTAATACTGTTACTTATGATAAGAGTTTTTTACCATCTGTATTGCGACTTTGGAATGCTCTTCCTGCATCAACCAAGTCTAGTCCTTCTGTTGATGCATTTAAAAGGCGACTAAATTCAGATATCAAACAGACACCTGAATACTTCAATATTGGTAACAGAAAAGAAAATATCATTGCTTGTCAGTTGAGGAATGGTGCTAGTAATCTCAATTCTGATCTCTGGTGCCATCACTTGACTGACACACCAAACTGTCCACATTGCAGAGATGTTAATGAAGACAAAGAACATTTCCTTATGACTTGTCCTTTGTATAATATACTTAGGCAAGAACTACAAAATGTGTGTTTTGAACTGGGAATAGAATTCTCTGTTCGAAACATCCTATTTGGATCTGACACACTCAATTTTGAAAATAAAAAGAAACTTGTTATGGCGTTACATACATTTATAAGAAATAGTAAACGATTTTAAAATGAGAACCCCTTACCCTGAGCAACATAGTAACTATTTTCAATTTTTCTTTTTCTTTTTGAATGTTTTTTATATTCCAATTATTTTTATCTACCCTTATCTTATTTTCTCTTGAATTGATTTTTCTCTTCTTCTAATCTTTACTCCTATACATGAATTTTATCAGATTAAATGAAAATCTTCACAAAATTATTATTATTTTTTCTTCATAAGGAAATGCATTAGAATTTGAGAAATACATGCATATTAGTTATACACTTAATCTAATGATATAACATTGGAGTTTTCCAATTTTACTTTTGATAAATAGCAACCACAGTATAGTACACCTTCTAGTAAAATAATATTTTAAATTTTAACTCTTATAACCAGTAATACAAAATTCTTCTGATAGAATTAGTTAATTCCATGTACAATGACTTTAACTATATATGAGATCACTTATACTGTAAATCATTTGCTCTTTGTATTTTTATTTGTGCATGCATGTTATAATACTATTGTCAAATTTTGTAACCTTGTTCCATGGAGAGGATACTTATAGGCCTTGGCCTGCTATCCAATCCTTTTCTTATTGAATAAAATATGTTTAAATCAAAATCAAATGTACAAAAGCCATCTTTTTTGCAATGTCGTGTTATGTAAATAAACGATGTCTTTTTTGTTTGTTACAAACATGTTAAATTGTGCTTAACAGTGCATATTTTAGTTTGCAATAAAAATTTACAATGATCATTAATTAAATAATGGTTAAAAAGTGTTTTGAAAATGTATGATGTTAAAAAATCATGGGGGTGCTTAACTTTTTTCCAGGTGTATATATGGACGATAGTGAGTATGAATTATTCTTAAAAGTATACTATTGAATTAATAGATTATGCTAAAAATATCTGCATGCGTTTCTTAAGGTGACGTTAAATGACGTTTTTGCTGGCACTAAGAAAATTTATAAAAACCATGAAAACAGATATATTTTGTTTTTACCGTTTTATTCCTCTTAAATGAACAAAACTGAACGTAATTTGAGGACTTTACTATTTTCATTAATATTGGAACCGGAAGCCATCTTGAAGATATTTACCGACCTAAGCCTCGTTCTGATTAAAATTTAAATATTCATAAGCAACTCATTAAGATGCTAATTAACAATAGTAGTACATATGACACGCAAACTTATTAGAACCTAACCAAAAGGTTACATAGATTGGTTACATAGAACAAACTGTTTTACATTAGGGAGCAACCATTTGATTTTTAGGGGGGCTATGGATATTTTCTTCGTCCTGCCTTTTTATTTTCGGAAAAAGTCCAGCCTGGATTTTTTGTTCGCGCTTGCGCGTGCAATATTTTTTATTTTTACAGCAACTATAATTTTTTTAGCCCAAAATATCATCCTGCCTTTTTTTTACTCACTGGGCAAAGCACTGTCCTGCCTTTTTATTTCTGGATTTTTGCCATCCTTCCTTTTTATTTCAAATTTCACCATAGCCCCCCCCCAATAAAAATCAAATGTTCGCTCCCTTATTATGCTAATGAAAAAGTATAAGATAAAGAAGAGAGGATCCACTTTGCTCAACTTTCTTATTGACAGCATATTTGTTCAGTTTGGTGGATGTGTTTTTAGCAACCAATTTGGATTTCAATGGGCACTAGTTGTGCACATTTGCTTGCTGATTTCTTTTTTTATTCATATGAAGCAGACTCTTCATAAACTAGCTCTCTCTTTTTAACTTATTATTATAGCGAGCACAGCTCGTAGCGGGCACGGAGAGCTCTACGACAACTTCCCGCGAAAAAGTTGCCTAATGCTGTTTCGTCCGGATATGCTTTTCAAAAGATACGGAGTGAATGTTAAAATAATTATCCATTTTGCTTGTCGCATTCTAAAAAATATCTATGTAATAAAGTATAAGGAAAATAATATTCTGATGACGATGGGTTAGTCTGGCAGGGCAGTATTCAAATGAGACATCCCAAGGTTCTGAAACCGATAAGCCCTATTCACCAGCCCCCAGGGTATTGTCATTGAACAGTCGGACGATGAAATTGTAAGCGAAGGAGAAAATCAAGTGGGGGACGATAACTAGGATGATTTCAGATTTTATTTGACTACGTTGATTCGAAATAAAATCTTTTTTATTCGTTCATTAAACTAGAGGCACCCAGGAGCCTGAATCGCTCACCTGATCTCTGATGCTAAAGCCGCTTACCTAGTGTGCAACATGGTCTACATGTACTTGGTAAGTAACATTCAAGAATCTAGTAAGGATAGAAAACACGTTTAAGACCAAGAATACAAAGTTACAAAGCTTTCCATTTGAAAAAAAACAAAAACAAAACAAACAAGCGTATTAAGTTAAAATTGATTGAAAACACTTAAAAGGATGATCTGAAAATTTTGACCCTGAAATCATTTTTGTAGATATTAATGAACTGAACAATTTTGCAATGTAACTAGTCCTCTAACTCTTATGGCTTTTTACCCGTGCGGGTTCCGGGTGGCGAATAGGCCCGCAGCAGCGCTCAGCTTGTCGGTAAAAGTCCACTGAAGAGCGCTCAGAAACCTGACATCGGGTCAGGTCGCTTTGCCCACAAAGCGACTGGGATGTGTGCCTCAGGTGGTTGAATGGGGCAGCCCTGACATCGAGAGATGCGGGGTCGTCAGGCGATAATGCGGAAAACCTGACCGCTAACCATAGTGGTGCACCGTGTTGGGAAAAATGTCACGTTCCTCGCACGTTAAAGAACCCTGCTGCAGGTCTCGGTAAGAGTAGGACCCGTAGGATCCCAATGCAGGAGGCAAAATTTCCCGTCCCTACCCATCACTCCTTTTTCCAGTGGCAGTCAAAACTCTCCTACCCGATTGGCCTTGTGTCCCTTTTCCCTCCACTTCATCATCATTTCAGGTTCATTGTATCACCATTTTCATGTTCATCTCCCGGATATAGCCGAAATCGTGCTGCTTGGGGGTAAAGCAATAACTAACTAACTAACTAACTAATGGCTTTTTAGATAAAGTCCAAAAAACCGTGAAAATGGTCAATTTTGACGATTAAAGGGAAATAACTGCTATAAGGAGTCGTCCCACAACTTTGACTCAATGAAGAGTTTTGCAGAGCTTTTGATGCTGAAAGAGGATGGTTGCTTCGGATTTTCTCTATAAGCTAATAAGCTATAAACTATGATCTGACCCACCTGTTCTATTTTTAGTAACGACAGCCATGTTGGTCGACGTTCACAAATCATAAACTTGGTAGAGGACATCCTTAAGATCGAGTGTACAAAGTTTCAAAGCAATCCCACCAGTGGTTTCAGAGAAGAAGTTTTTTTAAAATAGTTAAAATTGATAGAAAAATCAGTTAAAGTGGGATAACTCTTAAACGGTTGATCTGACAATTTTGACCCTGATATCATTTTGGTAGATCTCAGTGAGCTGAACAATTTTGCAATGCTAACTTTTCCTCTAGCACTTACAATTTTCAAGATCAAGTCCAAAAACTGTGAAAATGGTCAATTTTGACGATTAAGGGGAAATAACTCATATAAGGAGTTGTCCCACAACTTTGACTCAATTGGGAGTTTCGTAGAGCTTTTGATGCTGAAGAAGGAAAGTTGCTTCGGATTTTCTCTATCTCTTATACTTTTTGAGCTATAAGCTAAAAACTATGGTCTGACCCCCTGTTCTATTTTTAGTAACGGCGGCCATGTAGGTTGGTCGACGTTCACAAAGTTCACAAACTTGGTAGAGGACATCCTAAAGATCGATTGTATAAAGTTTCAAAGCAATCCCATTGGTGGTTTCAGAGAAGAAGATGTTTGAAGAAAAGTTAACGAACGGACGACGGACGCTTAACGATGACAATAGCTCGCATGACCCTTCGGGCACTTGAAACACGTTAAACAAGTTATGCCTTAAGCCTTTCGAATTTTTAACATTCGAATGTCCTCTGCTTCTTAGTTTCTAACACCATTTAAAGAAAGGAGAGATACATGTACTAGCAATAGCTTAGTTTTGTAAGGATCGACGCTTGGTAAATGCTTTTTCAAGGTACCCGCGGAGAACGTTAAACAAAAATATGCAGAATCTATTCCAAATAAAGCTTACTAGTATTCTTGTAAATTAGATTGGGTCATGACAACAAATCACATCACAAATATTGGAATGAAACATCGCTAATTGATAGGCTACTTGATGACACAAGAGAAGGAGGTTCCGATGTGCATCCCTTGTGACTCGCGGTATTCTTTTAGGCATGTTCTCCTTGGCTGTGTTGATCTTGCTCCTATTCGTATGAAGTATTTCAACTGTGCATCCATGCACGATTTGATCAGCGGCATCCCAGCCGATGCCATTTTATCATTTTTAAAAGAAACTGGTCAATACTCAAAATTAAAATTCTTGAAATAAAATCACCATTTGTAAGTCCTTTTGTTGCTATATTAATTAATCTTTAGCTCGTTTTGGTTTAGTTCTATTTTTGCTATTGCTGTAAATGGTTTTATTTTTTAGTGTGTTTATTTTAAATGTTTATTTTATCTATTTATTTTGTAGTCATAATATACGATATTGAGATGTGGAATAAGTGTACGCGACACAACAAACATAAACAAACAGCAATTCAAAAAATCACAACGGAAAATGTTTGTTTTATCTACGGTCTTTTGACTTTGTTTTATATCAACGTGTTATTTACATAATTATTTCAACCTGTTTATGTCCCGATGATGGCTGCAATATCGCCGACGGGACATTAAACAACTAACAATCAATCAATCAATCAATCGCTAATTGATATCTTTAACCCACTTCACTACATACAAACTAAAATACATGTATTATGTGATCTTATGCCATACATGTATATCCGAAATAACGTTTAAGATTCTGTAATGCACTGACTCAAAGACTTTTTCAAAAGGCAGTGGCTATTTTGCCGGCTCCGGCAAAATAGCCTACTAGGGACTATTTTGCCGGCTCCGGCAAAATAGCCTCCTTGGGTCTATTTTGCCGGCTCCGGCATAATAGCGATTTGTATGGCATTTAGCTATTTTGCCGGCTGTTATATATTAATTGTTGAATTATTTGATTGAATAAATATATACCGTAAAATCTTAAAATTAGTACAAAATTACTAACTTTATTAATTTAACAAAGGTATTTATTGAAGAGAGACATAACGGTCTTCAAATGTAATATGTTAAATAAATCTTACATGTATAAAAAGAGAATTCCCGGAGAGAATTAAATATTTTATAAGTGTTAGCACTCCATCACGAAAGCGGAAATTATCCCAAAGTGAAAAATACCGACAAACTAAATTACTTACCCAGCAAATAGCAACTTTAGTTTCTGAGGCAACTGGTGTTGATTATCAACAAAAAGTTGAAACTTTGCAAAATGTCATTCAACATTGGAACGATGGGAAACGTTACATGTGGTTGTTGAAGTTTAGGAAATCGATGAAGCGAACAAAGAAGCAAACGAGGAAAGGATCAATTCCGATTTTGTTGCGACTGGTAATAGCTGTAACATCGAAAGTACCGCTTTAGTTGATGAACACGTAGGAGATAGCAAGGAGGAAGAACTTTGTGAAAGAGATAGTTTTAATGTAGAGAGAGAAGCAATTACTTCTATTGCTTCAATTTCAGACATAGTTTTGCCACCTGCGATTAAAAAGCGCGGAAGACATAAAGGTATGACACAAACTGTAATTGGACTGCCAAAGAAGCGCGCTCGAAAATCAAAATGTGTTCCGTTTGTCCAAAAGCCATCTAATGAAACACATGATAATTTTGGAATGGTTTGTGGGAAAAGAAATTGCCAAGTCTGCACTTTCTGACAGTCTACTGGTAGAGGAACAACACATAGAAACTCGCCCTGAGATGGTTTCTAGCTCCTGTTTAGATAAACTTGTAAACATAAGTTTGATTAAAAAGTACTGTACGGAGGACGCATGAAAGGATATTCAAAATATTTATTCTACCAAACTTCAAAACACTATCTACATTGTATTTTTGTAATATTTGTTGTATCGAACGGTGATCAAACACAAAGCATTATGTGCAGTTCGTGTTTACAGTGGATACATCTGTCGTGTGCTAGGCTGAAAACTTCACCGAAAGCAAAGCACTGGTTTTGTAACTTTTGTAAATTGGGTTAATATGTTCCATAGAGTAGCTCTAAAATGTTGAATTATCATGTATTGTATAACTTGGCAATTTTCATTCTTTTTTTTATCTTGGTATGATAAAATTTCACGAAAAGACATGTTTCAACATTTATATGATATTTTATCTTTTTAATCTCAAACTTATTTTTAATTTCTGCTTTCATTATTCAGTTTTTATTATAATCATGTTTTATCTGAGTGTATATAGCACTAATAAATTCTATATGTAATTATCAGTTGTATATATAAACTTAACTAAAATCTATGCAAACAACACAAGCATTAAACAAACAAAAAACAAAAAACAAAAATCAAAAACAGAAAACAAAACAGAACCGACAAAATAGCTAAATGCCATACAAATCGCTATTATGCCGGAGCCGGCAAAATAGTCCCTAGGAGGCTATTTTGCCGGAGCCGGCAAAATAGCCACTGCCTTTTCAAAATTAAAATTATAACAAATTTAAGTTCCAGGCAAAAAATTTGACGCGCGTTTCTTCTATGCAAGACTTGTCAGAGATACTCTAGTCAAAAAGTTGAAAATGCCAAACTCAATATGAATATGAAGAGTATAGAGAATTAAACACTCGAAATGGATCTCAAATTATGGCTTTGAAGTATTCGTCAACACAATAAAGAGGAAGCTTAAGTTTGATGGTCGTTATTAACCATATAACTTTGGTGGTGCACTTGTGCAGCACAATATGTGCAAAATTATTTGCACTAGTTGATATTATACTCAGCATTGCTTCAGTCAATACTTTTAAGTCTATTATTATAAGGAGGACAAAAACATGAAAAAACACTTTTTTTACCTTTAAAGCGCCATAGCCCCTATAAGGGGTCATCTGACATATTCGAACCAAGGAAGACTTTAGTAGAGCTTTTGAGGCTGTAGAAAGAAGGTTGTGCGAGATTTTTCTATCTCTTATAATTTTTTAATTACAAGCTAAAAACA
This sequence comes from Arcuatula senhousia, assembly GCA_963971305.1. NCBI lineage: Eukaryota > Metazoa > Mollusca > Bivalvia > Mytilida > Mytilidae > Arcuatula > Arcuatula senhousia. The sequence goes on from OZ020314.1 coordinate 8,471,338, forward strand.
GTAGTCTGACTCCCCCTAGTCTATTTTTTGCAACGGCTGCCATGTTTTTTGAAAACATCAAATATCGAAACACAACTTGTTTGCAGGACACCTTAAGGATCAATCATATCAAGTTTCATTAAATTCTGTTCAGTAGTTTCAGAGAAGATTTAAGAAAAAATGGTTAACACATGACAGATAAAGACGAAGGACCCCAAGTGATGGCTTAAAAGGTGGGATGCAACTGTGCAAAGCTTCTACTGGGCATATGAAATAATACTTTGTCATGTAAATCAATACAAATTGAATATTTGACAGAAAAAAAAGTTAAAATGTATGACAAGTTTCATTAACCTACTGCTATCAGTTCTTTATACATGAAGATGCTCATAAAACCTTTAGGTCAATATTGAAGATGAGGATGCAACTCTGCTAAGATGCTAATATGGCATATGGATACCAAATTTCATCAGCCTAGGACTAGTTGTTCTTGAGATATGGTGGTGCTCATAAAACCTTTACATTGCTACTATATGTGCTGAAGATTGTCAAAGTCAATCAACCAGAAAATCAAGGTCAAGGTTAAAAGGTGAGGATGCAACTGTTCTAAGCTGCTACTGAGGCATATGCATACTATATTTCATCAACCTCGGACTTGACAGTTATTACAAGACAAGATTATACTAATTAAGTTTTATTAAATAACTAAAAAATCTACAAAATTTTATTTTAATAAACTTAAAATAATAATATAGCAAAAATGGTTTAGAGAATAAAAGTAGACAGATTCAGTCATGTAGAAAATTTTTATAAAGATCTGATTCATGATTTCTAAGAACTCATGTACTTTAAACGTAGTATTTTTCATAGTGTACTAAATATCACTACGTTTGCAGTCAATTAAAATGTGTGAAAAAAGGTACACTGGAATATACAATTATTATATGTACCCCCACTATAGACATATAATGGCTGATTTGGCGAGAAAAGAAATTTCTCTGCTTTTTTGCATAGGTTTCCTATTAGGATCTTTTTTATTTCCCAAAACATAATAATATGAGAGCGAAGTAAAGCTCTTTAAAGTACAGCTCTGCCAAATTGCATGAGAGAGATCCAAAATATGTTCAAAGAAATATTCTTTCTGCCCTGATTTCGATTTAAAAAAAAAGTTTTTTAAGTTTTCACATGCACAGAAAAATGGAATGAAATACTATTACATCTTCCCTAGTTATCTGACCTTATCTTGCTCAATTGACCCATTTTAACCTTACCATGGAATGGACTTTATTTTCAATCTTTGCTTGCTTATAGGATAGTGCTTAAATACTACTAGTAATCTAACTTTGCCTTAAATTTGTATTATTAAAATATTGTCTCTTTAAGAAAAGTACCACTTTATAGATAACATATACATGTACCATTTTAAATATACTTGTTATGATTAAAGAAACACAAGAACAGATTCTAGGTCCCCCCAGTTCAGTGGGAAAATTTCTAAGTCTGTTTGTTATAGCAGGAAGTAGATGAGCGACACACCTGAAAAAGCATCCTACCGTCAAAAGCCCATGATTAATAGTTTGCTGAGAAAATTGTTACTATAAAAAGTGACTGTAGCACGCACAAGCAGGCGCTCAGCTGCGGATTGAAAAAATAAACTGTTAACACAGAAAGATGTCTCACCTGATGCAGCTGGACACAAAAAGAATAAGAACCAACTCACCCAAAAAGTGCCATCCTGTTTGACCACATCAGTATTAGCTATAAAATCTGAAAGTCAGTAGATTGTGACTGCAGGAGCATACACATGAAACACTTTTGAAATTGATCTGCACTGAGGTTAATGCAAGTGCATACTCAATTTCAATTGTGTACTGCAACTGCTTCATGTTAAAACAGATGTATGAAAAAAGGTTAACATTTGTCAAATCAGTGCAAAATTTCAAAGTTAGTAGACCATGACTGCAGGAGCATACCAGTACAAATGAAATCCTTTTAAAACTGATCTATGCTGATGCTATTGCAACTGCATACCAAATATCAATGATGTTACATAACTAGTTCACATAAAACAGACTTAAGCAAAAACTTTAACCAATTGTGGACGCCACCACCGCGGGAATCACCATACCTTAGACTCGCCTTTTGCGACATTCATCGCAGGCAAGACAAAAAAAAAAGACAAAGTGTGTTAAAAATAGTTTAAAGAATAAGACAATAAATTTGACAATACGTGCTACTGAAAACAGTCTTAGCAAAATTTGTCCTTGACTAAAGGACCCTTATACAAATACTGCCAGACCATTTTTTTGCCAGTCTGGTCCAGTGGACTGGCACCTTACCAGGCAACTGTTAAAATAATTTAAATCACCAATTATTTAAAAGATATTAAAGGAAAACTGTAATAATCATCATCTTTTAAAACTAACTCTAACATTTCTAACTAGTAACAGACTTTTAGTTTTATCATTAAAAATATTCAAAGCAAGTTCTACAGAGTCAAAGGTCAAGGGTCAAAAGTCATTTTCCTCGCTGTCTATTTCTTCAGGTGGAGGCGACATGGAATCACCAAAACCTAGATCTAAATCACCTTCAAGAACTATTCTCTCCCCTCGTTCACTGACGTACGACTGCTCAAAACTGTCCATGCTATAGTTATAATCACTCATCCGTGAACGATGTTCTGGGGATTCTTTTTCACTGACGTCTTTTTTGACTGACGTCATCGGCTCAACTTTTCCAACTTTTGGGCCAAATTTTTTATCTTCGTTTTCACTAGTTATTCTTGATCTTGGTTGTGGTGTAGGTCGACCGTCCCCAGACTGATCCATGTACGAGGCCTCAGCTTCGGAATCTTGTGACTTGCTTAAGGGGAATTGAGAAGTGAGTTCACTCAAGTCCATCATAATATTCTCTTTTTCTTCTTCACGATCATGGGAGACAACTGATGTTTTTGACGGTGCTTCGATTTCATGCTTATCTCCCTTTGCTTCAATTCGTTCATTTCCTCTGGCGTCGGAAAATGCACTGCTTGTTTGTCGTAAAATGCGTTCGTATAGTTCATCTGTTTTTCTGTTCTGAGTTGTAGGAGCATTGAAGCTCTCCTCACTGTAGCCACTTTGCATTGCTGGATCACCAAAACTTTCAATCAATTTGGCAGTAAATTTATCAGGTTTTTCAAAAGAGCTACCAAAATCCCCAATTTGTCCCTCTGTTATTTTATTACTTGAAGAAATGTCCCCATAATATGTATTGAGTCTAGAGGTTGGTTTCAAAGGCTTAGGGGCCACCTTTGGGGGACTTGAAGATGAGATGAAAGATGATTTGAAGTTTGATGTCCCGTTCAATGTTGTTGATGATAAATGCCTTCCAAAGGGCGTGTCCTTTTTGTCTAGCCCTGCCATTGTTATCAACTGGCCAAGTCTGAAAAAAAAATCAGATTCATTAAAATGATAGTACATGTACCTGATCCCATTTGCATTAATTTTTCCGTGACAGTCAATTAAATGTATATTTGTGAATTGATAAACTTGTGGTTTCAAAAATTCATTTCATTGACCAGGTTGGTCACAGGTCAATAATTTTTAATTAGTACATGTAATTAGTAATTAGTAATACTATTTATTATATAGATAATTTGGATAAACATGACAAATAGATCATCAAAATAATGAAAACGAAAGAAATTTTTGATTGATGAATTGTGTATTGTGCACTTATATATGTTTATATTTTTCACAGGAAACTTCACGAGGGTAAGATAAATTGGCACACAAGTTAGATAAATCCTGTAATTAACACTGTGAAATTCTAGAAATCAATTTAACTCAGAAATCACAACATTTCATCTATATCTACATAATAAAATAGAGTAAAAGATGTATTATAAAATAGATATCAGGACAAACATTCTTATTGACCCATGAATAGTAATCCCCAATCAAATAATAATACTTTTACATAACAAGCCTGCTAAATGTTTTAAGGCATGAATTTCTTACATAAACATATTTTCAGAAATACCCTATAGTAACTTGCTATATGTTTTTAGACCTCAAACTTTCTATGTGTTAAATTTTGAAACATCACGTAAAAATTCTTCCTACGTGTACAAATTATATACAGTGGTTTCATTTTTATTTGTGGGATGTCAATTTTTGGTGGTTTTCAGGGGTGTCTGTATGGATAAGAATACAACCAAATGTTATCTTAACAAGAGGCTCCCAGGAGCCTGAATCGCTCACCTGGTCTTGATGTCAACCCTATAAGAACTTTGTAGAGCTAAATAAGCTGAACATTTAAGCAAGCAACAGCTTTTCTCTTTCAGCGATAGTTTTCATTCTGTAGGCCAAAAATGTGCAAAATGTTATTTATATTAAGGGCCATCTGTTATTTATATTGAGGGCCATCTGAACAATTTGACTCTATAGAGACTTTTGTTAAGAGCTTAATGAACTGAACATTTAAGCAAGCAACCACTTTTCTTTATCTGCTATAGTTTTCATTATATAAGCCAAAAACATGAAAACACGTAAATTTAAGGGCAGTACCCTTGTAAGGGGTCATCTGACATCTTCGACCCTATGACGACTTTTGTAGAGCTTAATGAGCTGAACATTTAAGCAAGCAACAGCTTTTCTCTATCTGCAATAGTTTTCATTCTATAGGCCAAAAACACTATTTTTTGCCTTTAATAAGGGGCTGTGACCCCTATAAGGGGTCATCTGACATCTTCGACCCTATGACGACTTTTGTAGAGCTTAATGAGCTGAACATTTAAGCAAGCAACAGCTTTTCTCTATCTGCAATAGTTTTCATTCTATAGGCCAAAAACACTATTTTTTGCCTTTAATAAGGGGCTGTGACCCCTATAAGGGGTCATCTGACAACTTTGACCCTATGGAGACTTTTGTAGAGCTAAATGAGCTGAACATTTAAGCAAGCAACAGCTTTTCTCTATCTGCAATAGTTTTCATTCTATAGGCCAAAAACACTATTTTTTGCCTTTAATAAGGGGCTGTGACCCCTATAAGGGGCCATCTGACAACTTTGACCCTATGGAGACTTTTGTAGAGCTAAATGAGCTGAACATTTAAGCAAGCAACAGCTTTTCTCTATTTGCAATAGTTTTCATTCTATAGGCCAAAAACACTATTTTTTGCCTTTAAGGGGCTGTGACCCCTATAAGGGGTCATCTGACAACTTTGACCCTATGGAGACTTTTGTAAAGCTTAATGAGCTGAACATTTAAGCAAGCAACAGCTTTTCTCTATCTGCAATAGTTTTCATTCTATAGGCCAAAAACACTATTTTTTGTCTTTAAGGGGCTGTGACCCCTATAAGGGGTCATCTGACAACTTTGACCCTATGGAGACTTTTGTAGAGCTAAATGAGCTGAACATTTAAGCAAGCAACAGCTTTTCTCTATCTGCAATAGTTTTCATTCTATAAGCCAAAATCATGAAAAACCGCTATTTTTCACCTTTAAAGGGCTGTAACCCCTATAAGGGATCATCTGAAAACTTCGACCAAATGGAGACTTTCGTAGAACTTTTGATGCTGAAGCAGTAGGGTGGCATCAGATTTCATCTATCTCTTATACTTTTTGATTTACAAGCCAAAAACAGTAGTCTGACCCCCCTGGTCTATTTTTAGTAACGGTGGCCATGTTTTTTGGTGGATCAAAAATCGAAACACAAGTTTGGTGCAGGACACCCTAAGGATCATTCATACCAAGTTTCATTAAATTCTGTTCAGTAGTTTCAGAGGAGAAGATTTTTGAAAATTGTTAACAGACGACGACAGACGACAGACGACAGACGACGACAGTCGACGACGGACGCCAAGTGATGGCAATAGCTCACATGGACCTTCGGTCCAGGTGAGCTAAAAATCGATCTCTGTTTCATATATATATGCAAAAAAAATATTTAAGGGGGTACCCAACACTTCAGCTAAAATAAAATTGTGTCATTTAATTTTTTTTGAAATTCGCAAAAATATGATTTTTAGTCAAATAATTTTAATTACAAAAACTTGAGAAAATCGAGCCATAGGTTTCTTGGGAAAATGTTCATTGAATATAATGGAGTTTCAACATTTCATTTCTTTATCATTGAGAAGCTTGATTTCTTTGAATAAATGTGCCTTACTAAAACGTTCAAGTGATATTAAAGAGTTATTTCCCTTAGGTGTTCTGTACCCCCTTAAGATTTGTCTAACACTTTTGTAGAAATGTATTTTGAGACAGTCCTGTAATTGTTTCTTATACATTTTGAGACATACCCTGACTCTCTAAGAAGATCTAAAAACTGATGAAACTGTTTAAATGATGCCTCAATTTCTTCCAATACACTGTCATCATCAAGCGCTCGTCCTTTGTCATGTTTCAAATGAAAACACTCATCTCGTAATTTCTTATTTTCTAAAGTAAGCTGAAATATTAAATGAGAAAATAGAAATCAAGTGGTCGGATACAAATATTTGTTTCAAATAAGTGTTCAAATCTACTTTTTTAAATATCTTTTATCGTTTTTAATGACTGAGTTATAAGCTATTATACATGTAAGTGATTTTACCTGATTTTTAGTACAAGTGGCCATGTTTTTATCAAATCTTTTCAAAATGCACCTAGGATCATTTGTTGCAGATATGTCAGTTTTCAGGGTGGGTTTCAGGGTTAAAAAAAATTAAAAGTTCTTTGATTATGAAAACCAAAGGCTTGTAGTAATATGAAAAAAAAAACAAGAATTGTGGTCTTCCATGGAATATGCTGCCTGTGTTTCTTGACTTGAGTTTGTGTTGTTGATTTCCGTTAGGTTGATTTTGATTTATGTGTTTCTTCGTGCCGTTCTTGTTTGTGTTTACTGGTTTTGTCGTTGCCCTTTCGGATTTTTGACCCTCAAATGCCCAATTGGTGCCTCTCTGCTTCTTTCAAAATATTCAGTAACCAGGAAGCTTTACAGGCATAAAATTTCTTTATTGTGGTTTCAATATTATTTGTGGGGTGTCAATTTTCGTGGTTTTCGTTGGTTGGCTTGACCCACGAAATTTGATTCCCCACGAAAAGGAAATATTACATTGATATGTATGTGGCAGACTTCAGAACCACGCATTTAAGAATCCACAAACTTTTCCTTTTCCATCAGACCACGAAAATAGATACCCATGAAAATAAATGAATCCACAGTATATCATATAGAACTATAGGAGGAAGCTTCATGCCAAATATCAAGACATTGTGACATGCTGGGAGTTGTCCATTGTGGTTTTTCTAAATTACCGCTTGTTATGTGAGCTGTGTTGTGTACACTTATTCCACATCTCATTATTTTCTATATGTAGCTTCTTAGACTTTTTGCTAAACAAATTTTGCTACAAACAGACATACAAACAAATGAACAGACATTGGTATACAGTTCTTCACCAAAGCAGGGGTATAATTTAAATCAAGAGTTTTATTGCAGAGTAAACATCACCAAATCAGGTGTAAAATTGTTTAACATCTGTTAGGAGTGTGATAGAATATAGGACTTTTTCATTTTGAGATCAAATTTATCACTTGTTTTGGTGAACCCGAAGTGATAAAGTCGATCTCAAAATCAAAAAGTCATCTATTCTCTTTATGGTTAATTAATTGTGACGTAACATACTGACCCGATAATTTCGGTGATACACACCTGTTCGTGAGACAGACTTTATCAGCCAGTACACATCAAAGGAAAAATGTACTAATTACCAATAAATGTTTCATGATAATAGGGATAAATAAATACAGTATAACGGGGAATTTTCGCAAGGTTCTAATTTTAGCTATATTCGTGACTATTACTTTATTGCAAAATTTACCATCTGCGTGAAATAGAATCAACATAAACTTGTATTGAGAATATTATAAAATTGCGAAAATAAATGTCCGCGTATATGAAAACTTAAGTCATTTGGTATGAAATCGCCAAAATTTGAATGCCAGGAAAATTACCCGCTATAAGGTATTTTCAAGGGGCAAAAAAATGCTGGTTTATATAAATCAAAGAAAGAAGCAAATTGGTTAAATTTGAGTAAAAAAAATATGATCATTTTGTCAATTACAAAAATTTGTAAAGCAATATTATGCTTTTAGAAGCAGAATTTGAAACTCCAGGAACATTTTGCCTCTTAGCTTTGTGCTAAATTTGAACCCTGTCATCAGTGATGCTGACCTCTACTATTTTCTTGTCTGCCCGGGATCGAGCCACTTGCTCCTGATGCATCCTTCTCTGCATCTGTATCAACTCAACCTGTCAAAACATGGTAAATAATTGTAAAATTAACAAGCATTCTGAGAGTATTGCAAATAAAAAGCTACGCCGAGCGCAGCATGATACGACCACAACAAGTTAAACCCTGTACGTTGGAGGCCCAGTATGGATAGTCCATTGCTTTGGTCACATGAAGCCCATGGTGGACTTACAAAGCTTTTTGACACATGCATCCTGTGGTGGACTTAAAAATGCATTTTTGACACATTTATATTTTACATCTACATCTAATACAAAAATCCTTATTTATATACATGTATTAATTTACAATCTTGGCCCTTTGACTCCTAATCTCTCAAAAGCGGTAAAAATATTGCAAATCCGATTAAAGAATAAGGCAGAATTATTCACAAAGAATCCAATGAAAAAAAGATTTTGAAAATCGGACCACAAATAAAAAAGTTGATTTTATGGGCGTGGCCTGTCTTTAGCCCCCCTGTAGCAATGTAATGGTGAAATACATATCAAAATCATTGACACATTAGGTAGATAGAATTTAATGATGAATTCAATAAAAAAAGAATTTTCAAATTCGAATGAACAACTGGTTTGTCAATACACCCGTTTTAGCCCTTTTTGGTCCTTTTTTCTATAACAGAAGGGGCCATAAACCCCAAATACAAAACCAACATTCCTTTAGTGGATATAATCATCATATTAAAACTTCATAACAATTGGCAGGCCCACTACAACTTAATTTTTGGTTTAAATGACAAACTTTTAAAAACGGCGTTTTTGGCCCCTTTTACCCCTTAATTCTCAAAAACGGTAAGAGATATTGCAAATCTGATTGAAAAATGCAGGCAGGGATTTTCACAAGGATTCCAATGAAAAAAAGATTTTGAAAATCGGACCACAAATAAACAAGAGGCTCCCAGGAGCCTGAATCGCTCACCTGACATATGTGCCTGAAGTAAAGGTTATAAGGCAAAATCGATTTAATGTTGAAAGGGTCATAAAATTAATAAGGGGGTCATCTGACAATATGGTGGATCTAAAGGTGCTGATCACTTTTGTTCTCAATCAAAATCTAAAAATCTGTCACCCTTTTTGAGTTATTTGCAAAAAAATGCAGTTTAACCTAATGTTCTATTTTAGCCACAGTGGCCATATTTTACAACCAATCAAAAATCCCCACAACAGTCCTATACACCTAATAATAATAAACAATAATACCAAGTTTGGTTCCATTTGGACTTAAAGTGTCAGAGGAGTTAACATTTTCAATATAAGGAAATGCAGTTAAAATGCTCAATTTTGACGTTCCAAGGGCAATAACTCCTCAAAGGAAAGGTCCTACAACGTTGACCCTGTTACAAATTTTGTAGATCTTGATGCGCTTAACAATATGCAATTTAAATTTCTCAAATATCTTGTATAGTTTTCAAGATATTGAGCTAAACAGGTGCAAAATTTGCAAAAAATCAACAAAAAGGGCAATAACTCCTACATGGGTTGTTGGATTTTCTTCAAAATTTCAGAGCTGGAAGATCTTGAGGTGCTGATCACTTTTGTTCCCAATCAAAATTTTGAAATCTGTCACTGTTTTAGAGTTATTTGCAAAAAAACTGCCATTTACCCCTATGTTCTATTTTTAGCCACAGCGGCCATGTTTTACGACCAATCAAAAATCCCCACATCAGTTTTATACACCTAATGCTAATAAACAACTATACCAAGTTTGGTTCCATTTGGACTTTAAGTGTCAGAGGAGTTAACGTTTTTTAATGTAATGAGGAAATGCTGTTAAAATGCTAAATTTTGACGTTCTAAGGGCAATAACTCCTAAAAGGAAAGGTCCTACAACGTTGACCCTATTACATATTTTGTAGATCTTGATGTGCTTAACAATATGCAATTTAAATTTCTCAAATATCTAGTATAGTTTTCAAGATATTGAGCTAAACAGGTGCAAAATTTGCAAAAAATCCACAAAAAGGGCAATAACTCCTACATGGGTTGTTGGATTTTCTTCAAAATTTCAGAGCTGGTAGATCTTGAGGTGCTGATCACTTTTGTTCCCAATCAAAATTTTGAAATCTGTCACCGTTTTAGAGTTATTTGCAAAAAACTGCCATTTACCTCTATGTTCTATTTTTAGCCACAGCGGCCATGTTTTACAACCAATCAAAAATCCCCACATCAGTTCTATACACCTAATGCTAATAAACAACTATACCAAGTTTGGTTCCATTTGGACTTTAAGTGTCAGAGGAGTTAACGTTTTCAATGTAATGAGGAAATGCTGTTAAAATGCTAAATTTTGACGTTCTAAGGGCAATAACTCCTAAAAGGAAAGGTCCTACAACGTTGACCCTATTACATATTTTGTAGATCTTGATGTGCTTAACAATATGCAATTTAAATTTCTCAAATATCTAGTATAGTTTTCAAGATATTGAGCTAAACAGGTGCAAAATTTGCAAAAAATCCACAAAAAGGGCAATAACTCCTACATGGGTATTTGGATTTTCTTCAAAATTTCAGGGTAGGTAGATCTTGAGGTGCTGATCACTTTTACCCATGCCAGAATATTGATATCTGTAGCCGTTTTTGAGTTATTTGCAAAAAACTGCATTTTACCCCTATGTTCTATTTTTAGCCATGGCGGCCATGTTTTACGACGAATCAAAAATCCCCACATCAGTTCTAAGCACCGAATGCTAATGAACAACCATACCAAGTTTGGTTGCAATTGGACTTATGGTGTCAGAGGAGTTAACGTTTTAAAAAGTTTACGGACGACGGACGACGGACGGACGACGGACGCCAAGTGATGACAATAGCTCACATGACCCTTCGGGTCAGGTGAGCTAAAAAGTCAATTTTTTGGGTGTGGCCCCTTTTTGACCCCCAGTAGCAATGTAACGGTACAAGATACATCAAAGCCGTTGATACATTTTGTTGACAGAATTTATTGAGGAATACAATAAGAAAAGAATTATCAAAATTGGATGAAAATTAAACATTCTACAGACGTTTTGTCAATATACACATGTTTGCCCCTTTTGGCCCTTTTTTTTTATACGGTAGGGGCCAGAAACCCCAAATGCAATACCAACCTTCCTTTAGTGGTTATAAACATCATATCAAAATTTTATAACAATTGGTTATCTACAACTAAAGTTATCGCACGGAAACCAAAGTGTCTACAGACGACAACGACGACAACGACATCGCCATAACATAATACGATCGCAAAAATTTTGCGGTCGTATAAAAATACATAGTCCTCTACCAGCCTCATATTTTAGTCACTGGTAACATTTTGTCAAACAAATGAATACCTAAACTTGATCAGTTTATTATCTACAAGGAACAATAAAGTGTAGAAAATAAAATTGCAATGGATTTTCAAACTTTGAACTCACATACCAAAAATCAGTTCATTATCTATAAGCATTGAGAAAAAAAGTGTGGAAATTCAAAGGGCCATAACTCCCATAAAGATTTGTGCACCGACAGGAAACTCAAACTTGATCTGTAACTCATCATGGTAAAGTCACATACCAAAAATCAGATCATTATCTATAAACAATTTGGAAAATAGTGCGGAAAACTAAGGCATGACAGACGGACAGAGCGCAAACATATATATAGTCCCCTTCGGCTTTTGCCGGTAGGGGACTAAAAATAAAAGCACTAAAGCAGAGCTAAACCAAAACTAAAACAAGAGGCTCCCAGGAGCCTGAATCGCTCACCTGATATATGTGCCTGAAGTAAAGGTTTTTAGACAAAATCTATTTGACGTTGAAAGGGTCATAAGTTCAAAAAGGGGGTCATCTGACAATATGGTGGATCTTAATGTGCTGATCACTTTTGTTCTCAATCAAAATTTAAAAATCTGTCACCGTTTTGAGTTATTAGCAAAAAAATGCAGTTTAACCCAATGTTCTATTTTTAGCCACAGCGGCCATGTTTTACAACCAATCAAAAATCCCCACATCAATTCTATACACCTTATGCTAATAAACAACAATACAAAGTTTGGTTCCAATTTGACTTGAACTGTCAGAGGAGTTAACGTTTTCAATGTAATGAGGAAATGCTTTTTAAAAGCTAAATTTTGATGTTCTAAGGGCAATAACTCCTAAAAGGAAAGGTCCTACAACATTGACCCTATTACATATTTTGTAGATCTTGATGTGCTTAACAATATGCAATTTAAATTTCTCGAATATCTTGTAAAGTTGTCAAGATATTGAACTAAACAGGTGCAAAATTTGCCAAAAATCCACAAAAAGGGCAATAACTCCTACATGGGTCATTGGATTTTCTTCAAAATTTCAGAGCTGGTAGATCTTCAGGTGCTGATCACTTTTGTTCCCAATCAAAATTGTAAAATCTGTCACCGTTTTTGAGTTATTTGCAAAAAACTGCCATATACCCCTATGTTCTATTTTTAGCCACAGCGGCCATATTTTACAACCAATCAAAAATCCCCACATCAGTTCTATACACCTAATGCTAATAAACAACTATACCAAGTTTGGTACCGATTGGACTTGAACTGTCAGAGGAGTTAACGTTTTCAATGTAATGAGGAAATGCTGTTAAAATGCTCAATTTTGACGTTCTAAGGGCTATAACTCCTAAAAGGAAAGGTTCTACAACGTTGACCCTGTTACATATTTTGTAGATCTTGATGTGCTTAACAATATGCAATTTAAATTTCTTAAATATCTTGTATAGTTTTCAAGATATTGAGCTAAACAGGTGCAAAATTTGCAAAAAATCCACAAAAAGGGCAATAACTCCTACATGGGTCGTTTGATTTTCTTCAAAATTTCAGGGTAGGTAGATCTTGAGGTGCTGATCACTTTTACCCTATGCCAGAATTTTGATATCTGTAGCTGTTTTTGAGTTATTTGCAAAAAACTGCATTTTACCCCTATGTTCTATTTTTAGCCACGGCGGCCATGTTTTAAGACGAATCAAAAATCCCCACATCAGTTCTAAGCACCGAATGCTAATGAACAACCATACCAAGTTTGGGTTCAATTGGACTTATGGTGTCAGAGGAGTTAACGTTTTAAAAAGTTTACGGACGGACGACGGACGACGGACGACGGACGGACGACGGACGCCAAGTGATGACAATAGCTCACATGACCCTTCGGGTCAGGTGAGCTAAAAATAAGAACGATCTGTTTTTTACCAACTTGAAACATATTAATTTTGTTAGAGTTTACCGGTCAAATTAAAAATAAAAGCACTAAAGCAGAGCTAAATCTAACAATAACAAGAGGCTCCCAGGAGCCTGAATCGCTCACCTGGTCTTGATGTTGACCCTATACTTTTGTAGAGCTAAATGAGCTGAACATTTAAGCAAGCAACAGCTTTTTTCTACCTGCAATAGTTTTCATTCTATAGGCCAAAAGCACCATTTTTCACCTATAAGGGGCCATAACCCCTATAAGGAGTCATCTGACAACTTTGACCCTATGGAGAATTTTGTAGAGCTAAATGAGCTGAACATTTAAGCAAGCAACAGCTAATCGCTATCTGCAATAGTTTTCATTCTGTAGGACAAAAACATGAAAAATCGCTATTTTTCATGGGCTGTAACCCCTATAAGGGGTCATCTGACGACTTGGACCCTATGGAGAATTTTGTAGAGCTAAATGAGCTGAACATTTAAGCAAGCAACAGCTAATCTCTATGTGCAATAGTTTCCATTCTGTAGGACAAAAACATGAAAAAAACGCTATTTTTCAAGGGCCGTAACCCCTATAAGAGGTCATCTGACAACTTCCACCCTATGGAGACTTTCGTAGAGCTAAATGAGCTAAACATTTAAGCAAGCAACAGCTAATCTCTATCTGCAATAGTTTTCATTCTGTAGGCCAAAAACATGAAAAATGGCTATTTTTCACCTTTAAGGGGCCGTAACCCCTATAAGGGGTCATCTGACAACTTCGACCCTATGGAGACTTTCGTAGAGCTAAATGAGCTTAACATTTAAGCAAGCAACAGCTAATCTCTATCTGCAATAGTTTTCATTCTGTAGGCCAAAAACATGAAAAATGGCTATTTTTCACCTTTAAGGGGCCGTAACCCCTATAAGGGGTCATCTGACAACTTCGACCCTATGGAGACTTTTGTAGAGCTAAATGAGCTAAACATTTAAGCAAGCAACAGCTATTCTCTATCTGCAATAGTTTTCATTCTGTAGGCCAAAAACATGAAAAAATGCTATTTTTCACCTTTAAGGGGCCGTAACCCCTATAAGGGGTCATCTGACAACTTCGACCCTATGGAGACTTTCGTAGAGCTAAATGAGCTTAACATTTAAGCAAGCAACAGCTAATCTCTATCTGCAATAGTTTTCATTTTGTAGGCCAAAAACATGAAAAATGGCTATTTTTCACCTTTAAGGGGCCGTAACCCCTATAAGGGGTCATCTGACAACTTCGACCCTATGGAGACTTTTGTAGAGCTAAATGAGCTAAACATTTAAGCAAGCAACAGCTATTCTCTATCTGCAATAGTTTTCATTCTGTAGGCCAAAAACATGAAAAAATGCTATTTTTCACCTTTAAGGGGCCGTAACCCCTATAAGGGGTCATCTGACAACTTTGACCAAATGGAGACTTTTGTAGAGCTTTTGATGCTGAATCAGTAGCGTGGCCTCAGATTTCCTCTATCTCTTATACTTTTTGATTAACAAGCCAAAAACAGTAGTCTGACCCCCCTGGTCTATTTTTAGTAACGGTGGCCATGTTTTTTGGCAGATCAAAAATCGAAACACAAGTTTGGTGCAGGACACCCTAAGGATCATTCATACCAAGTTTCATTAAATTCTGTTCAGTAGTTTCAGAGGAGAAGATTTTTGAAAATTGTTAACAGACGACGACAGACGACAGACGACAGACGACAGACGACGACAGACGACGACGGACGCCAAGTGATGGCAATAGCTCACATGGACCTTCGGTCCAGGTGAGCTAAAAAATAAAGAACTATCTGTTTTTCACCAACTTGAAACATATTAATTTTGTTCGTGTTTACTGGTCGATTAAAAATAAAAGCACTAAAGCTGAACTAAATCTAACAATAAAAGATAAAGAACAATCTGTTTTTTACTAACTTGAAACATATCAATTTTGTTTGCTCTGTCCACTTAAACATTTGTTAAAAATACCTGATTTGGCTCTGCCCGCTTGCATATATATGGTGTATTGATTAAATTAAAGGTATAAGGTCAACAATGCTTGAGTGTACATCAACTGGTGTATCGATACATGAAATGTATTGTATTTATTATAGGGGTATAAAGATGTGTGTGCGTGTTTGTGTGTGTTGGTGTATAACACCCTTTTTTCGATGCACCTGGGCCATGTCGGGCGGTCAGTTTTATTGGTGGAGGAAGCTGAGGTACCCGGAGGAAACCACCAACCTTGGGCAGGTAGCGGACAAACCTAATAACATACAGTTGGGGAAGTCCCTTTTTTGTTAAATACAAACAGGACTTGAAAACCAGCTTAAAGGTGATCAGCTAGTGATCAATAGTGTGGTATTTAAACCAGCGCCTTAGAACACTCGGCCACCCAGGTATAAAGATGTACCTCTCAGTTTAGACAATCTGTATAACATTTTTAACATTGAAACAATAATATACACGATGAATATTCTATAATAGATCCTCTGGTAGGAATATTGCTCACTGACTTTCCCTGTCGAGACAATAAAAATAACGCAAAAATCAGATAGCTATATGACAGTATAAGGCTCTTCCTAAACACTAAACGTTGTTAAACAGGAAGAAGGTGAGCTACAGACCGAAATGGTACCTGGTCTTCTGATAGATAAGCTAAAACCACTCACAAAAGGATATCCTATGATCTAAACATTAGAAACTTAATTTTAAATTATCTACCCCGAATGATATCCAAGAGTGATGAAATTTCTTAATGCATACTTACAAATAGTCTACTAACTTCATGTTAAGTTTCATTAAAATATATTCAATGATTCCAGAAGTATGTGGTCAGACAGACAGACAAGGTGTTTTCTATGATGGGGGGTAGAAAATATATTTGTTATTCCCACACAATGAAAACACTCACCCTTAAATCTTTTACATTGTTGACCTCTGTAAAGAGGGCGCTGTCATCAAGTTTGACCTTTTCTAACTCCTGTAATGTATCCTCGTCTTCATCTTTCGTTATTAGGATTGTAGACTGATTCTGTGTGGAAATGTTAACATCATCGCCATGATCATAAATGCTGGATTGTCCCCCTTGAAACTCTGACGGACCACCTCTGAAAGTAAATGGATTCATTATATAAAGTTCAGGATTATCCATGCATTTTTATGAAGTTCAAGATTAATATGACTTTGAATAGTTCAACTTAAAAAAATATTCTATGAAAACATGCTACAATATAAAGCTCAAGATTAATAACAAGAGGCTCCCAGGAGCCTGAATCGCTCACCTGAACTACACAGACACATATATTTTGTAGATATTATTGTGCATAACCATGTACGATTTAAATTTCTGAAATATCTTGGTAAGTTTTCAAGATATTGGGCTTGATAAGTGCAAAATTTGGCAAAAATTAGGAAAAAAAGGCAATAACTCCTACATCAGCAGTCAGATCTTTTCCAAAATTTCAGCACAGGTAGATCTTAATATGCTGATCTTTTTTTATTCTTGCACAATTTTGATATCTGAAACCGTTTTTGAGTTATTAGCAAAAAAATGCAATTTACCCCTATGTTCTATTTTTAGCCATGGCGGCCATGTTTTTTCACGAATCAAAAATCTGAACAATAGAGTTGTAGCATATAAGCTATTAAACAAGTGTGCCAAGTTAAAATGCAGTTGGTCTTACGGTGTCAGACAAGTTAATCTTTGAAATTCAGGGAAAAAGTAATGAAAAATGGTAAATTTTGTTGTTTTAAGGACAATAACTCCTAAAAGAAATGATCCTACAGCTTTGATCTAAATACATGAAATGTAGATCTTGATGTGCTTAATCATATGCAATTCAAATTCTTGAAATATCTTGTATAGTTTTCAAGATATATGGCTAAACAAGTGAAAAATTTTGAAAAAATCCAGAACAAGAGGCTCCCAGGAACCTGAATCGCTCACCTGACATATGTGCCTGAAGTAAAGGTTATAAGGCAAAATCTATTTAACGTTGAAAGGGTCATAAGATTAATAAGGGGGTCATCATACAATATGGTGGATCTAAAGGTGCTGATCACTTTTGTTCTCAATCAAAATCTAAAAATCTGTTACCGTTTTAGAGTTATTTGCAAAAAACTGCCATTTACCCCTATGTTCTATTTTTACCCACAGCGGCCATGTTTTACGACCAATCAAAAATCCCCACATCAGTTCTATATACCTAATGCTAATAAAGAACTAAACCAAGTTTGGTTCCATTTGGACTTAAAGTGTCAGAGGAGTTAACATTTTCAATATAAGGAAATGCAGTTAAAATGCTCAACTTTGACGTTCCAAGGGCAATAACTCCTCAAAGGAAAGGTCCTACAACGTTGACCCTGTTACAAATTTTGTAGATCTTGATGCGCTTAACAATATGCAATTTAGATTTCTCAAATATCTTGTATAGTTTTCAAGATATTGAGCTAAACAGGTGCAAAATTTGCATAAAATCCACAAAAAGGGCAATAACTCCTACATGGGTTGTTGGATTTTCTTCAAAATTTCAGAGCTGGTAGATCTTCAGGTGCTGATCACTTTTGTTACCAATCAAAATTTTGAAATCTGTCACTGTTTTAGATTTATTTGCAAAAAACTGCTATTTACCCCTATTTTCTATTTTTAGCCACAGGGGCCATGTTTTACGACCAATCAAAAATCCCAACATCAGTTCTATACACCTAATGCTAATAAACAACTATACCAAGTTTGGTTCCGATTGGACTTGAAGTGTCATAGGAGTTAACATTTTCAATGTGATGAGGAAATGCTGTTAAAATGCTCAATTTTGACATTCTAAGGGCAATAACTCCTAAAAGGAAAGGTCCTACAACGTTGACCCTGGTACATATTTTGTAGATCTTGATGTGCTTAACAATATGCAATTAAAATTTCTCAAATATCTTGTATAGTTTTCAAGATATTGAGCTAAACAGGTGCAAAATTTGCAAAAAATCCACAAAAAGGGCAATAACTCCTACATGGGTCGTTGGATTTTCTTCAAAATTTCAGGGAAGGTAGATCTTGAGGTGCTGATCACTTTTATGCTGCCAGAATTTTGATATCTGTAGCCGTTTTTGAGTAATTTGCAAAAAACTGCATTTTACCCCTATGTTCTATTTTTAGCCATGGCGGCCATGTTTTACGACGAATCAAAAATCCTCACATCAGTTCTAAGCACCGAATGCTAATGAACAACCATACCAAGTTTGGTTGCAATTGGACTTATGGTGTCAGAGGAGTTAACGTTTTAAAAAGTTTACGGACGACAGACGACGGACGGTGAGCTAAAAACATGTGAGCTATTTTAAGAGGCTGTAACCCCTATAAGGGGTCATCTGACAACTTGGACGTAATGGAGACTTTTGTAGAACTTTTGATGCTGAAGCAGTTAGGTGGCACCAGATTTCATCTATCTCTTATAGTTTTTGATTTACAAGCCAAAAACAGTAGTCTGACCACCCTGGTCTATTTTTAGCAACGAAGGCCATGTTTTTCGATGAATCAAAAATCCCCACATTGATCCTTTTCTAAGCGGAATAACGTATTAGCAAAAAACAGCAGTTTACCCCTATGTTCTATTTTTAGCCATGACGGCCATGTTTTTCAACCAATCAAAAATCCCAACATCAGTTCTGAACATTTTTTTGCTAATAAACAACTATACAAAGAACTTAAGGTGTCAGACTAGTAAACATTTTAAATGTAATTTTTGGCCCTTTGGCTCTTTTTTTCTAAAATGGTATGGGCCACAAACCCCAAATGCAATAAGAAGCCTCCTTGAGCATGTTGAGTGGATATAATCATCATATTAAAACTTCATGACAATTGGCTGGCCCACTACAACTTAATTTCTTGTGTAAAACCATTTGCCGTCACCAAAATGGTGTTTTTTGCGCCTTCGACCATTAATTTATCAAAATCAGTAAGAGATATTCCAAATCTAATTGAACTAGAGGCTCCCAGGAGCCTGAATCGCTCACCTTGTATTCCATGATACTTATATGCTGGATATTTTATTAAAGGACTGCTTCTCTGTGGAATTATCAATTTTAATGTTCTAAGGGAAACAACTCCTATCAAGAAAGGTCTTACAACTTTGACCCCATTACATAATTTTTAGATCTTTATGTGCTTAACCATATGCAATTTAAATTTTTCAAATATCTTGTATTGTTTTCAAGATATAAGCCTTAAAAGAGCAAAATTTGAAAAAAAACAAGAAAAAGGGCAATAACTCCTACAACCATTGTAAGATCTTCTTCAAAACTTCAGGGCAGGTAGATCTTTATGTGCTGATCATTATTATCCAAATAGAATTTTAATATCTATTACCATTTTTGAGTTATTTGCAAAAAACTGCAATTTACCTTATGTTCTATTTTTAGCCATGGCGGCCATGTTTTTTGTCGAATCAAAATTTCGAACGATAATTTTGTAGACCACATACTATTGAACAACCCTACCAAGTTTCATTTCATTTGACTAAGCAGTTTCAGAGAAGAAGATTTTTGAAAAGTTGAACAAAAAACTGTGAAAATGGTCAATTTTTACAATCCAAGGGGTATAACTCCTAAAGGAATGATCCTACAACTTTGACTCTGTTACAACTTTTGTAGATCTTGATGTGCTTAGTCATATGCAATTTAAATTTTTGAAATATCTTGTATAGTTTTCAAGATATAGGGCTAAATAAGTAAAATTTTTGAAAAAAATCCAGAAAAAGGGCAATAACTCCTACATCGGTTGTTGGATCTACATGAAAATTTCTGGGCAGGTAGATCTTGAGGTGCTGATCACTTTAACCCTATGCCAGAATTTTGATATCTGTTACCGTTTTTGAGTAATTTGCAAAAAACTGCAATTTACCCCTATGTTCTATTTTTAGCCATGGCGGTCATGTTTTTTGTCGAATCAAAATTTCGAACGATAATTTTGTAGAGGACATACTACAGAACAACCCTACCAAGTTTCATTACATTTGGCCAAGCGGTTTCAGAGAAGAAGATTTTTGAAAAGTTGAACGACGGACGACAGACGACGGACGACGGACGACGGACGCCAAGTGATTGCAAAAGCTCACATTGCCTTCGGCAAGGTGAGCTAAAAAGGGCAATAACTCCCACATCAGTTGTTGGATCTTCTTGAAACTTTCATAGCAGGTAGATCTTGAGATGCTGATCACTTTTGTCTCCCATCAGAATTTTGATATCTGTAACCATTTTTGAGTTATTAGCAAAAAACTGCAATTTACACCTATGTTCTATTTTTAGCCATGGCGGCCATATTTTTTGACGAATCAAAAATCTGAACGATAGAATTGTAGCATATGTGCTATTAAACAACTGTGCCAAGTTTGGTTGAAGTTGGATATATGGTGTCGGACAAGTTAATCTTTGAAATTCAGGGGAAAAGTAATGAAAAACGGTAAATTTTGACACTTTAAGGGCCATAACTCCTAAACGAATTGTTCTACAGCTTTGACCTAATTACATGAAATGTAGATCTTGATGTGCTCAATCATCTGCATTTTGAATTTTTAAAATATCTTGTATAGTTTTCAAGATATAGGGCTAAATAAGTGCAAAATTTTGAAAAAATCCAGAAAAAGGGCAATAACTCCTACATAGGTTGTTGGATCTTCTTGAAAATTTCTAGACAGGTAGATCTTGAGGTGCTGATCACTTTAACCCCAGAATTTTGATATCTGTTACCGTTTTTGAGTTATTTGCAAAAAACTGTAATTTGACCCCCCTGTTCTATTTTTAGCCATGGCGGCCATGTTTTTTTAGGAATCAAAAATCCGAACGATAGTTTTGAAGGCCATACCCTAAAGATCAACTACACCAAGCTTGGTTTCAATTGGACTTATGGTGTCAGTGGAGTTAACGTTTGAAAAAGTTTACGGACGGACGACGGACGGACGACGGACGGCAAGTGACGCCAATAGCTCACATGACCCTTCGGGTCAGGTGAGCTAATAAATCTGAGATTAATGTCTTGTTTCAATTTTGTGTTCTGTTTTAAAAAGTATTCATGCGTTTTAAGTTTTGGAATTTGTCAATGAAGCAAAAGAACCTGATTTACAAGTACCATATTTTGCCCTTAATTTGGGAAATTTAAATTTGCTGTAATTGACAAGTTTTGGGACTATACATAGTCTAAAGTAATTATACTTCTAATATCCATATCTTTTTATTTATAATTTTATTAATATAAATGTATAGTGTATAATGAGGTCACAAAAAGAGGTTATTTTAGACAATGTAGCAAAAATCATCAAAATTTGCTAGTTTTGGAGGATATATAAGTGGCACCACCTTTCACCCACAATTATTTTGATTGAAATATATTTATCTTATTGTATTTAATAAAATTATATAGAAAACTTTCAGGCCAACAGTTGGCACCAACTTTAAAAGTGCCAAAAACTATGAAAATAGGTGTTCTTTTTGGCAAATTCTGTAAGATTCACCATTTGAATGACAATATAACCTAAAATACAGTGATATTTAATCAATAGAAATATGATTGTTTTAGATTTTTAAAAAATGTCCCTTTAGGATAATATGCAAGTAATTTTAATCCACATAACCAAATTTTAGATTTTCTCCAATTTAAAATTTGAGCATTAGTGAACTTGGTCCTTTGTTAACTTCAAGCCCTTACAATCCTCCCCTTTTTTAGAGAAATAAATAAAAATCAACTAGAGAATGTAGTTTTTCTGAAAATTGTGAAAGAATCTTTCGTGATGCTGCTTGCATCAGGATTATAATAAAAGACCTGAAATTTTGTTACTTTGTTCAGGTTTTTAATTTAGACCTGACTTGATATTATTTTCCAACACTTTTTAGATCAAGAATAGCATTTTAGAGTCGGTGGTGTAGTGGTTAACGTGTCGGGCTACTAACCCCAAGGTTTGTGGTTCGATCCTCGTGTGGGGTGAAAATTTCATGAACCGACTCTCTCTTGAAACCATTTGCGAGGATGGTCTCGAGGAAGGATGCTAGTCCTTCGGAAGGGACGAAAAAAGGTTGTCCCATGTATGTGGAGAGCAATACCCCATGCACGTTAAAGACCCCTTTGTAGAGTTCAATAAGAGTAGGCTCAATGGGGGCCGCTGCACAAAGGCCACAATCGTAAACTGCTAGCTGGAGAGGGATTTACATAAGCATTAAGCTTGTTTCCCAATCCAGGATATATAAATATGTTTAAACTAAACTAATAGCATTTTTGAAGTTCCCCCAGACCGGCAGTGCATTAATATGTCTTTTGGACATAGTTTTGTTTATGAAAGGACAGAACATTATTGTTTTTTTGCCATTATATTAAGAGTGTCATTCAATTAATCAGACATTCTACATTGACAGTGCTAGGTTCCCATATTAAACAAGACTAGGTCCAAATGACATAATGTCTCATCTCCCAACAGACAGCTGCACATACAGACCCAAACACCGAATGCCTCCTTCTAGGAAAAACACCAGGGCTATTAATTTTTCCTTTAAATCTTAAAATTGTTAAACCCTAAGATTCTTCCTTCCCCAGACATAGGTTGATGATCTTCGTTGTAATTTGGTTGCCTATTTCGATATTTTCGGTTTTATTGTTCTATGCTCTTCATAATTATATAGTGTTCGGCTTTTTCAAATATTTTGGATAAAGCGCCTCTGATGAATCATCAATAGATGAAATGAGCCTCAGGCATAGCAAAGTTTAAAGTCATGAAAGTCTGGAACTTTGTTTTAATTTCAATTTGTAGATGGGACATTGAAAGCTAAAAATAACTTTGATGGAAAATCCCTTATATTAATAGCTCATGTACTTGTATCTGTTTGCCCTTGCCGCTGTCCTCCAAGGCAATCCTGGTCCAGGTTTGATCTCTTCAGAGCTGATAGGGTTTAATTTCCTTGAGACATTGACATTCCCAGCTGACTTTGTCCTTCTTCTCGTTGAACCTGAACTAACCTGAAAAATATTAGGAACATCTCAAAACTGTTTTTAGATAGATAGGAAGTTTAAAAAGTTGTTGGAACTGACCTGAAGAATTATGGGGAATATAGTTATAATAAGTTAACAAGAATATGTCCAAAAGACATTAGACCCATCTTGCAGTATTTGGGACAGACAGACAAACCAACATACCCAAACACTTTATATATATATGCCCCCTACTTTCGTAAATGGGGATAAAAACCATTAAAAGTGTCTGCAAATCAATAAGTGCATACAGTTTGATAAAACAATTTTTTCATGCAAATCTTTAGATGATGTTCTTCATTATGTAAAATTTCATCAAAATCCATCAAGAGAAGTTGTGCTTATGTGTGGATAGACAGACACACATACAGACACACAGACTGGGTGATTCATAAGTATTTGTTTAAAGGGTATAAACTGTGGATTTGTTTCATGCTTTGATGAAAAAGGATCAGTTCATTGATTCTAAAGTCTGCATACCACTTGAGTGGGGTATTATTCATAAAAACAAAGAAAAGTGTTACCCACGACTAATAATGAAACCATGGTAATTCAATATTTCTAAAACAATTTACCTTGATGGTAGTTTTTCTATTTAATTTTGACTATGATTAATTTTCATGTTTAATGGAAAAGGATCAGTTTATGGGTTCTAAAGTCTGCAGCATACAGTTCAATGCTGAGTATCACTTGGGTGGGGTATTACCTATGAAAACAATGAAAATTTATACCCACAACTTATAATGAAACCTGGTTATTCAATCTATCTAAAACAATTTTACCTTGATGGTAGTTTTTCTGCCAAAGCTGGAGTTAAGGGTCTTAGTTCTGCGTTTCTTTGTAGACAATTTTGACTTGGATTGATCCAAAGGTTCCTCAGCTTTCAACCATTTATACTGAAAAGAAAAAAATAGAATTCTAATAAGGCCATGATAAACAAGAGGCTCCCAGGAGCCTGAATCGCTCACCTGGTCTTAATGTCAACCCTTTGAAGACTTTTGTATAGCTAAATGAGCTGAATGTTTAAGCAATAAAAAGCTTTTCTCTATCTGCAATAGTTTTCATTCCAAAGCAAAAAACACTATTCTTCACCTTTAAAGGGCCATAACCCCTTAAAGGAGTCATCTGACAACTTCGACCCTAAAAAGACTTTTGTAGAGCTAATTAAGCTGAACATTTAAGCAAGCAACATCTTTTCTCTATCTGCAAAAGTTTTCTTTCTTTAGGCCAAAAACACTATTTTTTGCCTTTAAGGGGCCGTAACCACTATAAGGGGTTATCTGGCAAATTTGACCCTATGGAAACTTTTGTAGAGCTAAATGAGCTGAACATTTAAGCAAGCAACAACTTTTCTCTATCTGCAATAGTTTTCATTCCATAGGCCAAAAAACACTATTTTTTGCCTTTAAGGGGCTGTAACCCCTATAAGGGGTCATCTGACAACTTCGACCCTATGGAGACTTTTGTAGAGCTAAATGAGCTGAACATTTAAGCAAGCAACAGCTTTTCTCTATCTGCAATAGTTTTCATTCTATAGGCCAAAAACACTATTTTTTGCCTTTAAGGGGCCGTAACCCCTATAAGGGGTCATCTGACCACTTCGGCCCTATGGAGGCTAGTGTAGAGCTAAACCAGCTGAACATTTAAGCAAGCAACAGCTTTTCTCTATCTGCAAAAGTTTTCATTCTATAGGCCAAAAACTCTACTTTTTGCCTTTAAGGGGCCATAACCCCTATAAGGAGTCATCTGACAACTTTGACCTTATGGAGACTTTTGTAGAGCTAAATGAGCTGAACATTTAAGCAAGCAACAGCTTCTCTCTATCTGCAATAGTTTTCATTCTATAGGCCAAAAACATGAAAAAATGCTATTTTTCACCTTTAAGGGGCCGTAACTCCCATAAGGGGTCATCTGACAACTTCAACTCAATGGAGATTTTTGTAGAGCTTTTGATGCTGAAGCAGTAGCGTGGCATCAGATTTCATCTATCTCTTATACTTTTTGATTTACAAGCCAAAAACAGTAGTCTGACCCCCCTGGTCTATTTTTAGCAACGGCGGTCATGTTTTTTGACGGATCAAAATACCGAACACAATTTTTGTGCAGGACACCCTAAGGATCAATCATATCAAGTTTGAAGAAATTCTGTTCAGCAGTTTCAGAGAAGAAGATTTTTAAAAAATTGTTAACGGACGACGACGACGACGCGGACGCCAAGTGATGGTAATAGCTCACATGGACCTTCGGTCCAGGTGAGCTAAAAATTAAAAGTTTGTTTTTGTCTACAAAAACAATGTCTCCCCCCATTTCCCCAAAAAGTTCTAAGTTCAAAAGGCCCTAACTCCCACAAAAATTTGACAATCAAATTTTCCTGGTTATATGCACAACTACATATGGTGTCCTTCCTATAAACCAAGTTTCTTAAAATTTGGTTCAGTTGTTTTAGAGGAGTTGCACTGACAAGATGATAATTGAGGATTTTCAGCAAATTTCTAAGTTCAAAGGGCCATAACTCCCACATTAATTTGAGGATCAAAATTTCCTGGTAATATGCACAACTATATATGATGTCCTTCCTATATACCAAGTTTCATTGAATTCTGTTCCATAGTTTCAGAGGAGTTGCGCTGATAAACTTTGTGACGGACAGACAGACACGACAAAAACAATATTTCTCCCCACAAAAATGGGGGGAGACATAAATATCCTAGATTCTCATCACCTCCAGTCCCAATTCTTTTAGCTGCCTGAAAAAGTTTTATTCTTATTTTTGGCAAATTATGTTCATTTTTGGTCAATATCCTTAAAAATGGAAGAGCATTTTAACAAAAGCTATAAAAATTTAAAAAATTTGCCTGCCTGCCCATATTTTTAAATTGGTGTTTCAATCATATCCATATATGTTAGTTGTGTCTTTTACACTGATTCAATATTCTTTATCATATATGTAATATACGATATTGAGATGTGGAATAAGTGTACGCGACACAACAAATGTAAGTATGGAAGATGACTTGATTTTAAAAAAAAATTATCTGTAATAAGTGATAGGAACTATGAACTTACAAAAAGAAAGAAATGAGGCCTTTACAATTCTATATTTAAGTACAGTAATCGACATTTGACAAATCAGTTTATTTTTGCAACATTTATATCCCACAATGCATCTTAAGAAACAGGAAGTTGATGTTTGTATAATGGTACCCACCTCTGTATCTTGTCCATTACTATTTATCATTAACTGTTCCATAATGGCATGAACCACTTCCCGGTCTGTAAACAGAAAATCATTTAAATAATTTGTGACCCAAATAATACCCACAAAAATCAATGAATCCACAGTGAGTGCTTTCCATTATGTGGTTTGGACCAGTTGAACCTTAGATTCGTGTTCCATTACCTAGATTGGCACAAGCCGTTGAATCAAAAGACGAACCAGACTAACCGGTGACAGCACAAATTAAACCGGTATATTGCCTTCAAAGTGACCCCCCCTATACAGCCTTCTTTTATCAGGTTCTATAATGTATCTTTAATGTTCACAAGAAATTGGCTTATTGCTATCCCCATACATGGGTCAGCCATTTTTGTTCCCTTCTGGAGGATTAGCTTTGTATCCTTGAAGGGGGTCAAGAGATAAACAGAAAATCTGTCAAAGTAAAAAATGGTCAGATTTGTTTCACAGGAAGTACTCACTGGTTAGCTAAAGACCTAAAATTGAATCCCACGGGATAGGCCCTCATGTGCAGGACAGCGATGGAAGATGACAGAACGTGTTAAAGTGACTCCTATATTCAACATGTTGCAGGCCACATAAAAAATTAGGGATATTTTAAAATCCATAATCAGTTATGGATACCTTAAGAGGAAATAAAAAGTTACTTCAATAAGTCTGTTTAATGCCATTTGATGGTATAAAAGTTAATGGATTTTTTGTTACATTATGTATCACTGCTCAAACATGTCATAAAATTCTTGAAGAAGGCTTAAAACGGCAATAAACATGATAAAACCATGTAATCTCATGTAATCCCATTAAAACATCAGGGATCTAGTTTTCATTCCATTCTATAAACATGTTTTCATGAAAAAATCAAATTTTTCAACTTTTAAGGAAAATATTTTTTGGGTAACCTGATATAAATGAGCCAATGAAGACTTTTGTAGAGCTCAATGAGCTGAAGGATCAAGCATGGGGAAATTGTCATCCTGTTATTTTTTTCTGTCTACTAGGCCCAAAAAAAAACATGAAAAAATGCTTTTTTAACCATTACAGAACCAAAACCTGTATAAGGAGTCATCTGGCTACCATGACATATTGGAGACTTTTTAAAAAGTTTAATGAGCTGAAGGTTTAAACAAGTAACAGCTTTTCTTTATATGTTAAAATTTTGTCACTTAAAAAATTCTTTTTCAGCTCCTTAAACAGGAAGTAGTTAAGCAAGTTAAAACAGGAAATAGGTGGGCTACAGACCAGAACACATCCCACTATATGAGACTCCTACCTTAAGATGCATTCCAAAAATCAAAAGCCTACGAATAGTAATAGCTGAGAAAGCTGTTATGAAATTTTTTCTATTTTTGACCTTAAAAAAATTCTAAGTCGAATTGTTAAACAGGAAAGCGACAGACCTGGAATTGCATCCCACCATATGGGACCACTTCCTGAAGCTGCATACCAAATATCAAAAGCCTAGGATTGATAGATTCTTAGAAATTTGTTACCAAAAAAGTGTGACAGATCAGGACACTGTCATTTCTATGTCGCAGCCAGGGGAAAAAACAAGGGGTTGCACTAAGTCGTGCTAAGCATACCCCCACTCGGCCATTCAGAAAACAGGAAGTAGAAGACCGACTGACCTGGAAAGTGGAGGCATGGTACAACTCATCATGCTTAAGCTGTATACCAAATTTGAAATCTGTTACGAAAAATTGTCTTTTTTTGACCCATAAAAAGTCTAAGTCAGCTCGGAAAACAGGAAGTAGATGATGGACTGACCTGGAAAGGGGAGGCACAGTATAACTGATCATGCTGAAGCTGTGTTCCAAATTTGAAACCAATCCATCCAGTACAAGCCAAGAAATCTGTTCAAAAAATTTCACATTTCAAATTTTTTTTCCCTAAAAAAGTTGTAGTCGGCTTGGAAAACAGGAAGTAGATGATGGACTGACCTGAAAAGGGTAGGCATAGTATAACTCATCATGCTGAAGCTGTGTACTAAATTCGAAACCAATCCATCCAGTAGAAGCAGAGAAATTGAACCGGACGGACAGACGGACAAGGTGATTGCAATATAGCC
Organism: Arcuatula senhousia; assembly: GCA_963971305.1. Taxonomy (NCBI): domain Eukaryota; kingdom Metazoa; phylum Mollusca; class Bivalvia; order Mytilida; family Mytilidae; genus Arcuatula; species Arcuatula senhousia. The sequence continues at coordinate 8,500,075 of OZ020314.1, forward strand.
CCCTCTCTTACGAGTGGGGTATAACAATATAGCCCCCTCTCTTACGAGTGGGGGTATAAAATTGGAGTACAATTATCTCCCTTAAATGTTATATCAGACTTCTTTTGTGTCTTAAAATCAGGCCCATCTGTTTCTTCTTCCATGACAGTCATGCAGTCAACCAAATTTTTTTACAACCTTGTGTTCATTTTATATTTATTCCATTTAGCAACATGTTCCTGTGTTATGTGTCTGTGTGTGTTTCGGTTTGGACGCATCTGGGCCATATAGGGCAATCAGTCGTAATGGTGGAGGAAACCGGAGTAGCTGTGGAGTAAACCACATATTTGTAAAGGACTAAAGCCACGAACCCTCATATTTGGCCTAAATCGGGCCATTTTTTCAAATTCATTTGTTAGATAAGATTGTTGTGGCCAAGTAGTCTAGAATGATTACTTGTTACAAAACAAAATCAATTTTAAAGTGTCTGTACTTGTGACATTGTAATGACGTCATAAAGTGACGCTAAAATTGAAAATATGCTAATTTCAGCTATAATTTCACAATTTTCTAGCTGGTTTTTGGTGAAAATGACATAAGCACCACCCCTTGCCCATAAATATTTTTGCTTAAATTTTATTAATACCATTATTTTCTTCATATTTCAACAAAAATTTCGATGGGTGAGGGGTGGCGCCACATAAACAAGTGTGGCCACTAAAAGTATGTCTCGCCTGCCGGCACCATCACTAAAATCAACCACCTAAGCTTTCATTTCTTGATATAAACACAAATTGTGTCTGTATAACCAGTATCAGATGCCTAGCTATTATATTTTTCAAGCAATTCATTGTCCACACAAGTATTAAAAAAAGTTTTCTGCCTGAAAAAAGATCTAAGTTCACAGAGTCACTGGACCCTAAAAATGGGGTCATGGTCACATGGCATGGGGACAGTTACGTTAATCATAACCTCGACTGTCTGTATACTCAATATCAGATGCTTAGCTATTATACTTTTCCAGCAATTCATTGTCCACAAAAGTCTTACAAAAAAGTTTTCTACCTGAAAAAGACCTAAGTTCACAAAGTCACTGGAGCGTGAAAATGGGGTCAGGGTCACACGGCATGGTGACAGTTGCGTAGACCATAACCTGAACTGTCTGTATACCAAATATCAGATGCCTAACTATTATACTTTTCCAGCAATTCATCGTCCACAAAAGTCTTACAAAAAAGTTTACGGCCTTAAAAAAGACCTAAGTTCACAGAGTCACTGGAGCGTGAAAATGGGGTCAAGGTCACACGGCATGGTGACAGTTGCATAGACCATAACCTATACTGTCTGTATACCAAATATCAGATGCCTAACTATTATACTTTTCCAGCAATTCATCGTCCACAAAAGTCTTACAAAAAAGTTTACGGCCTTAAAAAAGACCTAAGTTCACAGAGTCACTGGAGCGTGAAAATGGGGTCAGGGTCACACGGCATGGTGACAGTTGCGTAGACCATAACCTGAACTGTCTGTATACCAAATATCAGATGCCTAACTATTATACTTTTCCAGCAATTCATCGTCCACAAAAGTCTTACAAAAAAGTTTACAGCCTTAAAAAAGACCTAAGTTCACAGAGTCACTGGAGCGTGAAAATGGGGTCAAGGTCACACGGCATGGTGACAGTTGCATAGACCATAACCTATACTGTCTGTATACCAAATATCAGATGCCTAACTATTATACTTTTCCAGCAATTCATCGTCCACAAAAGTCTTACAAAAAAGTTTACGGCCTTAAAAAAGACCTAAGTTCACAGAGTCACTGGAGCGTGAAAATGGGGTCAGGGTCACACGGCATGGTGACAGTTGCGTAGACCATAACCTGAACTGTCTGTATACCAAATATCAGATGCCTAGCTATTATACTTTTCCGGCAATTCATCGTCCACAAAAGTCTTACAAAAAAGTTTACAGCCTGAAAAAAGACCTAAGTTCACAGAGTCACTGGAGCGTGAAAATGGGGTCAGGGTCACACGGCATGGTGACAGTTGTGTAGACCATAACCTGAACTGTCTGTATACCAAATATCAGATGCCTAGCTATTATACTTTTCAAGCAATTCATCGTCCATAAAAGTCTTACAAAAAAGTTTACGCCGCCGCCGTCGCCGCCGCCGCCGGAAAGTAATACCTATGTCTCGCCTTCCGCGACTATTCGTCGCAGGCGAGACAAAAATCACAAAATTGTGACTGAAAAACAAGTCATTTTGGCCGAAAAGTGAAAAATCACTGATTCAGGTAATTTTTGAAGGGTTGGGGTACTTGAAAATTCATTTATACATGATAATCAAATCTTTTCTCTTTTAACACAGACATCCAGTTATACATACACAAATTTTGGTGTAGAACAAACCAATTTTGATATTTGAGTATTAACAGGGCCAATTATGGGGGTTCATGGCTCTAGTCCTTTATCACCACCTGAGAGGTGATTGGCTAGTGATCAATAATGTAGTATTTAAACCCAGTCTTTGAAATTAGCAACCAGCCCTACAGCTATGACTGTTGAAAGGCTTTGGGGGCATATAAAATGTTGAATGCCTGTCTGGCTTGAAAATTTTCAAAAATGCAGTATATTTATTTTATAGGCCTTTAAAAATTTTCTTAGAGCTTTCTGGTTTGAAAATGAACAAGCTCTTTTGGCTTGTGCTGTGCAATTCATAATATTAATAAAAAGCTATGACGAGCGCAGCATGAAACAACCGCAACATGTTGAACCCTGTACGTTTTAGGCCCAATATGGATAGTCAGTTGTTCTGGACACATGCAGCCCATGGTGGACTGACAAAGGTTTTTGACACATGCAGCTTTTAGTGGACTTTCCACTCACATATTAAAAGCCTATTGTGGATTGATGAGCAAAATAAATTTTCAAAATCAGACCACAAATAAAAAAGTATCGATTTTGGCCCCTAATTACGTAATAGTGGAAAAAGGGGGGAGCAAAAATTAATTCTCAATTTTGTATTCGCTATTAGACAAGAACAAACATGCAAAAAATGTTCAAAATCGTACCACAAATAAAAAAGTTTCGATTTTGGCCCCTAATTATGTAATAAGGGGAAAAAGGGGGGGGGTCGCAAAAATTAATTCTTCATTTTGTATCCACTATTTGACAAGAACAAACATGCAAAAAAAATTTCAAAATCGGACCACAAATTAAAAAGTTTCGATTTTGGCCCCTTTTGACCCCAAATTACATAACGGGGAAAAAGGGGGGGCATGAAAATTCATCATTCAATCTTATATTGTAAGAAACATTCTTGACAAATTTCAAAGTAATAGGCCAACTAGGATTAAAGTTATAGTGAAAACAAATATAATATTTGAATTTTTTTGCCCCTTTGGGCCCCTAATTTTGAAAGAGACAAGGAGGGATCCTCAAAATCAATCCCATTCATCCTTTTATGGTATAGAACATTATTGCCAAATAACAAAGCAATGGGATAACTAGAACTAAAGTTATCGTGCCAACAAACATAAAAGTAGCATTTTTGGCCCCTAATTTTGAAACGAAAAATGGGGGGACCCCCAAGATCAATCCCATACATCCTTTTATGGTAAGGAACATCATTGTCAAATTTCATAGCAATCCGATAACTAGAACAAAAGTTATCGTGTATACACTAAAGTTAACAGACGCCGCGGACGACAGCATCATACCATTATACGTCTGCAATTTTTTTATGGTCGTATAAAAACGAAAGAATATGGAATATGTGCCAAAAAGACACGATCCCGCCACCCAGACCCCTAGAAACATAAGCATACCATCTAAAAGATATTTTGTGGAATTTTATTTGGTTGTAAGCAGCCACCAAGCCACCAAATTAAAATTCCACAAAATATCTTGTTGCACAAAGGTTCATATCCATTTACAATATTTAATAATGGTCTAAATGATATCATTGAAATTTTAAGTACTATTCCACATAAGGATCAGGCAGGGGGTGGCACATCGATAATTTCCAATTTCAGATTTTGGGGTATAGATGCATTCATTTTACCATAAAAACAAACCCAATGCAGTTTTTACATCTTAGTATGTATTTGGTGCTTAGATATTTTTTGACTGGTTATATAGGAAAAAAATATGGCGGGAAATTTTCCCATACTTTTCACTACACAATGTAACTAAATTTTGACTGATAATATCTCCTAAACCCAAGATAGACTGTAAAATTTAGTGGTCAAAACAAAGTTTACTGGGGTTGCTTTACCTAATTATGTTGATATTTTTTTGTGTATTTATTATCAATGTGCCACCCTATTAATGGTATCTGCCTGATCCTTAGAAAAAGTAGTACTTAAATACAATTCATCTGAATAATGACATTTAAAACTAATCTACACAAAACCCTTAATGGTTGTTCCCTTTAAATCACCATGGGAATGGAGTTACTGTTTTTTGTGTGTGTTGGGGGGTTGGGGGGGGGGGGGAGGGGTTAAAAAGCATTTTGTTGTAGGTGGGTGAAGATCTTTTATATATTGCTTTTGGGGGGTATCTATTTAATAAAATTTTCTGCTTTTTTAACAATTGACCAAAAATGAACATAATTTGCCCAAAAAACAATTTTTTATCAGTTGCCTGAATAAATTGGGGATGAGAATCTAGTATATTTTTCATATTGGCCTTAATACCCATTTATATGAAGTCTTCTTACTATAAGAGCTTAAAAGGCTATCAATTTACAACAGCCTTTTAATAGTGAGTTATTATAAGGAAACACTTTCTGATAATCAGTAATTAAGGAAAAATATTTTAATGGTTCAAGAATCTGAGCCTGTGTTCAACACTTGTTAATAACATTGGAAAATGGATCGTAACAGCTTTAAATTTATATATAGAAAGTCATAGCGGATCCAGAAATGTGAATTATACAAATCAGAATTTCAACAAATTTCTAAGTTAAAAAGGCATATATCTAATAAAATTTTGCAGATCAAAAACTTCTGGGCCAAGTTGTTTAAAAGTGTCATTAAATCTAGCAATGGTTAGCCCTACCGAGAGTAAAATCTAACGATAAGATTAACTAACATCTGTGTTAAATTCTGTTGTTGAAAATACCCATAATCCTTTGCAAAAGTCTCTTTCCCTCATTTCCTACCAAAATGTGGTTTCATTATTATTATTCGTGGGGTATTAATTTTTCGTGGTTTTCATGGCTAGCCTTGACCCACAAAATTTGATACCCCCTGAAAAGGAAATCCAACATCAAATTGTATGTTGCAGAATTCAAAACCAAGAATTTAAGAATCCAGGAAATGGTCCTTTTTCATCAAACCACGAAAATTGGTACCAACGAAAATAAATGAATACACAGAATGCCTTGTTGACAATCTACTGGATAAGCATAATGAAAGAATTCATTGACGTTGATACCAAATAATAAATGTGTTTTCCAGAAGATTTTTTTCAATCAAAGACCTGAGTAATTTAACAGATTTATCTTGGGGATATTGGTTCTTCAGATATAAAGAAGGGATAAAAAATTTAATCAAACAACTTGAATTGGAAGAATTCTATAGCCATGAATATTGGGAGATTATTAATTCTGAGCTTGTTCCATTAAGGATTTAGCAATCATGCCTTTTCTTTAGGGCCTTTATACTGTTTTTCTTCATTAATAGGTCAAGTAATTATATAAAATGTAACTGCTGTGGTTCCATCATTACTTTTCGTGGAAATCAACTTTCTGGGTTTTTGAGGGTAGCCGAGATCCACAAAATTTGAAAATCCTTGGAAATGGAAATTTACCATTGAGGGTGAATTTCAAAAAAATGACACCTTTAATATTTTACTAATTTATCTTTTATTGCAAATAATCTGATTGACTTTAGTGATATTATAACATCAGTAGTAACATTTGGCATATGTATGCCAAATTTCAAAGAGATATCTCAACATACAATGATTTGGCAGTCGAAAAACACCCTAAAAATGTCAGGAGTGCAACATGTTTTTGTGACATAAAAAAAAATCACCTTTATTCATTTAACTGCCAATTTGATAAAAACATCTTAAATGAAAAAAACATTGTTTCAGGAGGAACCTATGTTTATATACTTTCATCTACTGTGAAGTTAAAACCAAAACAATGTTTTGGTCATGGAAAAATTCTGTCTTTCATAAATGTAGTGCTCTGTCAGGAGTGCAACACAAAAAACATATCTTTTGAATTAAATGTTGAATTTTGGACGTAATTATCAGATTTCAACAATAAAATGACAATTTACTAATACAAAAATATTACTTTCATCATTTTAAAGAAAAAAAATATTGCTAAAATGTGTAGAAAAGAGATGAGAGTCAATCAAACCAACCTACCCATTGATGTCAGGAGTGCAACATTCTGACTTTTCACACATACAGATTACAACTGATTAATCATATTTGTCATTATTCTTTATTTTTCAGAAGGAGTGGCTAAAAAGACAAGAATTTTCCAAAAAAGAAGACAGAAAAAGACTGCATTTGTTTTTTAGAGTCATTTTTTGTATGTCAGGAGTGCAACACTTTTTTTTAAAAATCACTAGCTTTGTTATTTTTGATGACATATTGGTGCATAATCTTTCTTACTATTCTTGCACAAACACCAAATATGTTTCCAAGAAAAAAAATAAGCTAGTTTTTATTTTCAGCACTTTAGGGTTTAAGAAATTATCAATTGCAAATAAAATTAAGGATTTTTAAAGATTATTTTCTGTTTGTTTTTCATTTGATTAGTTGTTTTCACTGCTAAAATGTGTATGAATCAATAGTTTAAGGATTCCAATAGATAGTACTTAAAGAAACTTCCATAAATTATCAATTTAGCCATAGTATTTAAAGTCTGATATTTTGTTGCACTCCTGACACAAATTGGCAATTTCGTCTTTATTTAGCTATTGTGACTTTTTTTTTCTTGGAAACATATTTGGTGTTTGTGCAAGTATAGTAAGAAAGATTATGCACCAATATGTTATCAAAATAACAAAGCTAGTGATTTTTTTAAAAAAAGTGTTGCACTCCTGACATACAAAAAATGACTCTGAAAAACAAATGCAGTCTTTTTCTGTCTTCTTTTTTGGAAAATTCTTGTCTTTTTAGTCACTACTTCTGAAAAATAAAGAATAATGACAAATATGATTAATCATTTGTAATCTGTGTGTGTGAAAAGTCAGAATGTTGCACTCCTGACATCAATGGGTAGGTTGGTTTGATTGACTCTCATCTCTTTTCTACACATTTTAGCAATATTTCCTTTCTTTAAATTGATAAAGGTAATATTTTTGTATTAGTAAATTGTCATTTTATTGTTGAAATCTGATAATTAAGTCCAAAATTCAACATTTAATTCAAAAGATATGTTTTTTTGTTGCACTCCTGACAGAGCACTACATTTATTTTATGTAATTTGCCTCAGAAAAGTAGCTACAAACTATATTTCAATTCACTATGTTCTTAAGAAAAATCAAAGTATGTCTGGAGTGGTTCCAGCTTCCTCCTGATTGAAGTATATGTTTTATGTCAGGAGTGCAACAAAAAGATGAAAAAAAAGAGGGTTCATCAAACAGTGATATTTTTTAATTAAAATTGAATTTTGAGTAATTTCTTTTTGCACATGTCATCTAAAGGTGTTTTAGTTTAATGGAAAGTACCTGAAATTATCCTTTGTCTTTATTTCAAAACAATATAAAAACTTTTAAGACCATAATTATAAATAAAAGGTGTGAAAAATGACAAAAATGCTATTTTTTTTTATCTTTATAGTATTATAGTTGGTCATTATTGTTAATTTTGATAGACAAGTTACCATGTTATCATATACAAATGAATTTGTCAATTATAATTAATGTCAGATATGTTTTCAAGCAAGTGTCTATGTTCCAGTATTTCAAAGAAAAATTGTTCAAATCTCAAAATAAAAGTTCTGTAACTTTTTTATATCTTGATCAATTATAATGCCCTTCTGGAATTATTAACTTTGATGTATATACTATTTATAGATGTCATAAAGAAAACAGAAGAATGAATTTGAAAATTCAAGAAAATTTTCCCTTAAGGTGTCATTTTTTTGAAATTCACCCTTGATCTTTATGCTATAGATTTCAGAACAACAAATTTAAGAATCCACAAACTTATCCTTTTTTATTAAACCATGCAAATGAGTAGTACCAGAAAAACAGATCTAGAGTAAAGAATGTTAAAAAAAGTTTGACATGAGTTGTCTACCCTTATCAAAACAAGATATCAAGTGCCTGTAATCTATAAAATATTACAATTTTTGTAAACAAAAATATTATTTTTTGTATGTTTTAACTTGATTTTTTTCATATTTAATCAATCTAAATGAATGAAAACTTAATCTTGTGTATTGTTTTGTCTTGGGCCAATACACGACAGAGAGCAGCAATCTTTGGTAGGGGTTCGTCCAGGACTTCTGGGATTTAGAGGTTGAAGGTCAACAAGATGACATCAAGAAGTCCTCAAATGAGAATGACTTTAAATGGAGGCAGGTCCAGGTCTTTTATAAATAAAATTTTATTTAAAGTTCCTGAATAAACAAGAGTGGCCACTAAAAGTATGTCTCGCCTGCCGGCACCATCACCAAAAGCAACTATCTAAGCTATCATTTCTTAAACACAAAAAGTGTCTAATTACCCAATATCAGATTCCTAGCTATTATACTTTTCAAGCATTTCATTGTCCACACAAGTCTTACAAAAAAGTTTACGCTGCCGCCCGAAAGTAATACCTATGTCTCACCTTCTGAGACTAAATGTAAGGTCCCAGACCTCAGACCAGTGCTAATTTAAACCCCTGCCTCTGGTTATGTTGAAGACTACTGGCTGTTTTCATTTCTGATTTTTTAAATTGCTGTTTATTTATTTTGGTTGTGTTGTGTGCGCTTATTCAACATCTTATTTTCGTTTTAAATATCAAAAAAATATTTATAGAATATATATGTGCAAGTTTAAGTTTACAATCACAGGGCATAACTAAAGATAACTCACATTCTTCTATAGGGAGCCCCAATTTTTTCCATTCCAATTTTCATGTTCTTACAAAAGGGAGATAACCAATGTTAAATTCTTTACCTATTAATGGATTCCTCCTGACATCTAGGACAACCACTGTCGTGTTATACTTTAAAACATCCAGAAGACTCTTAGCTCCGTCAGTTGACACACCACAGCCCTGCATATCTAAAGCTTAAAAGAGACAGAAAGCACATGCAACATACATATTTAATATGGAATTTTTTGTCCAAATTATGCATTGTATTGAAACTTTGTGGATTAAAACTAAGCCAGGAATCCTTGTCAAAGCTTTTGTTTGTTACTGTGTTTTCAATTGTTCTATGTGTAATTAATTTGTGATTGGTATTGTGGATTCATACAGTATGTCAAACTGTACCATCCTATCAAGTTTCAAATCATTCTCATGTATGGTTCATGAGAAAAGCTTGACAGAAATTCGTATGGACAGAAGGACATGAGTAAAACTTAATGCCCCCAAACATGTCATCGCTAGGCATAAAAATAAATATGGATTAGAGGTCTAAAAAGCCACCTTACCTTTTAGCCAAAGATCATCTTTAAGGGCTTCAGCTAGGTAGGTGGCGCCTTGGTCTCCCAACATCGGGTTATTATTGATGGTAATACGTCTTATTCCTGACATTCTATCTAGGTCTGGTCTTCTATACCGTAAGCTGTCACGCCAGGCCTCGTTATGTCTCTTCATTGCTTGATGCTGAAGATAGAAAAACAAATATTGTTTATGTGGGTTATGTTAACCAAGAAATTTTATTTGCAATGGACAATAAATTCTGCTAAAGTTTTTCAAAATTTGACTCTTGAATCCACAATTCTGAATGCAAATATGTCATCTTAATTTTTAGCAACATGTGTATAGAATGTAATGATTTTTTTACCTAATTTCATAAAAACGTGCATAATAATTGACATAAATTGAAGAGAAAAGAAAATTATTTAATTTGATAAGTGTGTTCATAGGAGTGATCTAATTCATGTGTTCAATATCACCCTGAATCTAAGACTGTTCATGTAAAGTTTCATTAAAATCCATTAGATGGTAAGGGAGGAGTTGTGCTTACAAGATAGGTGGACAGACAGAAGGACAAACTGTGACAGGGGCAATTCCTAAATGCCCCATACCAAAAAGCTTTGAGTCCTATAAAAATAGAAGAGCAAACTAGCAATCTGATACTCCCTCTTTACGCAAAACAATAATGTTTGCAATCAGATTTAACGCTATCTATCACTTGAAAATAATAAATCACAGATTGAACTCTAATAAAAGCATTGATGGCATCAATAAAGCCAACGGAAATCAAGCACAATTTAATTACAGATCTAGAAATCGACATTCAAATTAAGGCTTTAAATCACTGACAATCCAGTATGATTGAAATTTGTTCAGAAATATAAGCCATAAACTAGAATAGCAGTCAAGCCATAAAATAGAATAGGAAGGCGTATGTTGCCTGTTTTGTGTATTAAATCATTTGGTAAACAGGAAGCAGATGAGTAATTAAACCACTTTACAAGAGGCCGACGTGACATGTAGTTCCCAAAAAACTGTAACTGGAATTTTTTGTGACACACCAGGAGGATAGACCAAGTGTGCCACAAGACAACAGATATATATAGTAGACTCACCAATATTGACGTGCATGTGGGGAAGACATAATTAAAATGAGTAATTTCTATGGCAAAGGATTATATGATTATCATAAAATGTTTTCGGCTATAGTTGCAACTTTATTGAGAGAACTCAAGGTCATAGTGCCAAAGTGACTTCTATATGTCACTTTGCAACACATTGCAGGGAACAATTGTAAACATTGAGAACATCAATTAAACCCAATAAAAGTCAAGCACAATTTTCAATAACAGCTCTAGAAATCATTTTTCAATTAAAAGCTGTAAATCACTGACAAAACTGGTTTAATTAAAATTTTCAGATGTGTGAAATTATAGAAAAAGACAGCTTGAATAGATTGGAATGTTTAGATTGAAATATGAATACTTTGATATATGTAATTGACTTTAAAAGATTAGTCAACTTCTTATGAACATTTCTTGAAATGACATAACTGTTTTAGGGAGCGACCAATTGATTTTTATGGGGGGGGGGGGGCTATGAATATTTTCTTTGTCCTGCCTTTTATTTTCGTAAACTGGATTTTTTTTTTTTGCTTGCTAGCACATGCATTTTTTTTTATTTCTAAACTTTCAGCCAAAAACACCATCCTGCCTTTCTTTTGAATTCAAAGCTCTGCCATGCCTTTTCATTTCCTGAATTTTGCATCCTGCATATTTCCAATATCATCATAGCCCCCCCCCCCTAAAAATCATCTTAAATGAATTTTTTATTTAAACACAGATTTACACTAAAACACTCAGATTTAATTATGTACTTCCCTCTGGAATAAATGATTAATCATCATGAAAATAAATAGTTTAAAACTATTTTTTGTATTTACTAGAAAATGTGACCATTGGGTCACGGATTACTGTAAACCAGGAAATTTTCCCGCCGTCTTATTTTCGCGGAATGACGACTGAATTTTAGTTCACGAAGTTTTAAATTCGTGCTGAAATGTTATTGTCCATAGACTACAATAGAAGACAAGTTTATTAGCACTGTTTAATTTTCGCCCTAGCAACATCATCGCGAAAATAGAACTGCCGCAAAAATTTCCCGGTTTACAGTATAAGCCTGCTTGATATTGAATTATTACTGACCAACAACATGTAGGGCCTGAGATATTTTCATTAACTGTAAAATTTACTTAAGTTGTTCATGTATAAAATAAAGGTTTTTGACCTAATTTCTGATTGGTGGTATATAAGACAAAAAGACACACAAAGCAGTAAATAAAACCCCAATTAACATGCAGTATCTGAGATAATGAACTTATCCAAGAATTTAACAAAACTGTTACAGATTTAGTGATCCAGATAAGTGCCGGACCTGTCAGACAATTAAGGGAGCAAAATTTCAGCAGGTCCATTGTGCAGGACCTATAATGTCTGGCAAAGTTTTGGAATAATTTATTACAGCCTAGTTGATAGGTCTTGTAAAATTTTTGCAGGTGACTGGCAAACTTATCTATTTTGTAGGACCCAATGTCTGACAAGAAAAAAAGATTATCTGCATCTCTGAGATTGTAGGTTTTTAAAGCTTTCATTCCCCTCTTTTTAACCCAATACCCTATTGTCATTCCAATTATAGTCAAACCCACACTGCAATATTGCCGATATTAAAACAAACAACAATCAATCAATCAATCCAGTCAAACCTATAATAAAGTACAAATTGTCTCTTAACAAGTCAATCAGATAAGTCTCCGCCCACCAATTCATCTTGACGATAATGTACACGATAAAAGATTAAACCCCATATTGATTGAGTCATCAACACAATAACCCACTCTTTTGACTTCCTGCAGAGAGTGGATTTGTTAGAACATTTTCTGAATGGAACCATTCTAATTGCCGGCAAGCTTCCTTGTGGAAAAATCATCGTACGGTCAGTTGAGTGTTTTTTATACAATGATGGACACGTAACAAAATCATACAATGTCATTGAAATGTTTTCAATTGAAAAATTCTAGCTGAACTTCAGATTAAGGAGAAATAAGTTTGTGTTATGGTCAGATGAATGTTTTTTTAATACAAATAGTCATTTTAATTGCTCTGGAGTTTTATCGACAGTTAATTACTTACAGTTAGTAAAGTTTTTTTTCCATAAAACGACGTGTATCTTTGTTTAAAGGTTCTGAATGGACACAAATTTATAAAACATTATTAAGGTTTGAGATTTCAGGTGGAATATTTATAATTGAATGGTCATGAAAAGTGTGTCTTTCCTTTGACTTTATATTATTGTGGAAATATGGTAGCGCTTAAACTGTTCAGAAGATTTACAAAGAAACATCTTTCATGTCTATAGTCATAAATTGGTCAGCAGTGTTTTTCTTGCAACGGCTAATATCATCATACAAATGTTTTGAATGGCAACACTCTTATATTGTCCCTGAGATTGAAAGAAATACTTAATCATAATTGGTCAGCTGAGCGTTTAATATTACTTGATTAATATCACAGTGAAACGTACGTTCTGAATGGACACGATAGAAACTGAATCATAAACATTCTAAGGGATTCGGATACTTCAGCTGTGATTTTATACAGAAACAAATATCGGTGGATAATTAGAACAGACTGGTAATTTCAACAAATGAACTTCCTTTTAGAATTGGTAGTCTGTGAAAGACTTTAACATTAAATGGCGGACAAGTTTATTTAAAATGCAAATCGGGTAATTTGATTAATAGAATCGTTTTAATGAATTGGCAGCAATAGTTGCCAGCAACAATATTTTCTTTAAGGAACTACTTTAAAAAATTCACAAAAAATCAGCAAAAATCAAAAACTTGCTAGATGTCAGATATGTACTGACAAATAGTTTCGAGATTACACTATCTATAGAAAAACCTTTAGCTTTTAACATGTGTTTCTAAATGCATTGGAGCTTAAGCAGACTATCATTTAATTTACGCTGTTAAGCTGCAAGATCATGACAATTGAAGTGCTGTTAATTTTACTAGGAATACCCGATATAAAAAGACCTTAAAAGGTAAGCATACATGTATAGTATGCATGTAGCCAATCAACAAGGAATCTGATTTTTTTTTTTTGGATTTCATTAATAGATGTGTATAATGCACACAGGCATAGGTGGATCCAGGGGGACCTCGGGGGCCCAGGCCCCCCCCCCCCTTTTGGCAGAAAAATTTGGTTGAATATATTTTGGAAATCAATGAAGCATGACCAAAGCGGGCCCCCTCTTAGGCCAGTCAGTGGGCCCCCTCTTTTCAGAATCTCTGGATCCGCCTCTGACAGGATAAGCAGTAGTAAAAACTCCTTTCATTTAAAAGGGCAGTTCTTTCAAATTGATTTAAAAAACTTAAAAACAAAAGATAAAATTACATATAAATACAGGAAATTAATTTAAATTAATAAAAATCTGTCGAAGTCAAAAATGGCCGGATTTTGTTAAACAGGAAGTAGGTGAGCGACATACCTGAAATCGTATCCCATGTTATGGGACCCCACCCTGATGCTGTATACCAAATATCAAGTGGCTGTGATAAGTAGTTGCTGAGAAAACTGTTAAGAAAATTTCTTCCCTGCCCGCATGCCGCCCACCCCCAGCCCGCCCAACATTCACCATTTTATAACCCAGATTTTTCACTCTGTGAAATCCGGCCAAAAATGAATGAAATAATTCATATATAAATTTTGTAAGCATAGTTAAGATGAGATGACTCACAAAACTACAAGATAGATTTCAGAACAGATTTTTATGAGATATAACCTCTTTATAATTAAATTGCATGGTTTCTGTTGAAAGACAGATTTGACAACACTTTGTTGAATATCCCACCATTATGGACTTGACAACACTTTGTTGAATATCCCACCATTATGGACTTGACAACACTTTGTTGAATATCCCACCATTATGGACTTGACAACACTTTGTTGAATATCCCACCATTATGGACTTGACAACACTTTGTTGAATATCCCACCATTATGGACTTGACAACACTTTGTTGAATATCCCACCATTATGGACTTGACAACACTTTGTTGAATATCCCACCATTATGGACTTGACAACACTTTGTTGAATATCCCACCATTATGGACTTGACAACACTTTGTTGAATATCCCACCATTATGGACTTGACAACACTTTGTTGAATATCCCACCATTATGGACTTGACAACACTTTGTTGAATATCCCACCATTATGGACTTGACAACACTTTGTTGAATATTCCACCATTATGGACTTGACAACACTTTGTTGAATATCCCACCATTATGGACTTGACAACACTTTGTTGAATATCCCACCATTATGGACTTGACAACACTTTGTTGAATATCCCACCATTATGGACTTGACAACACTTTGTTGAATATCCCACCATTATGGACTTGACAACACTTTGTTGAATATCCCACCATTATGGACTTGACAACACTTTGTTGAATATCCCACCATTATGGATTTGACAACACTTTGTTGAATATCCCACCATTATGGACTTGACAACACTTTGTTGAATATCCCACCATTATGGACTTGACAACACTTTGTTGAATATCCCACCATTATGGACTTGACAACACTTTGTTGAATATTCCACCATTATGGACTTGACAACACTTTGTTGAATATCCCACCATTATGGACTTGACAACACTTTGTTGAATATCCCACCATTATGGACTTGACAACACTTTGTTGAATATCCCACCATTATGGACTTGACAACACTTTGTTGAATATCCCACCATTATGGACTTGATAACACTTTGTTGAATATCCCACCATTATGGACTTGATAACACTTTGTTGAATATCCCACCATTATGGACTTGAAATAGTTATCAAAGCAGTTGCTAGTGAACAAGCAGTCTGCACCGTTAGCCGCTAGTCAGATGCCCCAGACTAGTAAAAATTTGTTCGGACTAGTGAAAAATAGCCAAGATTTTATATAGACATTTAAGGAAAAACCTTTAAAACTTGTTGCCGGACTACTTGTTGAAAAAGTTTTTGGTGCAGACTGACAAGAATATTTCCAAAAGACATAATGCCCCATCTTGCAACATTTTGGAAGGAGTCTGATGGACTGACGGACCCAAACCCTATATGACCCCCTAGTTTTGTAGATGGAGCATAAAAAACTCCTAGATTTTCATCCAAGTTTCTTAATAAATATATGGGACAAATCTTATTTTTATTTTTTTTTATCTGAATATGATAAAACATGCTGCCATTTTAAAAGAATTAACCAATAATTTACATAATTTGGCAAGAAATCAAAATAAAATTTGTTGACGGGGCTGAAAAATTGGGACAGGAGGGATGAGAATCGAGGATTTCTTTTATATTGGCCTAATCCATATGGTACAATTAGTCAATAATGTTCATTTGCTGAAAAAAAAAACAATATTGCATTAAAATATCCATTAAGACAATAGTCCAAAAAAAGAATAAGACAATATATGTAAATGAATCTTGGTTTAATCAGGAATGATTTTGTCTGTAAAAGATTTTTTTCTATTCAAGAAAAAACCTATTATAGAATATGCAAATAAATTGGGACTCCAAATCAATGTGAATAAATGAATCGGATTTAATTTCCTTAGAAAATCCCCATGAATGTCACTTGACTTAGAGAAGTCATTAATCTTGATCAGGCTTTAAGGCAATGTCAGATTTAAAGGCAATATGGTTTTATCTCCCAGATAACTTAAGTATAAAAAGACAAATCCAACTGATGATCATGATGATGGTAAGTCAGGTGTTTTTTATTTATTTCCTGAGACCTAAATCTAAATTTGTGGGTTAAAAGAAAAACCCAATATAAAACCCAACAAGTTAAAATTTTGTTGTTGAAGAAAGTACTAACTCAAAATTGAATGCAGTGCCACAGATAATTTATTCTCATAAAAATAAATTATAACCGTATGGCAGGTTATTTTGGCAGGTCGACAGAAATCACTAAACAGATCTTGCAAAATTAGTCTTTTTATTGATATTATAAACAAACAAATTTTTAGCCTTCCCTCATGTCTTTATGATACAAAAACAGCAAAAATTTCCGCTATCCAGTATATGGTATCTATTTCATTCATAGACTGAGAGTCCATAAAGTAAATAAGACCTTCTGAGCTACAATTAGATCATCATAGTCATTGACAGTTAGTTTTTTTCAAAATGGTCTGAAATTTATCATTTTTCTGTACAAAATGAACAGAAGTGACCTATCTAAAAATCAATTTTACAAGTCATCTATGATGTCAATTTTAATCTCAGTCCAACAAACTTTACAGTACATAGGCAATTTGTCCTTATTTTATAAAGTTAAATAAACATTCATCTCAATTAACACTAATTTAACAATAATGAAAAAAAACTTATTAAATGTAAAACATGTTAAATGAACTTTAGTTTAACGTTAGAATTTCACATGTTAATTTAGTGTTAAACATTTAATGTTAATTTAGTGTTAATGTTTTTAACATAAATTTTCCTGTAAAATAATGTGCAGCGTCAAAAAGTTAAACTTTAACATTAACTTAATACGCAGCTAGATTAACACAAATTTAATGTTAATTTTCAATGTTAACGAAATTGCCTGTGTACCGTTTATATCATCCTCGGAAACCCAGGGTTTCTTCTCTCGCTTACTCATTCATCACCCCTGGGACATAACGCATAAAATACTTCGTTTTTGATAGTTTTGTATGGAGCTTTCTGAATGGTTTCTTTAGATTTATCTAATGCGATTTAAACATGTTTCTTTATATAAATAATATCAAGTTCAAGATAGATCCTGAACTCTGAACGAATAATTTCATACCAAATGTCCCAGGGGTGATGAACGAGTAGGCGAGGGAAGAACCCCTGGGTTTCCGAGGATGCTTTAATATATCCACAATTTTCTTGTCATATTAACAACTTGTAACTCAGGACTTTGAGAGTTAATACAAGTACAAGATTCCAGTTTTATTTGCAACAATAAAGGCCGGATTGTCACTTAATTTGAAGATTCTTATTGCTTTCTCTCTTGTCCTTAATATAAAACCCAAAAGGGATGCTTTACATCAAATTTCAAACGATTTCCCACCAAAATAAATAAATCTTTAATTTCAGTCAACATCTTGCCGATTTCTTAACGACAGACGACAAGGAACACGATAAAACGAAATGAAAATATTCTCTCCGAAGAATTGCTTCTGTAATTTGATAAAGTCAAAGACTGGAGCTATTCACGTTTATTGCTTTCGATGGAAATTTAATTATTTTGCGAAGACAAATCATACAAATTGTCTTACTGTGTTTGTAATGAAATTTGATACAAAGCTGTATGAGTTTTCTCTTAAATGTTTTGACATTTTCTTATTATTTGAGATCAAAAAATAGATTCAGTAATACTGTAATATGATAGGAGCCAGAAATCAAATTAAGTCAATTGTTTTGGTTTCCACGCTTAAAATAACCAGCAGGGATTTGTCGTTAGGTTTCTGGTGATGGCGTGCACAGGAAGAGTAGTAGAGGAATCCCCTCCAAGGTGTGCTCTCAAAGGCTGATCTAGGACCCCCCCACACGTTTGACAAAAAAAAATTTGGTTAGGAACTGTTTGAAACAAGAGGTCCCTGAGAAGGTTTTTTTATAATTGCACCCCCCGTCTGAAAATTTCTGGATCTGCCACAGGTTCTGATGCATATACCTTGTTAGTTTTTGGTGTTTTGTCAATTCTTATTATTTGAGATAAAAAATGGCCAGATTTTATTAAACAGGAAGTAGGTGAGCGACAGACCTAAAATCGAATCACAAGTTATGGGACCCCACTCTGATGCTGTATACAAAATATCAAGTGACTGTGATTAATAGTTGCTGAGAAAACTGTTATGAAAATTTTTTCCCGGCCCGCACGCCACCTGCCGCCCACCGCTCACCATTTTATAACCCAGATTTTTCACTCCGTGAAATCCCGCCAAAAATTCAGTAAAGATTCAGTAATGTAGTAATATGATAGGAGCCAGAAATCAAATTAAGTCAATTGTTTTGGTTTCCACACAGGGAGAGTCTAGTAGGGGACCCTCCTGAGGTGTGGCTAGCAGAACTTTTTCTGATTGTGGGTTTTGGTGCATTTCTTGTTTTGGTTTGTTTCCATTTAATATTTGAGCTAAAGGGGTGTGGTTTTTTTTTCTATATATTTTAGCAAAAAAAGCAGGGGGTAATATCACACCCAAGTTTCCATGGCCTTGACTGTTTATTCATAATGATGACATACTATGAACAACACTCCCCACCCAATATTGAATTCTAGTTTGACAAATAATTTCAAAAGTCCAATTATCTCCCATCCATGATCATGATGACTTCTTGGTTTAAACCATATTAAAATGACTGAGAAAAGTAGGCTGTCAGCAAAACCTAGTGACTTAAACAGAGTTATACACTGTACATTGTATGCCCCATATATTTTTTTTCATTACAGTACCTTATGCTGTTTTAATGTGTTTGTTTTTCAGGTGAATTAAACATTTTTTCTGACACTAACATTTTTGTGGTTGACTTTAAAGTTAGAATAATCGAACCTTTTATCCATTTGCCATTTCTTTTTTCTGACACTAACTTTGTTGTGGTTGACTTTAAAGTTACAATAATCGAACCTTTTATCCATTTGCCATTTCAATGCAGTGTTTGCTCTGTGTTAATTAAACCTTTTGCAGGCTTTATCTTCTTATTGACATGTCCAATGAAGGGATTTTAATTAACTTAAACAAACATATTTTGTGGAGGGGAATTCAATGCCTTAATTAATTCCCAAGACAAACAGATTTGTCAAAATGAAAAAAATATTGAATCATTTGGCATGTTTGGTGCTAAAAGTTTATGGACCAGTTTGTTTTAAGGCCAATATAAAAAATCTATCATCGGATTCTCAAATTCTTTTTTGACTTACAATATGTGTTAAACAGGAAGTAGATGATTGAAAGACCTGAAAACGTATCCCACCATATGGGACCCCTGCCTGAAGCTACATACCAAATACCAAAAGCCTACAATTAATAGCTGAGAAAATTTTGATCACTGACTGACTATCCAGGCTTGATTTCATGTAACAGGCAATAGACAGTTAATTTGTAAACTGGAAATCATGATACCAAACTTTAACAGGCTGATGAAAAGCTGTTGAGAAACCTGTTCCAAAATAATTTGGCCCACCCAATCACCAAACATCAAGAGGCCTATGAAAAGCTGTTGAGAAACCTGTGTTACAAAATATTTTCACTGTCAAAACTTCTCCATTACTCTTAACCTGGAATACTGTACAAGGGCAAATTATCGCGAGGAGTTTATTTTCGCTAATTTCGCGACCATAACAAATTCGTGAAAATATCCCCATCACATAAATTACATTAAGAAGGGCCCAATGTTCCATGATCAAATAAAATGCAAAATTAAAACCTCGCAAATGCATTTTGGTACTGAAAACGCAAAATTTAAACCATGCGAAATTATCCCTTTTACCATATTAACACTTTGTGAATTCCTGGCTTCTGCAACGGAAGGCAATGATGCAGATCCACTCAAGATAAAGCCCTCCATTGATGACATGTTACTGACCCTTAAGGATATGTAAATTGACAGTTCCTAATTGGGAAGCATCTCAATTTTTATGTCCAATTTCACAGCTGATCTATGGCTGAAGGATATTTTATATAATTTACTATAGCTAACAAAATCTATTGTCACAACTGCATGTGGCCAGACAAAAAGTATGAATGCTTCTGGTATCTGTGACTGCCTGTAGTGGGAAGCCAGTAATACTGATCCCCCAAATATATGCGGTATTGATGACCCTTAGGGATATGTAAATTGACAGTTCCTAATTGGGACGCATCTCAATTTTTACGTCCAATTTCACAGCTGATATATGGCTTAAGGGTAATTACTATTAGCTAAGAAAATCTATTGTCACAACTAAGGCCTAAAAAAGGATGAGTGCTTCTGGTGTCCCCCTGTAATGGAATAAAGCCAGTAATACTGATCCCCCCAAATTTTGCCGTATTGATGACATTGGCTTGCTGACCTTTAAGATACACTGTATGTAAATTGACAGTAACTAATTAGTAAGCATCTCAATTTTTTCGTCCAATTTCAAAGCTGATCTAGGGCTGCATGATTACTACCACTAACAAAATCTATTGTAGAAATAAACCTTTTATTAAGACGTTTCGGCCATAGGCCTTCATCAGTTACACAAAATACTCCTGTACTACATTTTTTTATCTATGACGTCACACTACTATAACTATGACGTCATAATTGTACCAATGACATTAGATTCAATACAAGTTGAAAGGATGACAGTCAAAATGTAGCACAGGAGTATTTTGTGTAACTGATGAAGGCCTATGGCCGAAACGTCTTAATAAAAGGTTTATTTCTATGATTGGATTTGAATAAAATTCCCTATGGATTTTTAAGAAACAAAAAATCTATTGTCACAACTGATGCCAGAAAAAAGTTTGAGTGTTAAGGGTTACAATGATGTTGCTTGAAAAATAGATTAATGGTAAACTATTTTATTCTTAAAATTTATTACATATAAATAAACAAATTAAAGAAAATTATTATTTGCATTTGTTTTGAAAGAAAATAGGGTTCATTTTCTTGTTTACTTCTTAAAAATCAAAAGAAATCTTTAATATTTTAAGGAAAATGTAATTTTACCAAAATTACTCCGAATATGTGATGAATGTATTTATAAGTATAAACTGTAATAATCTTTTGGTTCATAGAAGTATAAACTAAATTTTTCATGGTGCACCATGAAAAATTTAGTTTATGCTTCTAAATTTAGTTTATTCTTCTATGAACTATAAACAATTTAGTTAATGCTTCTATGATCCAAAAAATTATTACAGTTGACACCATGAAAAATTTAGTTTGTAGTTCTATAATGACTAGTGATCCATAGTGTGGTATTCAAACTAGGGCCTTAAACCACTCAGCCATCCGCCTTAAGGAGATTTGGGCTAATGCTCTTTAAGCCTTCAGGGTTCAGGTCATTCTTGCCCTGCATAACAGTCTTAATATTAACAATCATATTTTGTGGACAATGAAATCCCTTGGCCATTCTGACCATCAATGAATAATTATAGAGATGATTTATGAACCTCCATTATTGGAGATCCATCTTAATCTATGAGGGTGCCAATGGGGTTCAAAGAATTAAAACAAATTATGCATAAACAAATGTAGAGAAAAGCAAGGAAAGAGTATACAATTATGACCCTCAAAAAACATCTTATTAAGAATAACATGAATAATGAAAAAAGATTTCAAAAATATCAATAGAGAATAAAGAGCAAAAAAAATCAAGAATAGAAAATATAGGGCACATGATTTCAAGAACAAAGAATAATGGGCAGTGATTTTCAAGAATAGAGAATAAAGGGCAAAACATTTTTTTAATAATTGCAGAATTGAGGACACACTCATCCAGACCCTCGCCTATTATTGGAGACTTGTCTCAATCTATTTGTCAGTGGTTCATATTACATTATGTCTGAATATGAGTTATCATCGAGGTCTATCAATATTTAACGAGTGGAGAATTTCATCAATATTAATAAAGACAGAGGCAAGCTTTCTATGAAAACATCTGAATAAATGAATTGTTTTATCATGATGAAAGTAGATAAAGATAATTTGGCATTGGTAGAGCAAAATTAAAATGTAAAATACCCAAAACTACGGTAGATAAAACATAACTAAGAAAGAGCCAAAATTTTTCTACCTGCAGTGAATGTCCTTAAACATGTCAGAAGCAAGAAACAAATATTAGATGAAGCCTTCCCTGGAAGGCATATCATGCATATGTCCTCTGCATATCTATGTTTTCTTGTAAACAGGAAGAAGATGAGTTATTGGGCATAAAAATGCTATACACTATAAAGCACTATAGGTTGAAGCTGCATGTAATTTTCCTGAAAAAAGTGACAGAAATTTGTATTATTTTATAAAATATTAAGTATTTATCAAACATGAGGAAGTTATTTTTCAGGCATAAAATCAAAAAAATACATGGGATAATCACATATGTGATAAAAAGCTAAATGGCAAATATTAAGAGGGTGTAGCATGTAGTTGATCTGAAAACTGTTGCACTGGGCTACATAAAAAGAAGAAATAACCACAAACAATGAAGGGATTTTCTGTTACCACTATTTTCCTAAGATCATTCACATACATGTATGCAAATTTAGCATGTTGAATGAGTATTAAGGTAATTTGATCAGTTTTATAAATGGACTTTTATAAATATTCATTTTCTCCATATCCTTAGATTGTATAAAATATTGATAGAGCTCTCTATCTTTAATATTGTCCACATAAAAGTCATGTAAGTTATAAATTTCTAATGAGAGGAAAACTGACATTAATAATGCCAAGCATGTACAATTATATATTTTAGATTTATTGTACGTGCATGTTATGCAGAAATTGAATAATAAACCAAATAAACTGACTATTTACCTAAGCTGAAGGGAGTGGCATGTTTTTTCATTGATTTTCCATTGGAAATCTGGCTTCACACACAAGCCTACCGACCATGCAAGGGCCTCATTATATAAGCCAAACAGCCGTTGGTCAAAAGATATATTTTTTTATTTTACCATACAAAACAATGCAAATAATGGAAAAAAAATATTCTCAATATTCTTAATTTTCTTTTATATAATTAAAAAACAAATTCCCTCCTTCAATTAAATTATTGGTTGATCCTTAATCATATGACAAGTCTTTTCTTTTTCATTGCAAATGATGAATACAGATATTGGTTAGTATAAATGGAAAGAATTCAAAGGGGGTGGTAAAGGGGGGGTACGTGCACGGATGAACGGCCAATAAAAAATGACAATCACGATGAACGGCCAATAAAAAAATGATAATCACGATGAACGAAAAATGAAATAGAGAAACACGATGCACGATGAACCTCCATGCACGGCTGAACGGGAAATAAAAATTGCTCAACACGATGCACGGAAAAAACCCTTTACCACCCACTTCAAACATGTTGATGTTTTGCAGGAATTGAATAAAATTCTAATTCTACGAGTTTTTCTTTGTAAACAAGAGTTAACACTAATTTGTCTCGCCTGCCGGCACCATCAGAAACAATTATTCTTTCTTACTTCCACTATACTTTAAATTTACATGGATTTTCAGTTTCTGAGATCAAAAAATGTTTATAGAACTTAAACATTGCAAATATATGCAATAAAAATAATCAAAGTCACTCAACCGGAAAATCAAGGTCAAGGTCAAAAGATGAGGATGTAACTGTGCTAATCTACTACTGAGGCATAAGCATACCAAGTTTCATCAACCTAGGACTTACAGTTCTTTAGATATGGAGGTGCTTGCAAAACTTTTCCATTAATATTATATGTATTGAAAATTGTCAAAGTCACTCAACTGAGAAATCAAGGTCAAGGTCAAAAGATGGGGATGCAACTGTGCTAAGCTACTACTGGGGGATATGCATACCAAGTTTTATCAACCAAGGACCTATATTTCTTGAGATATGGAGGTGCTTGCAAAACTTTTCCATTGCTATTATATGTATTGAAAATTGTCAAAGTCACTCAACCGGAAAATCAAGGTCAAGGTCAAAAGATGGGGATGCAACTGGGCTAAGCTACTACTGGGGCATATGCATACCAAGTTTCATCAACCTAGGACCTATAGTTCTTGAGATATGGAGGTGCTTGCAAAACTTTTCCATTGCTATTATATGTATTGAAAATTGTCAAAGTCATTCAACCGGAAAATCAAGGTCAAGGTCAAAAGATGGGGATGCAACTGTGCTAAGCTACTACTGGGGCATATGCATACCAAGTTTCATCAACCTAGGACTTGTAGTTCTTGAGATATGGAGGTGCTCATAAAACTTTTCCAAAAAGTTAACGCCGCTGTCGCCGCCGTCGCCGCTGCCGCCGGTAAAGTAACACCTATGTCCCGCTCTGCTTCGCAGGCGAGACAAAAATGGATAAAGATATTTGTCTAAGCCTAAAAGGGACTTAGTCATTCTAAATGGAGACATTCAGACTATTTGTTCGGTGGGAAAACTAAATATCTAGATGAATGGGTCTGTTTATCTATTGGAAATTTGATGAATGTTTAGTGGAAAATACTTCTTAGCAATAAGTAGGACCTAGAAATTGTGTCTATAGGTCAAAAATTGCCCATCCATTCACAAAATATCATTGATCCTCAGCATGTACATGTAGTACCCTTAAATTTGATGTGGGAGACTAGAGTTACAATGCTATTTCCTTTTTTGTTAAGAGCCACATGGAAGGGCTATTTATATCATTTTTAGGCTACCAATCTAAAATTCTGAGACTGATATACATTGTAATGCTCATTGTATATTGTTTGCTACAACCTTAGTAATTTATAACTATTTGAGCTTACATTTATATCTTATCATAAAAAATAAGAGCATGAATTTGTCAATATGATCAAGACTTAATATTTCTTTTTTCCTTTTTTAATTTCAGACCACCATTTACATGTTCAGTTATCAAAGAGAAAGGATTTCAAGGACAATCACTGATATAGTCATCTAAGTATTAACGTTTTGTGCTGCTAAAGATATTGTTTAACATAAGTTTTGGAAAACTAAATTGGAACATTCAACATTGAATAATTGTGACTGGTAATTCTTAGAAAGGGCAGGCTCAATAAAAGAGTTGGAAGTACTGTGACATACCATATATCTGTATGACTCTATGGATTTTCTTTAAACACATCTCAAGTTTGGATTCAGAGCTGCTGGGCTGGCTCATATTTTTATCTTTAAATTCTAACTTGATATTTATAGAACATGTAGAAATAGCATAGAAATTTCAATTCAGGAGCTGTTGCATTTTTTTCAATGAGATCTCTACCCAATTAGACCATGCAATGCTACTACAAACAAACTTCAATGTGAACGAAAGTTTCCATCTCGTGAAAAATTTGAGCCATATCACAGAAAGTTCAGGATTAAATTATTCAACAATCAACGTTACAAACAAAACATTAGATTTTGTTACCATGGCAACGCTTCAACCTAGTTATCGACATATTGTTAATGAAGATGTGATGGAAGACGATACAATTTTACACAAAACTGCAGTTCTGGTAATCATGAGCATTTTGATATTTATCTCCCTTTCTATTTCCGCTGTGGTTTTAGTGTTTTGTAAGAAAAAGAACACAGTCTTCACATACCAAAAACCTGAGGATACCAACAAAGAATATGGGTATGAAATGGAGGACATTTGTACTGACAACAGCTCTTCTGATTCGTCAGAAAATGAACCAATCAGATCACACACTTTTCCATCAATAACTGATTTGAAGACTTCAAAACATGAAGTGAAATACAAGTTTATTCCTAAATCAAACACCTTTTCGTGTCTGGAATATTGCGGTCGTGATAAAAGCTACGATTCTTGTTCACAATCAGAAAGTCACTTATCAAGCTCCTCTCCAAGTCTAAACTTCAATTCCCTGACAATAACAGTGGATGTGGAACCAGGCCAAAAATCTCAATCTTCAGAATGTTTGACAGATTGTTCAACATGTGATGACTATTCAAGTGTTTCTGTGAAACAGATTAAGGAAGAGTCTCTTTCAAATTCAGAAGAACGTTTAAAAGGTGCTATACCATGGGATTTTGAAAATTCTGCTGACATCAGCACAAACCAAATTACCTCAGTATTCAAAACCAATTCTGACGATTCAATAGAGCAGCTACATAATTATAGTTCAAATCAGGACAAACTGAAACCAGGGGAAAACCCAAAAGATAAAAATAGAAGTCTTCACTGTTATAAAAATACAAAATTTGATAAGCAGTTTCCAGAACTGAGTGAAGATTCTTTGACAATTCTACAGCCATTACTTGGCAATAGAGAACAGTCTGATGAGCAGGAATAACCAAATCAAAAATAAATAAAAACATGTATGAAGATCGGACTCTGATTTTGAGAAGTAACAGTACACCAAGATACATACATGTACCATGACTGCAGGATTCAGACATTTTTTTAAAGTGGGGGGGGGGGGGTGGGGGGGCGATCACATTCTATAATTAATAAATACCCCGCTAAAGATATATACTGTGGTTTCATTATTTTTCCTGGGGTATCAATATTGGTGTTTTTCATGAGTGAGGCTGATCCACAAAATTTGATTACCAATGCAAAGGAAATTCAACTTTGTGATTTGCAAACTGCAACTTCTGAACCACAAATTTATGAACCCATAAACTTTCATTTTTTAACAATCCATGTAAATAGGTGTGTAGCAAATTAAATGAATCCACAGTAATTTATTTTAATCTATTGCTCTTTATTGCACCGGAGGTTGTTGGGTCTAGAAAAATTGTAATAAACTGTGGCGGATCCAGAAATTTTCAAACAGGGGGGGGCACGCAATTATAAGAAACCTTCTGGGACCTCTTGTTTCATACAGTTCCTAACCAAATTTCAAACGTGCCCGGCACACCGGTCCTAAGCCAACTCGAAAGTGAAGCGTTTTGCTGATCAGGTTCCAATGCGATTTTCGTGTGTCCAGCATTCAATGAAATTGATTTCTAACAAATAGTAAACTTTTCATTGATCTCTACAAAAAAAATTGCTTAAAACCCCCAAAATTCTTCAGTTTCTACTTTGTTTTACATAAAAAATATGATACTTCAAAACATTATAAAACATTTGGTTTCATTTTGTAATTAAACTTGGACACAATTAAACCTGGTTTTACAAAAGATATAATCAAATTCCTCAACTGAAAGCTAACTGTTGTCATGACATCCAAGCACTTGTTTTTTTAAAGTTTTTATGTCCCATCTAAAAGGGGGAATAAAGTGTCTGGCTTTGATCGTCCTTGCCAGATGGGACATTATGTCTCCTTTTGTTAATCTCTTGACACTTTTTTTTAAATACATGTAAGTTTAAAGGTGGGGCATCATATCTTTTGTCCATGTTCTTCTTCTGGTAATTCAAGGATTAACTTAGACAGGTTTACAATTTATTCTGAATTCAGTTTAGACAGGTTAAGGACATTAAGAGTTCAGTGTAGAACAGTTTAACATGTTATCCTTACCTTAATGACCTTGGCTAGAGAATCAGCTCCTTTAGAGGTCAGACTACACCCAGTAAAGTTAATCGAGTTGATGGTGGTGGAGTTCTTTATACCTTTACACAAAACTACAAAAATATAGAAATATATATGTATACAGTACACAAAGTCTATCAAAGTCAAAAATGGCGGAGAATCATTAAACAGGAAATTTGTGATAAACTGACCTGAAATTGAATCCTACAGTTATATACTGTACGACCCCTCTGCTTGATGCTACATTACAAATATTAAGATCCTGCATTCAGTAGTTGCTGATTAAACTGTAATGAAAATCTATTCCCCTACCCCAGGCATGCCAAAATTAAAATTTTATAACCCAGATCTTTAATTCTGTTTATTAAAGTCAAAAAAGCCCAAATAATCTTAAAACCACAATAGAATATGTAAACCTACTTATTTACACAACTACATTATGTCACAAAGATTGTATAAAAATTTTAAAATCTATTGACGGTTTAAGAGTAGGTGCAGGTAAGAGATGGGTACCTCCTTGTTGTCTAATGGCCAAGTTCATGTTTTGCTTTGGGAAACCCCAAAAATTCATCAGATCAAATTATAAAATAGTAGGTCATGTCGGTACACTGCACTGTACACATTATGTCTTGAATATTGTGTAAAAGTTTCATGAAATCCAATGAGGAGTTTAGGAGGAGTTGCGAATAAAGGATGGGTACCCTAAGGTGTAACAGAACGATGGACACAGGGATATGGAGAGATGAACAGATACCCTATCACTATTTACCCCTAACTTTTCAAGTGGCGAGAATAAAAATAACATATTGGCTTTACATGTTTGTCAGTGTGTGTGTTAGGTTTAAATGCCCTTTCTGTCGCACCTAGGCCATATGGGCGGTAAGTTTTTATGGTAGAGAAAACCAGAGAACTCAGGGATAACTATCGACCTTGGGCAGGCAACTGACAAACCTCATTACATACATGTGGGGAATATATTTTTAATCAAATGCATTATTTAATCTAGGGCAAATTTCAAAACATTGACCAGCAACCACTGGTCACATGGACTTCCACTGGTTGTGAATTTTTAAGTGCAGTTCTCTGTAAGAATCAGGCAAAATCGAAAATGTTTGAATCATGATTTTAAAAACACACAGTTTTGACATTAAATTGTCATTCAAAATAGCCTTCTAATGAAGAAACAAACATTAGTTGTTGTCTTGAATGTCAGAGGGTGGAGAAAAAATTTCTGTTACAATGACATGATTGATAGGTATTTAGTATGACTAGACACGAGTTATCTCCCTTAGATCCAAATTTTATATGCATTTCAACTGAAATATATCTCAAATTTTTTACACTTTTGAGTAGTGCCAATGCATTTTTTGTTATTTTTTTAAGCATTTTGAACAGTATTTTGAAGCCAAACATGTGTGTTTTTTTAAATCATGATTCACTCATTGCCTGATTCTTACAGAGCACTTAAATTGTAGCTGATTTGTACAAGCTGTTTTGCAGACACCTATCCCACATCTCATTATTTTCTATGTATATTGTTAAAGGGAAATTTTTTAATGGTATACATAGTTGTGATTTCTGAACTTTTATTGAAAAAGAGGGATATGAGGTAAATACAAATAAATGCATGACACAAGATCAATCCTATTTTGTATGCAATTACCATATAGCAGGGTTATTTTTGCCAGTCGACAGAAACCATGAAAATATCAATTAAACGCAAATAATATACAAACACATTCACAAACCGCAATGATAAAACCCGCAAAATTTTTTCGCATGACTAATCACACAAAAACCACGAAAATTTCGCCCCACAATATAACCTGCCATACAAGGTACTGTATGGTGCCCAAAAATTCCTACTTTCTAACCCTGTTACCCTGTGGGGTGCCTCTTAAAACTTACTCTCTAGTCCATTATCTCCAATCCGACAGAACTCAAATGATACATGGCTCAAGGTTGAGTTTTTTCCTAAGCCCTGTAAAAAAACAAGTTAATAATCTTTTTGAAAAGGATTTGTATGTCCCATACATACCATACTATGAAAAAAGGGGGCATGAAATTTTCAGGTCTGTTCGTCTGTCCGTCGGAAATGTTTGGAGATTGGGCATTACGTTCTCTGGAGATATACTTGTTTTAATTGGCATGAGAGTGGGGTTTTAGGAATAGATAATAATGCCAAAAACATCTTTAGATAAAGAATAATACCAAACAAGAGTTAACACTAAAAGTATGTCTCGCCTGCCGGCACCATCATTAAAATCAACGACCTAAGTTTTCATTTCTTGATATAAACACTAAAAGTGTCTGTATACCAAGTATCAGATGCTTAGCTATAATACTTTACAAGCAATTCATTGTCCACAAAAGTCTTACAAAAAAGTTTACAGCCTGAAAAAAGACCAAAGTTCACTGAGTCACTGGAGCCTGAAAATGAGGTCAGGGTCACAAGGCATGCTGACAATTGCATAGACCATAACCTGAACTGTCTGTATACCAAATATCAGATGCCTTAGCTATTATACCTTTCGCCCACAAAAGTCTTACAATAAAAAGCTTCGCCGAGCGCAGCATGATATGACCGCAACATGTTGAACCCTATACGTTTTAGGCCCAATATGGATAGTCAATTGCTCTGGACACATGCAGCCCATGGTGGACTGACAAAGGTATTTGACACATGCAGCTTTTGGTGGACTTTCCACTTACAATCTAAAAGGAATTGGTTTTTTCGAAAGGAGATCAAAATTAGACCACAAATTTTCCATTTTGGCCCTAATTACATAAAAGGGGGGAAAAAGGGGGGGGGTTGCAAAAATTAATTCTCAATTTTGTATCCACTATTTGACAAGAATTCAAAATCGGATCATAAGTTAAAAAGTTTCGATTTTGGTCCCTTTTGGCCCCTCATTACATAATTAGGGGGAAAAGGGGGGTGGCAAAAATTGATTCTCAATTTTGTATCGCTATTTGACAAGAACAAACATGCAAAAAAAAATTTCAAAATCGGACCACTAATATAAAAGTTTCGATTTTGGCCCCTTTTGGCCCCTAATGACATAACGGGGAAAAAGGGACCCGCAAAAGTTCATTGTTTACTTGTAAGAAACATTCTACACAAATTTCACAGCAATAGGCCAGTTAGCAAAAAAGTTATGGTGGAAAAAATAAAATATTTGAATTTTTTGCCCCTTTTGGGCCCCTTATTTTGAAACAAATAAAGGGGGGACCCCCAAAATCAATCCTATACACCCTTTTATGTCAAGGAACATTAATGTCAAAGTACAAAGCAATAGGATGACTAGAACTAAAGTTATCGTGGCAACAAACATAAAAGTAACATTTTTGGCCCCTTTTTGGCCCCTAATTTCAAAACCAAAACAGGTGGGACCCCCAAAATCAATCCCATCCATCCTTTAATAGTAAGGAATATCATTATGAAATTTCATTGCATTCTGATTACTAGAACTAAAGTTATTGTGTATACACTAAAGTTAACAGACAACGATGACAGCATCATATATACCATTATATGTCCACAATTTTTTTGCCGTCGTATAAAAAAGTTTTCGGCCTGAAAAAAGACCTAAGTTCACAGAGTCACTGGAGCATGAAAATGGGGTCAGGGTGGCACAACATGTTATCAGTTGTGTAGAGCTTAATCTGAACTGTCTGTATACCCAATATCAGATGCCTTACTTAACTATTACACTTTTCCAGCAATTCATAGTCCACAAAAGTTTTACAAAAAAGTTTACGGCCTGAAAAAAGACCTAAGTTCACAGAGTCACTGGAGCTTGAAAATGGGGTCAGGGTCACACGGCACGGTGACAGATGCCTAGCTATTATACTTTTCCAGCAATTCATTGTCCACAATAGTCTTACAAAAAAGTTTACATCGCCGGAAAGTAATACCAATGTCTCGGCGTCGCAGCCGAGACAAAAAACCTGAAGAATAGAGAATAATGACCCTTAAGGTATAAAGCATAATTAGAAAAGTGGCCAACACATTCAAAGAATATATAATAATGGGCAAAGAAATTAATGAACACGAAATTGATGACAACTCCATCCACACCCTCAATAAGTGTTTTGTGAGAGACAGACCCTGAATCTATTTTAAAAGTAAAATTATTGCAGACCTGTTAACCTAATTTTATGCCTATCAGTAAGATTGTGGGTATTTTTCAAACTTTACCAGTAAATTTTAAAATAGCCATTGAGTGCCAGTATTTTTCAAACTTTTTCAGTAATCATGGTAATACATGTATCAACTTCGAATGCCAGAAACTGAAAGCTTACAAAACCTGCCTTTGAGTAATTTTTATTTAAAAAAGTCATTTTGAACCATATTGCAGACAATCTAAAGATCCAGAATTGGAAAAAAAACTTTTCGTTTTGACATTTTTTGTCAACAACATGCTATTTTGATGTTTTATTAAAACGCTTTTACAATTTAATGTTTTGAATAAAGTGCTCAACTGATTCAGATCAGTGGTTAATAATTTTCTAGATTTCATTTGACAAAACAGGGGTGCAAATTAATATTGGAGAGCTAAAGGTCGAGGACTTTCTGAAGTTCTAGGTGGAAAGTCCACCAGATGTTTTTTATAAGGTCCTCATTAGGAGTAACTGTAAATACATGCAGGTCCAGAACTTTTGTTTATAGGTTTAAAAAGGTCATAGACCTGTATCAAAAATTGAAGGTCCCAGACCTCGGACCAGTGCTAATTTGACCCCTGAAAAACAAATTCTTATAGACAATTTTGTTTCTAACAGTAAAATCAGCATGTACCACCATAAAGCATCATTCTTTTTACGTTTACCCTAAAAAATATGATGGAAACCTAAAAGTAAACAGGTCTGTGATTGATTTAAACATTTCTATGAAGTTAAATGCTCAGGGCCGTGTGTTTTAATTGTGTCACATTGAAGACTGCTGGCCGTCTAACGATCTTCCATTGAGAATTTTTTTAAATTGCTGTTTGTTTACGTAGGTTGGTTGTGTCACATACACTTATTCCACATTTGATTATTGTGCATTAAGGATGTAGGAGGGTAAGCTTTAGAGATTTTTTTACCTTTATTCGGAATTTTCTGGGTTTTCCATCAAAATATAGTAAACACAATTACAATTTTAATTGTGTCACATTGAAGACTGCTGGCCGTCTTCCATTGAGAATTTTTTAATTGCTGTTTGTTTACGTAGGTTGTGTTGTGTACACTAATTCCACATTTGATTATTGTGTATTAAGGATGTAGGAGGGTAAGCTTTAGAGATTTTTTTCATTGATTCCAAATTTTAGGCGTTTTTCCATCAAAATATGGTAAACAAATTTACATGGTGGCCCCAATTTTTCTATTATTTAAGGACTTTATTACATCATTAAGATCTGTTTTACAAATCTATTTCATATTCTAATCACTTTTCACAGGTTTAAGCAGCTAATTTATGTTAATGTTAAAGCTATGAAAAAAGCAGAGAAACCATTTCCCAACAAATTTTGAACTCTTATCATCTTTAAAACTAGTACGATTACCTTTCAATATTTCAAACTGATTTTGTATTTTAAATAATTCCCTTATAATTTAAGGTAATAATTTAAAAATCTCATCCCTTAAAAGTCACCCTCAAACATCCTTAAACATTCATAAGATTTTTTTAGGAGTTATCCTTCTTGTATGTTCTAGATTTTAACCTTGATAAGTGTGGTAAGATCACGTTCTCTCAGGGGCAGACCCTGAAGTTCAAGACAGGTCAGTGTGGGAGTGACAGCCAAACATTCCTTCAAAGTTTTACACAATCTGTACGTTATCTCTTTAGATCGTATGGACGGTGTTCTTCTTTTCTCTATCAGTGCTTTCTTTTCTGAAAACAGATGAATGTAAATCAATAAGTTCATGAAATTAACAATTTAGGGTATTCTGACCATTGTTTTATACAATTAATTAATTTCACAGGCACAACTACAATTAGTCACAAAGATTGTATGAAAATTTCATAAAATCTATTTACAGTTCAAGAGTAGAAGGTAAGAGATGGGTACCCCCTTGTTGTCTAATGGCCAAGTTCATGTTTTGCTTTGGGAAACCCCAAAATTCATCAGATCAAACACTAAAATAGTAGGTACACTGCACACATCTACATTATGTCACATATATTGTGTAAAAATCTCGGAGATTAGGATTTGAGATTCACTTGCTCAAATCCTGGATTTTAGGTTTTCTCTAATTTTATAGTAAACAAAATTCCTTCCAGTTTTACTGACATGAAAACATTTTTAATGGCCAATGCTAATTTTGCACACTATAAGTTTAACAGAGTAGTTAATCAAGAGTTCCGAAAATTTATTTATCTACTGGCCTCTTTGAAGGCTACTGTTGGTTTTCCAAGTTGTAGTTTTTACTAAATCACCACATTTTAAATGAGCTGTGTCATGTACATTTATTCCACATCTCATTATTTTCTATCAGTCAAAATTTGATTCTCAATATTGATTTAGATATTGATTTCTATGTTGAATTGATGAATCAACAATCATTTTAATTCCAGCACCAAAATTGATGACTCTTTTTAAATTATGAGTAATTTTTTTACTAAGAAGTTTATTCATGGTACATGTACATGTATTAGTATTTGATTAAATTTCTGTTTATAAACTAACATGTTTAACAACAATTTAAAGTGTGTGTGTGTGTTGGTATTTAACACCCTTTATCGATGCACCTGGGCCATGTAGGGCGGCCAGTTTTAATGGCGGAGGAAACCGGAGTACCCGGAGGAAACCACCGACCTTGGGCAGGACAGGTAACCGACAAATCTAATCACATAAAGATGGGAAAGTCCCTTTTTTGTTAAATACAAACGGGACTTGAAAAGACTAGGGTT
Source organism: Arcuatula senhousia (assembly GCA_963971305.1). Classification (NCBI taxonomy): domain Eukaryota; kingdom Metazoa; phylum Mollusca; class Bivalvia; order Mytilida; family Mytilidae; genus Arcuatula; species Arcuatula senhousia. The sequence goes on from OZ020314.1 coordinate 8,534,802, forward strand.
AGTCTTGAATCTTATGTCATTCTATTTTTTATCTGAGGACATTCCAAGACAAAACTGCCCTGCATCCATTGTGGATTTTAAATTGCTGCTTGTTTATCAATGTTTATGTAGGTTGTGTTGTGTTGTGTACACTTATTCCACATCTCATTTTTGTCCAGTGATATTCATATCGTTACCATTTTCATCAGAGGGGGGAGTGTAGTAACTTCGTATTCCTACAAACTCTAATGTCTTGTTGATCTTCAATGTGTTCAATATAGGTTGCCAATCAGATACCCTGCACAATAGAAGAAAACAAGTGAAAAAATCTGTAAAATTGTGAATATGTTTAAAAAAAATTAAATAATGTTCAAAACATGAAACACAATTTGGAATATTAATATGATGGTAGGTCTTTCATGTCTGTACATGTACATTTTGTAGGGGCTATAAATTCTAGGTCCCTTGAAGGTTGAGTGAAAAAAAAATCTTAGTTGGCTTGTTCAACAGAGAGTAGATAAAGTACAGACCTGAAAACACATCCCAATATATGGGACCCCTACCAGAAGCTGCATTACAAATATCAACTAGAGGCTCCCAGGAGCCTGAATTGCTCACCTGATCTCTTATGTCAAAGTTTGAATAAATTTCACAAACTTTCAAGCATACAAAGTCGCAGTTCCAGAGAAGATTTTTGGAAATCAGTTTAAATCAATAGAAAAAAAAAAAACAGTTAAAGGGCAATAACTCCTGAAAGGACCTTTTGATGCTGAACAAGAAAAGTTGCTTCAGATTTTCTCTATCTCTTCTACTTTTCGGGTTATAAGCCAAAAACAACGGTCTGACCCCCCTGTTCTATTTTTAGCAATGGTGGCCATGTTGGTTGGTTGACATGTATATAACTCAGATACTTGGTAGAGGACATCCTAAAGATCAAGTGTACCAAGTTTCAAAGCAATCCCTTCAGTGGTTTCAGAGAAAAAGATTTTTGAAAATCAGTTAAAATTAATGGAAAAAAAACAGTTAAAGGGGAATAACTCTTAAACAGCTGATCTGACAATTTTGACCCTGAATCATTTTAGTAGATCTCAATGAGTTTAACAAATCCGCAATGCTAACTATTTCTCTAGCTCTAACGGTTTTCAAGATATAGCCCAAAAACTGAAAAAATTGTCAATTTTGATGATTAAAGGGCAATAACTCCTATAAGGAGTCGTTTCACAACTTCGACTTAATAAAGAGATTTGTAGAGCTTTTGATTCTGAACAAGGTTGGATGCCTCAGATTTTCTCTATCTCTTATACTTTTAGAGTTATAAGCCAAAAACAATGGTCTGACCCCCCTGTTCTATTTTTAGCAATGGCGGCCATGTTGGTTTGTCAACATGTATATAATTCACAAACTTGGTAGAGGACATCCTAAAGATCAAGTATACCAAGTTTCATTGCAATCCCTTCAGTGGTTTCAGAGAAAAAGATGTTTGAAGAAAAGTTAACGGACGACGGACGACAGACAACGGACGACGGAGGGACGCCTAACGATGACAATAGCTCACATGACCCTTCGGGTCAGGTGAGCTAAAAACTTACGATTGATAGCTGCTGAAAAATTTGTTATGAAAAAAGAGTGACGGATGCATGTACACCAAAATTTCTACATGTCAGTCCCAACTCCATGTTCTGGCATGGATAATCTTTCTGCAGGCAAAATCAGAAAGTTCAATAAAATTATCATATAAAGATATGAAACCAGTCTTCGAAATTAGGCTGGACCTACTGGAAATGTCCATTTAAAATTGGTTCAGTCTAGTAAAAATTTGCATTAATTTATATTAAACATTTAGGAAAAAATTAGCATACATGTATTTGATGAAAAAAGGCTTTTGGGCCATCGGACTCCACTTCCTTATTTCTTTGACTGTGAAACCACTGCTTAGATGTAGATCTTTATTTAATACATGTTTACTGTTGTCATAGCAACCTACCTGATCTTATCTCCATTAATGTCAAGGACATTTTGTTGAAGGTGAGCTTTAACTGCCGGTAAAGGACAAGCATCCTGCATTGCACACAGGTTGTCATAGTGACTCTCAAAGTCAAACGCACCTCTGTGGCGTATCTGTACACTTTCAATCATGGCTTGATTGCTAGGTTGAAATTAATGCAAGTCGACTTCTAAAATAAAAATAAAATATTTCTAATTGAAATAATTGTATGAACATAATGAATGGATACTAACTATGATCTGTGTCATTATGTCCAAAACTACTGTCCAGAGTTCGCGAAATGTGTCGGACCTGTCAGACCTGACTGGTAAAATTTAAGCAGATCCGGCATTTTAAACATACTTACTGGACCCATGTCTGGTAGATTTTAGTAATTTTTTAGATAGTTTTAATAGACAGGACCAGTAAAAAAAAAGTCCGACCAAAGATTCCATTTTGACGGACCTATGTCTGACAACAAAATTCTAAGTTTCGCAAACTCTGACTGTTCAGACTATCTATACATAATGTAGTATATATTATAGGTTTATGATTTGACTCATTTCTAGGCAAGTGTTAGCTGCCCTACACAATGTACATGTATGTAGTCATAGGATAACTGTTGGCTTAAGCGTTCTTTTTTTTCAGTCTAGACAGAATTATCTGCCAACTGCATTCTTTATTTGGGGGTGTCACAGCCCCCGGAATACAGAATACTGTTTAAAAAAGGACAGAATACAGATAAAAAGACTGGAATACAGAATACTTTAAAGATCGCGTCGTACGCGTACCAAAAGCCTAAAAATTTGGAACATCGCGTACCGCGTACCACACCTTGGTTGGCGTACCAAATACCCTTTAAAAAGCAAGAAATACCGCGTACCAAAAAGGGCTGTGACACCCTCTAATTTTCTGTATAACTTTTCAAAATTATTATCAAATATATAAGAATTCAATGCATTTTTCATAAATCTCCATTTGAAACAACAGTTTACAATAGGAACTATTTGACAATGGGCTCCAGAACACACATGAATATTTATCTGTAATTTAATTGGTCGTGCAGTCTATCTTTAAATATTGCTGTTATTTCATTGGTTTATGCTGGTTCATTCATAAAATTCAATACACAATTGAGATACTATCATGACTATATAACCTTGATAGTATATGCTGGACTATTTCATTTTTATCAAAGGTTTTTTTAAATCGTTACTGTTTGTGTACAATACAATGCATTACTTTGTGCACCCCAAAGTTTATATAATTATATAGGTACCACTTTTTTATAAGAATCATGCAAAGAGCGATTCATGGGTGGAAAGCCTACACCAATTTGATTTTGATGTGTTACTCCTACTAGCACCCTGCTTTGATCTTTTGTGCTCTTTTTCCAAACTACATGTAGTGATGAGAATAAAGATTGTTGTTGTTGTAGCCCTGGTCCTGAGAGAAAAAAATATATAGAATGCATTAGAAAAATGTAAGAAAGGGAGATAACTCTTAAAATTGTCAATAATTTCAATAGAAACCATTGTAACAAAATGGCAAGATTTCTCCCAGGACCATGCAGTTAATGAGCAAATTGTAATTTATTTCTTATTTTATACATATGTATACTTTGAACTATCTTTCACTGTAGCCTTTTTATCAATGAATCACTTTTCTTCAATTTTGCATGATTCTTAGGTGGACTAGTCTAAAATATGATTATATAAACATTGAAAAATCTTCTGTGCCAAGGGGAAGGGGGGCACTAGAGTGTTCATCAACTCCGTTTGAAAACATTTGCTATTTAAGTACTTATATATTTTGCTTGCCATTTAAAGCTTTGATTAAATTTCTACTGGTATAGCTTGAAAAATATTTAAAGATACTGTATGTTGTAATTTTGGGAGCGTCTCAGGTTAAACCTGCCTCATATTAAATATTATCCTCGTGTAATGTGTTTTCGTACTATTATCGATTTTCGTCATTAACTTTTTCGAATGACAATTTTTTTTTACAGATACATACCAGAATTTTTAAAGTATGTTATAATAAAAGTTTTAATGATAGAAAATAAAGAGATGTGGAATAAGTGTACGCGACACAGCCCACAATTAAACGGCAATTTAGAAAAACCACAATGGACAACCGCCAGCAGCCTTCAACGAGGCTATATTTAATGAATATTGATTCGATTTTCTATTCTTGTGGTGTTTTTTATTTCATTCTGAATACATGTATATTGTGATTTCTGTACAGAAAAAAATGGTGTCATAAGTTTTCGTACCAGTTTTAAAAATGGAACCCGAAACGGACATGCAATGCATAATTATTCCGGAAATGTGTTCTTCTAAAAATTAAGGCTGTCAAGGTTAATGTTTTGTTTATTATATATTTACAGAATAAAGAAGCAGACGACACATTTCTCATTGCTAAAAGCTACTACTTTTTTCTCATTCAATTTTTAACATGTTTAAGTAGGGCATATTTTTGGCATTAACTGGACATATCATTATAATATAATTTGTACTTTCTTTACATTTTTGACAGTTGTCACATTGAAAGTTTAATTATTGTTTCTTCATGTTCTTCAAAAATAGAAACTGGAAACTACGTTAAAAATATGCGTGTGCATATGAAATAAACAAAATTTTGGATGGTATGAAAACATATGACGGACGAAAACATATAACACGATGATAATGACACTGCATGGGGCTTGTGTACAGAAAAAAATACATATATACATGATATACCCCAATATTACCCGGGTGTATATTTATTTCCTGTACACAAACAACTGTGATGCAACCTTAATCCTTGATAACAAAGAAATAGAATGCTTAGCAAATTACACAGACTGAAATCAAAACAAAACATGCATGTACTCGTTACGAAGTGTAAACATTGTCGGATAAGTTTGGGCAGAATCTAGAGGGGCCAAAGCGATCGTGGCTAGAGGCTGATGTTTGAAAACCAAACCTGTAAGTAACAGTAGAAGTTTGTTGGAAATCTTATTGTGTTTTGTGCATTGATTTAGCTTTTGAAACTCATTTTGAATGTGTAGCTTAGGCCGCCGAAGATAGTTTACATCCCAGAATGCAATTCGTTTCTATTTCCATCTGACGTCACTTCCTTCAACATAAGCACGTTCGTCTAGAATTTTCTTGCAAAATCGAAACAGAAAGCAAACTATTCAGACGTTCTTTTCCACAGCAAGCAAAAAATTAAACTACAGTTGTAAGTATAGCCGATTTACTGATTTATTCTTTTGAAAAAATCCTTTATACTTTTGTTATTACCAGACTTCAAACTGCTTTCTTTTGTTTTAGTAACAAATTAAACTTAAGTTTGTGATATTTAAATAAAATCCTGTTTCATACACTTACACTTACACTTAGTTACACTTAGTTAGTTCTGCCCGCTGGTCTTCGCAGTCCACTATAGGCAGCTCGTCTGCAATCTGAACTAATGTGTTCGTTCTTCCGGTCGGTTTGTACTCTGCTTTGAAGTCGTACTTCATGGGATGATTTTCCCAATGACGGTCAAGTCTATTTTCAAATTGGATGACTGTTTTGGCACATACAATTGAGTCTGGTAAACTGTTCCAGATCTCTATGACTCGGTTGGTGAAACTGTATTTCTTGATATCACGGTTGAATCTGGTTTTCTTCAGTTTGAATGAGTTACCTCTTGTTATTTCGGTGGTGTTTCGAGTAAACAGATTTGATGTTACCTGGGGATCGTAAATTCCAGTGAGGATCTTGAAAGTCTCAATTAGATCTCCCCTCATCCGACGGTACTTCAGTCAGTCAGAGATCTAACTCTATAGAGTTATTTTTGAAAATAACTAGCACATGTTATTAAAGGAAACTCTGTGGGTATGACACGAGTTGTCTGCTCCTAGCATATCTTAATTTGATAACACATGCCTGTTAATTTAATTCTGTAATAACATACATGTGTTATTTCAAGTACTTTTTCAATGAAAAATATGATTTTTCAATGTTTTGACTTATATTATCTAATTATGGTACAAATTGGATGAAGGATAAGAAATAGACCCACATTTTCCTGCATAGCTTATCTGTTTTGTTTCATTAAGTAATGAATGGCGGAAATTTTTCTGACCAAAAATGACTTTTTTTCACCAAGTTCAAGTTCATTTTTCATCCCATGCGCACAGGATTTGGTTCCTGTGCACACTAGAATTAGATAGATACACCTTTATAGAATGTAGATCAGTTAAAATACTGTCTGAGCAAGCATGGGAAATCTCTGCGCAAAGCCTCTGAAGTAGAGATGGTGTTAGTCTGTAATCATGGTAATAACAGCATATTGTTATTACAGAACAACATCTTGATGTCATAACACACACTTGTTATGCCTTATAATATGGATGTTAGCAATGCAAATTATACATACTTCATTAAATAAATAATGTAACTGATATAAGAAATTTTAAGACATGTATGAAACAAAATCTCAACTATTTGTGTTACACAAAACAAAAATAACAACCAAATGTTAAAAAACTTTTATTGTGATTTCTTCTGTAATAACATATGATAGTTATTTTCAAAAATAACTCTATAGAGTTAGATCCTTGACTGTCAGTGTAGGCAATTTAAGTGTCCTTAACCTCTCTTCATACGTTTTGTTTTTCATGTCTGGTAGCATTTTAGTTGCTCTTTTCTGCACATTTTCGATGGATTCAATGTCTTTCTCCTTGTAGGGAGACCAGACGCTACTAGCATATTCTACATGAGGACGTACTAGCGCTTTGAATAGGAGGCAAAATGTTCTGTTGCTCATATACGTGAATGATCTTCTAATGAGTCCAACTAGTTGATTTGCTTTATTCACTTGCACCTTGATATGTTTCTCAAATGTCAAATTCTTATCGATGGTCACTCCTATATCTTTTTCACACGTCACATTCTCCAATGCTGTTGTTCCGTTACTATAGTTCTTCATTGTATAGTTGCTACTTTCGACTGACTTGTTTTTGTTATGTATGGATAGTGTTTTACATTTGTCCGGATGGAATTTAAGTAGCCATTTTGTGCTCCAACTGTGAAGATTGTCTAAGTCAGATTGTATTATGTTCTTGTCGTTCACATCGCAAATTTCTCTAAATATTTTCGTATCATCGGCGAAGAGAAACACTTCTGATTTTACACTGTCTGGGAGGTCATTGATAAAGATGACAAACAACACAGGGCCCAGAACTGATCCCTGTGGTATACCACTGGTTACTTCGTGCCAATCTGATTTTGATCCGTTTACTTGAACACATTGTCTTCTGGCGTTGAGAAAGTTATCGACCCATGAGCAAAGTGTTTGGCTGATTCCATATGCGTTCATCTTTTGAAGCAGTCCTACATGAGGCACTTTGTCAAACGCCTTCATAAAGTCCATATATATTGTATCCAGTGTCCCACCTCTATCAAGAATGTCTGTCCATTTATCTAGCACTGTTATGAGTTGCAGTGTTGTTGATCTTCCTCCTAGAAAGCCGTATTGTTTACTACTGAACAGTTGGTGTTTGTCCATATGACTTATTATCCTTTTCCTCACTAGCTTTTCAAGTAATTTGCATAGTACACTTGTCAGACTTACAGGTTGATAGTTTGATGCAAGCTTTTTCTCTCCTTTTTTAAACAATGCTGTTATTACGGCTGATTTCCAGCTATCCGGTACAATGCCAGTTTCCATTGATTTCTGATATATAAGGAATAATGGTCTACTAATGACATTTTTCAGTTCGTATAGAATCTTTGGATGGGCTCTATCTGGTCCAGGTGACTTAGATGTGTCTAAAGTACTTAATAGTTTCTCTACTTCCTCCTGTGTGATAGGTTCAACCTCGGTTTCAGTGTCAACTTTTTGTGATATGTTTGGCAGATTTGTTGTGTCCTCATCTGTGAAAACACTGCTGAAGAATGTTGCAAGCACTTCCGCTTTGTCTTTGTCGCTCGATGCTATAAATGTTCCTTCATTTCTGTTTTCGTGTAGTTCGGACACTCCACTTTTGCATTTCCTTTTTGAATTTACATACTTCCAAAAGTTTTTACTGTTTGATTTAGCTGTTTCTGCTATTTGATGTTCTTTTTCCTTTCGTTCTTTACGTGTCAATCGTTTCACTTTGTTTCGTGCCTTACAAAATTCTCTGTGCCTTTCCTTTGTACGGTTTTCCATGTATCTTTCCCACATTCTATGTTTATGTTTTATGCTTTGGACAGTCTCTTTACTTAGAGGAATGTTACTTTTGGCTTTTCTTGGTTTACTAATGGGTATATGTTTGTCTATAGCTGCATTTAACTTTAGCATAAATAAGTTCAACATTTCTGTCACATTTTGGTCAACAAACATGCTATCCCAGTCGATATTATCCATATCATTGCGCATTTCATCGTAATTTCCTCTATAATAACTTAAGCGTTCAGTGTTTGTGGAATCATATTGGAAATAACATCTAATATTAAAACGCATTATGATATGATCACTAGATCCAATCGGTTCTTGGTACTCTAAATTGTCAATCATGTTGCTATCGCTAACTAGAATTAAATCCAATAAGGAAGATTCTTGTCCAACTCTATGGCGAGTATTTTGTTCCACTACTTGGTCTAGAAAGTTATCTCTGATACCCTCTATGAATGCTGTACTAGAATCATCTCCGGAACTCCATGTTGACCAATTTATATCAGGAAAATTGAAATCCCCTGTAATAATTAAATGAGAAAAATTCATATTGCAAGCTTTGCTTATGAGTTCATTCAGAGCTGGCAAATCTTGTTCATCTGTTGATGGACTTTTGTACACACAACCAAATAAAACTTTATCGTTATCTCTTAGGCCAATCTTGACCCATACACTTTCTTTGAAGTCTTGCATCACTGTTACTTCCACTGCCTTTAAAACCTTTTTTACATAAACGATTATACCTCTCTTAGCTCCTTCCGGGAAGTTGCTTGGAAAAAGCTCATAATCTTGGATTTCAAATTCTGCTTTATTCACGGTATATCGTAATCTCTTTGGTAATACTTCAGTTATTGCTATGATATCTGGTTTGTCGTTTCCCATCAAAAATCTATTTCTAAATTCGTCCCTCTTGTTTAAAAAGCTATCGGCATTCGTGTAAACGCACGACAACCCAATTGTACAGTTTTTAAAATCCTCCACCTTTGAATGCTTTAATTTATCTACATCTGACTTTAAAATGTTACTACTATCAGTTACTTTTCTTCTGGTTTTTGCATTCTTCTCTGCACTACTTTTGGGTCCCACTGTGGGCCCCGCACTGTGTACTTGTTTTTTCCTGCTTTCTGATTTAATTCTTTGGCCTCATTTACTTTTGCTCGATTTTTCTCTCTCTCAGATTTTGTTAGATCATGAGTGACACTCATTTTTCTGAATTTGCTTTCGAGTGGTGTGGTTTTGATTTTTGACAGGTTTTTCATGAGCTTCGTTTTTGCTTGGACATTATCTAATGTTACCTTCACTGGTCTCGGCTTTGGCTTACTTCCTGTTTCTGACTCCTGCTCTGTATCATTATTATTCCCTTTAGTGGTTTTCTTTTTACCTATGCGGACAACATTACGTATGCTCTCTACCTCAACTTCTGCAAAGATAAACAAATCATTAACATTATTACTATCATGTTGCTTTCTTGTAAGTGGTTCTGTTGATTCAGATTCGTCGATACCAAATATGATGATGTTTTTGTCTCTTAGAGTACTTTCACGGATTTCAGATACACGGTTGTTTATTGTGGCTTCCATTTCGTTTACTCTAGAGTTTATTGATTCTACAATGTCTGGCTGTATTGATTCTGAATTTGATGACTCTTCAGGTTTGTTTTCTGATATGGCATCTCGTATCATGTTTTCAACAGTTTCTCTGCTAGGCTTTTCATGGATTGCTTTTTCTAACTCATTGATACGTTTTTCCATTTTCTCAAGAAAAGTTTTGCATCTTTCCTCCACTTCATGATCTGATCTTAAATTTTTTATCACTTTCTGTTCACATTTTGGACAGTACCAATGTAATGATGGTGTACTAAAGCTTGCATAATCTTTATCAGATATGTCCATACACTGCGTACAAAAATATAAAGTACAGTACTCACATTGGATGATTTTATCTTCGTCCTTTGAGAATATGCTAGTACAGACCTCACACTTCCAACCAGTTCCTACTTCTTGAGTTCCTCTGCCTTTTCTGCCCCTGCCTCTAGATGAAGTTGAGCCTGTTCTTTGTTTGCCTTTTTCTCCTTGGGTAGACATTGTTATAATTTGTTTAAAGTTTGAGTTCTGATGATTGATTTAATGGAGTTAGCTTGTATTTTGTTTTTACTTCAAAACAGACAAGATGGCCGCCGCCGGTAAACAGGTGACTTAAATTGTTTATTTTCTTTCAGAATTCGTATTATCACTCTTACAACACAATGCTTTTAACTTTGCAAGTAATATTGAAGATAGTGGTGACAAAGTTCAGGTTATTATGCTGATATATCTAACACAATATGATTTTCAATTTTCTTCTCTTTGCTTTGCTTCCTTCCCGACCGACCGGAAGTTGACCTTGTCAGATCTTGAAAAGATTTATCCTTGATCTTTAAGCACTTTACACCAGTCTAAGAAATTAAGATCATTTGAGACTCACTCGCCCCAATCCTTGATTTTACTGGCCAGGGGCAAGCGGGCCGGTGCTAATTTTGCAGAACGTTAGGCCAAAAAAAAAATATATATGTCTGTTTCCTGCTTCCCTACCTACCCTATTTTTTGGGCCCTACCCTAAAGTTTTTATTGGCATTTTGGAACAAGCACCGTTAAAGTTGGGACTGCTTCCCCATTGACTCAATGTAAAATAATTTTGTAAAAAAAAAAAATTTTCCTACCTACCTACCCTAATTTTCAAGAGTAGGAAGCAGGAAACAAACCTATATTTTGTTTTGGCATTATACTACTGTCTACTGGTGTGCAGCTGTTTGTCACAGAAAAAATAAGAGTTTTATCCTGATACAATATATAAAAGAGAGGGTATTGTACCGGGGTTGCTCCCCTTCATACATACATGTAGTAGGTTTGATAGCCAGCATTTACTGTTGAACTAGGGAAGTACTTCTTTAACTCAGTGGTATATGTAGAGCGTCTGACAACAAACATTGAGGTCCCAGGTTCGAGTCCCGGTCAGGACATGTTGAATTTGTGAAGTTATTCAAGCTCTCCGGTAACAGTATGTTACAATTGTAACTGGAGAGCATGATCTCTACCGACCGTCACCGGGTATTGAACCCGGGTGGCCCCGGTGACAAGCAAACCAAAATTTTACCAAATGAGCTAAGCCTAAGGATTTAAACCTCTAGCCAAGTTGATAAGTTGCAATTTTGTATTAAAAAAATACATACATGACATACTGTATATTAATTGTACTACATGTAGAACACATGTGCAAATGTTGCAGATACACCTTTAACTTGGCTATAAAGTCTTCATATCTTAATGCTTAGCAACTCACAACTACATGTAGCTCTCCAAACCCTGAGGGATTTTTAGTAAGGCCTCTGCTGTCAAACACAACAAGAGAGCATGATCAAACCCAGGCCACCTTGCATTGGTGAATGGTGACAAGCCAGCTAGAAATAAAATATGATGTCAGTCATAGTAGTGTTGTGATGCATTTTAAAGATGATGGTTAGTTTTTTTTTACAAGTGCAAAACAAAACCAGGGATTGGGAAGGAATTTTTGACAAAGGGCCATTTACCATTTTTTCCATGGAAATTCAAAATTTCAAGGGGCCATTTCTTAATATTCTATATAAATTTTTGAAATGAGAGGGGGCCATTTTCACTTTTTAATGTGCCTATGGCAGTCAGAGATCCCACTTGTACAAGTAAACAGATTTTAACTTCTATAGGTAAACTTTTAAGAGTTAAAATTGTCTCCCTTGTTTTGACTTTCACTAATTTACTTGTACAAGTAAAATGATAGAAAATCATTCTTTTCTTAATTATCTTTATCTAGTCATGCAATTTACTTTCATTCATGATTATTTATATGGCTAATAGTATTAGCAACCTTTAACAGACTGAGATTATCTGTTATCTTCAGTTAATTGAGAAATAATCAACATTTATTGTCCCAAGAGGGCAATTTTCAAAGGCCTTGCGCACCATGAAGACAGCCATGCGCATCAGAAATTTTTAATGGACCATAGAGCAGATGATGTAAACATTTAAAGAAAATTATCAGTTTGATTGTAAAAATATTGTGTAACAAGTAAAATGGGCTCAAAGTTTTTCAAATTTACTTGTATAGGTAAATTTTTGCTCAGAGAAAAATACTTTACTTAAACAAGTAAATTTTTGTTTACCTAAAGAAGTAAAATTCTGTTTACTTGTTTAAGTGGGATCTCTGACTGTATGGCCCATGGCCCCCTGCCTTCCCAATCCCTGCAAAACAAAATCTTTCTCAAAAACACAGCTGTCATGGCTGTTTTATAATGCTTCATTTTGCTTATCAAACAAGTGTTTTTAATGAATAAATTGAGGAAATTACACCATTTATGTTTTGTAAAGGGGACATTTAAGTCCTTCCAGCAGTAAACTGTTATGGATATAAATGTTCCTCCTGTAATACACAGATGAAGACATACATGTACAAGTGTATATGTACATACCTCACCAATAGGGTTAAGCTCAGCATGATAATTTTTTACATACAATGTACATTATTCATTTAGAGAGATAAATTTGAAGACTGTAAATCCCGACAGGTTTGAGTGTTCGGTGTTTTAATATCCAGAATCAGAAGTCCTCACTTTAGCTTCCAGGCTTTGGATCTTATTTTGGTGCTATGACTGGTGCACTTTGGACCACCTGCTTAGAAATATACATGTAGAGGTTTAGTAAGTGTTGTCCTTTACCATGTTTACCCGATTAGACCTGCATTGATTATTGGCAACAAAAAAAGGGACTTCCCCAACTGTATGTGATTACATGTAGGTTTGTCAGTGACCTGCCCAAGTTAGGTGGTTTCCTCCGGGTACTCCTGTTTCCTCCACCAATAAAACTGACCACCCTACAAGTTACATGGCCAAGTTACGTCGTTCAACACCAACATGGCAACACACACATCATCATGATCATTGGCAACAGGACAGGCTCGCAATAGAAAATAAAGCTGCTTACTTATATAAATCCTTTAAACCCTAAAGCATTTTACCTGTATTACTCTTTATTGTAGATCTATACAAAGCTAAGCAGTCACAGTAACTATGGTAAAAGAGACGGGGTATTATGATTTGCTGGGAGTGAAACCCACTGCTACACCAGATGAGATTAAGAAAGCTTACAGGAAACTAGCCTTAAAGTATCATCCTGACAAAAACCCTAATGAAGGAGATAAGGTAGATTTTATATGTTTAAAAATAAAAAAAGAGTTGGCGAAAATCATTAACATGTCCAGCAAAATGCTGAAAATTATGCGGAAATTTTTGGCCTGAATTTGTCAGAAAAAAAAAGAATACATAATTTATGGCTAAATAACATACAGCATGAGTACAGAGTAGAATTAAAACTTACCGGTATTATGTGTAGTGTTTCCCCCAGCCTTCAAAAAGGGCATGGTAAATTATTTCAAAAAGGGCACATGTACATGAAATGCGCTGAAAGGGCATCTAAGTCAGGCACTCAACCATTACTACGACACATTCAAAAAGACTATGTATAAACATTTATTGCTCTCAACACTGTGACAAATCTTTAGAAAGGAGAAATAGATCAGCTTCTTGCATTTTAATTGCACAGGATTGGTTCTTCTCCCTCAATTTCATTTGTGTCTTGTTACATATCGAGTTGTCAGTGCCGAAAAGTGGTTTTCACGATCTGGTTCTATTAGCATTAATTTTAAATCCAGTTCAGTCGAAATGATCATGGAACTAGTCAATGGGAGATAACTCAGATTCAAAATAAAAAAGTGACCCATGGCGCTAAATATTTACGACGAAAAGGGCATGGAGCGAGGGAAACAGATTAAAAAAGGCATGGTGCAATGCATGCTAAACATGCTTGGGAGAAACACTATTATGTGTGTCATGATTGCTAGTAAATGTTCATTTGATTTTAATGCATACAGTCATTACTTGACCATGGACATTCATGACATTTTTGATATGTTCTTTTGAGGGAGTGGTCAGTCCAGGTGACCTAAGAAGGGCAATTACAAATTTCAATTTAACTTTTCTTTATTTTCAGTTCAAACTTATAAGTCAGGCATATGAAGTGCTATCAGATCCCAAGAAACGAGAGACCTACGATAGGGGTGGAGAGGAGGCAATCAAAGGAGGGGGTAGTTCCGGAGACTTTCACAACCCCATGGACATCTTTGATATGTTCTTTGGAGGAGGGGGTCGGTCCAGGGGGCCTAAGAAGGGCAAAGACGTGGTCCATCAACTGAAAGTGTCGCTGGAAGACCTGTACAACGGGGCAACAAGAAAACTTGCCTTACAGAAAAATGTCATTTGTGAAAAATGTGAAGGTATGGTATAAATACATGAAATATGTGAAGGGTCTTTTGAGAAATGTGAAGGAACCATAGAATTGATCTGAAGAGTCAAAGCTAAGACTAAATGACTATCATTCATGGGGCAACAAGAAAACTTGTCTTACAGAAAAATGTCATTTGTGAAAAATGTGAAGGTATCATGGTAAAAATATGTGAAGGTTCTTTTGAGAAATGTGAAGAAACCATAAAATTTATCTGAAGAGTCAAAGCTAAAGGACAATTGTCCATGACCTGGCCCATTTAGGAATCACAATTTTCTGGCATTAACCAATAAGAAGTTGGATCATAAACAATATTCCAACTTTGCATACCTTTTTATGTATGTCTGTTTTTGCAGACTGATCAAACACAATTTGTTAAGCAGTCTAAAAGAAATTGTTAAGTTTTGAGATTTTCTCATGATGATTTGGTTTAGAATCTAGAAAGGAAAACACTAAGTTACTGCTGCCAAAGACTATTTACCCGTTAATTTATGGAGTGTTAAATTGCTTACTGTGTAAACATTAGAAGTGTTCAAAACTTTTTTTTAAGCCAACTTAAAGTTTAAACGTAAAAAGGCCGCATATGTGTCACAGATGTACTATGAATATAAAATAAAATGTCCTATTTATCGTCCACTGTATTAATCATATCTTTTATTTACAGGTCGAGGAGGTAAAGAAGGAGCAGTAGGCAAATGTAAGAATTGTAAAGGTTCCGGGATGCAGATAAGAATCCACCAATTGGGGCCGGGCATGGTCCAGCAGATACAGACGGTCTGTAGTGAATGTCGGGGCGAGGGCGAGACCATAGACCCTAAACACATGTGTAAACATTGTAGTGGGAAAAAAGTGATCAGAGAGAGAAAGATCCTGGAAGTCCATATAGATAAAGGTAAGGAGGTCCATAAAGATAAAGGTATGGAGGTCCATATAGATAAAGGTATGGAGGTCCATAAAGATAAAGGTATGGAGGTCCATAAAGATAAAGGTATGGAGGTCCATATAGATAAAGGTATGGAGGTCCATATAGATAAAGGTATGGAGGTCCATATAGATAAAGGTATGGAGGTCCATATAGATAAAGGTATGGAGGTCCATAAAGATAAAGGTATGGAGGTCCATATAGATAGAGGTATGGAGGTCCATATAGATAGAGGTATGGAGGTCCATAAAGATAAAGGTATGGAGGTCCATAAAGATAAAGGTATGGAGGTCCATATAGATAGAGGTATGGAGGTCCATATAGATAGAGGTATGGAGGTCCATAAAGATAAAGGTATGGAGGTCCATAAAGATAAAGGTATGGAGGTCCATATAGATAAAGGTATGGAGGTCCATATAGATAAAGGTATGGAGGTCCATATAGATGTAGATAAAGGTATGGAGGTCCATATACATGTAGATAAAGGTATGGAGGTCCATATACATGTAGATAAAGGTATGGAGGTCCATATACATGTAGATAAAGGTATGGAGGTCCATATAGATAAAGGTATGGAGGTCCATATAGATAAAGGTAAGGAGGTCCATATAGATAAAGGTATGGAGGTCCATATAGATAAAGGTATGGAGGTCCATATAGATAAAGGTATGGAGGTCCATATAGATAAAGGTATGGAGGTCCATATAGATAAAGGTATGGAGGTCCATATAGATAAAGGTATGGAGGTCCATATAGATAGAGGTATGGAGGTCCATATAGATAGAGGTATGGAGGTCCATATAGATAAAGGTATGGAGGTCCATATAAAGGTATGGAGGTCCATATAGATAAAGGTATGGAGGTCCATATACATGTAGATAAAGGTATGGAGGTCCATATACATGTAGATAAAGGTATGGAGGTCCATATACATGTAGATAAAGGTATGGAGGTCCATATAGATAAAGGTATGGAGGTCCATATAGATAAAGGTATGGAGGTCCATATAGATAAAGGTATGGAGGTCCATATAAAGGTATGGAGGTCCATATAGATAAAGGTATGGAGGTCCATATACATGTAGATAAAGGTATGGAGGTCCATATACATGTAGATAAAGGTATGGAGGTCCATATACATGTAGATAAAGGTATGGAGGTCCATATAGATAAAGGTATGGAGGTCCATATAAAGGTATGGAGGTCCATATAGATAAAGGTATGGAGGTCCATATACATGTAGATAAAGGTATGGAGGTCCATATACATGTAGATAAAGGTATGGAGGTCCATATACATGTAGATAAAGGTATGGAGGTCCATATACATGTAGATAAAGGTATGGAGGTCCATATACATGTAGATAAAGGTATGGAGGTCCATATAGATAAAGGTATGGAGGTCCATATAGATAAAGGAATGGGAACATGGCCAGGGGCCTGGGGGGCCGAGTGATCTAATGTGCCAGTTTAAATACCACACTATTGATCACTTGCCTAGCCGATCACCACTCAGCTAGTGTTTGAGTCCAGTTTTTAATTCACAACAATAGGCTCCAAGAAGCCTGAATCGCTCACCTGACATATGTGCCTGAAGTAAAGGTTATTAGGCAAAATTTATTTGACATTGAAAGGGTCATAAGTTTAATAGGGGGTCATCTGACAATATGGTGGATCTTAAGGTGCTGATCACTTTTGTTCTCAATCAAAATTCAAAAATCTGTCACCCTTTTTAGCTCACCTGGACCGAATGTGAGCTATTGCCATCACTTGGCGTCCGTCGTCTTTAACTTTTCTTTGAAAATCTTCTCCTCCGAAACAACTGAAGGGATTGCTTTGAAACTTTGCACACTTCATCTATGGGATGTCCTCTACCAAGATTGCACAAATGGTGACTGCCGTCCAAACAACATGGCCGCCGTTACTAAAAATAGACCAGGGGGACAGGGTTGGCAAAAACCCGGGTTTTAAGAGTATTTCCCAGCCCAGTGGGAAATACTGGGAAAACCCGGGTTTTATTGGGTTTTACTGGGTAATACTTGATTTCCTATTACATTATCATTAAAAACCTACAAAGCCATCAGTTTTAATAAGTGCATGGACACTGTTCAGTTAAAACTTGAATAGGAACACTATTAATAACAGATTTAAGAGTGAAAGATATAAAAAAATATGATATATGTTAAAATTTACATGTACTGATGTATTAAAATTCCATAGTGCTTGTGGGTGGGAGTCTACAAATTAAATTCCAATTGATATGACCTTATATAAGTTCAATGTTGTTTTTTGAAATACATGTATGTACAGTATGCCACATTCTAATCAACACAAGTCCTTATAATTACCTTAATGATGTTTTGATAACTAATCCTTATTTAATCTTTTTATGGTTTCACAAATATCTCTTGATTTATAGCCTGGGTTTTTTTTTTATCAATAATTAGTATAGACTATAAACTGTGTATTGTCCTACCTGTCAAAACTGCAATGACAATGAGTGAAAAATAGCAAAAAATACATGGAGTGCAAATATATACATGAATTGTAATGTTATATTTACTGCCTAATAAAAATGATTAAATTTTTGTAGATGAGGAAAGTGTTTGTTGAAGCATAATTCATTATTAAATAGGATTTTTTTTTCATGAATAAATTCTTATTACCCAGTATTGCCCACTTTGACAATTTTAAGGGTATTGCCCAGCCCGGGAATACTTTGCCAACCCTGAGGGGGGGTCAGACTACTGTTTTTGGCTTGTAAATCAAAAAGTATAAGAGATAGATGAAATCTGATGTCATGCTACTGCTTCAGCATCAAAAGCTCTACATCAATCATTATCTAGTCGAAGTTGTCAGATGACCCCTTATAGGAGTAACGGCCCCTTAAAGGTGAAAAATAGCATTTTTTCATGTTTTTGGATTATAGAATGAAAACAATTTACAGATAGAGAAAAGTTGTTGCTTGCTTAAATGTTCAGCTCATTTAGCTCTACAAAAGTCTCCATAGGGTCGAAGTTGTCAGATGTCCCCTTATAGGGGTTATGGCCCCTAAAATAATGTTTTTTCATGTTTTTGGCCTATGGAATGAAAACTATAGCAGATAGAGAGAAGCTATTGCTTGCTTAAATATTCAGCTTATTTAGCTCTACAAAAGTCTCCATAGGGTCGAAGTTGTCAGATGTCCCCTTATAGGGGTTGTGGTCCCTAATACAATGTTCTTTCATGTTTTTGGCCTATAGAATGAAAACTATAGCAGATAGAGAGAAGCTGTTTCTTGCTTAAATGTTCAGTTCATTTAGCTCTACAAAAGTTTTCATAGGGTCAAAGTTGTCAGATGACCCCTGATAGGGGTTACGGCCCCTAAAATAACGTTCTTTCATGTTTTTGGCCTATAGGATGAAAACTATAGCAGATAGAGAGAAGCTGTTGCTTGCTTAAATGTTCAGTTCATTTAAAAAGTTTTCATAGGATCAAAGTTGTCAGATGACCTCTTATAGGGGTTATTGCCCTTAAAATGACGTTTTTTCAAGATTTGGGCCTACAGCTACAGAATGAAAACTATAGTAGATAGAGAAAAGCTGTTACTTGCTTAAATGTTCAGCTCATTTAGCTCTAGAAAAGTCTTTATTGGGTCGTCATCAAGACCAGGTGAGCGATTCAGGCTCCTGGGAGCCTCTTGTTGAGTTATTAGCAAAAAAATGCAGATTAACCCAATGTTTTATTTTTAGCCACAGCAGCCATGTTTTTCAACCAATCAAAAATCCCCACATCAGTTCTATACGCCTAATGCTAATAAACAAAAATACCAAGTTTGGTTCCAACTGGACTTTAAGTGTCAGAGGAGTTAACGTTTTCAAAGTTAACGTTTTCAATGTAATAAGGAAATGCTTTTTAAAAGCTCAATTTTGACATTCAAAAGAAAGGTCCTACAACGTTGACCCTGTAACGTATTTTGCAGATCTTGATGCGCTTTACAATATGCAATTTAAATTTCTCAAATATATCGTATAGTTTTCAAGATAATGAGCTAAACAGGTGAAAAATTTGCAAAAATTCCACAAAAAGGGCAATAACTCCTACATGGGTTGTTGGATTTTCTTCATAGATCGTATGGTGCTGATCACTTTTGTTTCCAGTCAAAATTTTAAAATAGTGTTACGGTCTGTCCATCCCAAATGTTGCAAGATGGTACATTATGTCTTGTTCACGTAATTATTGTTTAATAATGCGTCATATAGAAAAAGAAAGATTCATTTCAATTAAATTTCATATTTAATATTTTTTTCTGTTTCAAGTATGAAAGATTTATAGAAAAAGGATTCATTTCAATTAAAGCTCAAACATGTCAAATTCAATGGTTTTTTTTCTGTTTCAGGTATGAAAGATGGAGAAAATATTCGGTTCAGTGGCGAAGGTGACCAGGAACCCGGTCTGGAAGCTGGTGACATCATCATCGTTTTAGATGAAAAGGAACACGATATATTTCAACGGCAAGATATAGACCTCATCACAGATATGGAAATTGAACTCGTAGAAGCTTTATGTGGATTCCAGAAAACTATTAAAACCCTAGACAACCGAACATTAGTCATTACCAGTTTACCAGGTAAATGGTCAATAAAAATAATGAGTTGAAAAGTGTACGCGACACATAAACAAGTGGAAATTTTAAAAAATTGAAAAAACAACGAGAAAACAGCCAACAGCCTTCAACAAGGCCAATAGGGGCAGTTCGCCAGTTTGCAGTTTGGCCCAAGATTTAAATATAAAGATGCATACAAATCAAATCCAGTTCTGAAATAGTCAGAAGATTCCCTTCTAAAAGAAAAAAAAACATTCAACTGACAAATACAAACGAAAGTAAATTCTCGATGATTATGGAATTTCTAACATCTTATTTTGATATTGATTAGATTGGCAAGCCAGGCTTTTAAAATAATCAAATTTATATCGCTTTATGCTAGAATTTTCATATTAAACTCTTTAAGGATGTATAAAAGTTATATATCATCTGCTATTATCTTTAACTGCACACCAGTAGGTCATGTAGGTCAACAATGAAGTATGAAATGTTTTTCATCTTCTGTTTCCCTTTCACAACAAAGCACAAATGACTAGTTTACTGGACAACAAAAAATGAATAGAAGATAATGAGATGTGGAACCAACTTCTATAAATTCATGAAATTAGCATCAATTAAAAAATCCTGTGATTGACACTTGATTAAAAATTTAATACATAAGATTCAATATCTATCAAAGAATGCGACACAACCTTGAGTTCCGTCAGTACTTACAATAATTATTGAAGACTTCTTCCATAACTTACAAAAGTCAAGGACCTTATGCTCTCAAACAGAAGATAATGAGATTTGCAATACATTGTAAGAGTATGTGACACAACCTATCATTACATACTGTAAACCAATTAATTTTCGTGGATACAAACTTTCGCGGTTTCCTTAGAATGAACATTTTCACGGAGATAATCTTTCGCGGTTTCGTAATTCTCCATCATTACAACCTTTTCACTCACACTGTTTCACGGTTATAAACTTTCGCGAATGCAAGCTTCCGCGAATCTCACGAAAGTTTATAGCACACGAACATTAATTGGTTTACAGTATTTATAAACAGTCATTTGAAATAGCGGCTACGGAAAAGAGCCAGCAGCCTTCAATGTGAACAGTTGTCGTTGCTTGCTGTTCAATCGCCCCTTGATCAAAAATATAGTGTGTATGCTTCAAAACTAATCCTAATGATGTCAAAGAAAGACCCCTTTAATTAATTTAAAAATGACCAGTATAATCAAAAGCTTTGTTCAAAGATGATACCTATAGGACAAGCAGGGGTTTCTAGGAAAGGTCTTTTTTGGGCCATTTTGGGAATTTTATGACACTGGACATAAAATTTGTGACCAGTACAAACAATTGCTTTGTCAAGGATGATACCTATAGGACAGGCAGGAGTTTATCAGACTAGTTGGGTAAGGTCTTTTTTGGGGCCATTTGGGGAATTTTATGACACTGTATATAAAAATGTGTGAATAGTACAAACAAAAGCTTTGTCAAAGATGATACGTATAGAACAGGTTAGGGGTTTATCAGACTAAGGCATTGAGGCCATTTTAGGAAATTTTTTATTTAGGCCCTGTATATCATGTATATAATTTTGAACCCATGCTTATACGCATGTTAAATGTCTTTTTATTCTTTTCTCAGGTGAAATAATCAAAGACAATGATATCAAGTGCGTGATGAACGAAGGAATGCCTATTTATAGAAATCCATTCGAAAAGGGACGATTAGTCATAAGGTTCAAGGTCAAATTTCCCGAGAACAATACCATTCCAAAGGACAAGCTTGAAAAAATCGAAAAACTTCTTCCTAAGAGGAAAGAAGTCATCATACCTGACGATGCTGAGGAACACGAACTTTGTGATTTTGATCCACAGGAGAGACGGCGGAATCGTTTCCGTCACGCGCACGACGAAGATGATGAAATGGGCGGACATCATGGACAGAGAGTGCAGTGTGCAAATCAATAGTTTCAGCTTTATATGGAGACTTACATTCATAGTTAAAACATTTATTCAATTTGTCATATTTTTTTTCTATGTGATAACAAGTTTTGTAAACGTGGCGGTGAGTCGATATTGGTTGGGGAGGCAGGGAGAAAGAGGGACACTGTGGATTCACTTATTTTTGTGGGTACCAATTTTCGTGTTTTGTTGATTCTTAATTTCATGGTTCTGATGTCTCCAGCATACAGATCGATGTTAAAATTCCTTTTCATTGGGTATCAAATTTCTTGGATGAAGGCTACCCACGAAAACAACGAATATTGATACCCCACGAATAATAATGAAACCACAGTATATAGTTTCCTGAGAGAGAGGGTGGTGACTATTTCTGTACAAGAATATGTCAGTGACTTTGTTTTCATGCCCACTTCCCCACTGTGGATGTGGGCAAAGTGTGGACAATAATGCAATCTATCACCAGAGGGAGCGTCTATCAACACTGACCTCTATACTATTGCGCTAAGGATTGTGGGTAATTTCCCAGAATTCAGGGATTGAATATCATTAAAATATTTCCCATGATCCTTAGTGCGATAATAGAGGTCAGTGTTGATAGACGCTCCCTCTGGTGATAGATTGGACAATAATGGGCATAAAATTCAAACAAACATACAGCATTTACTAGAAAGACAAGGCCATTGTTTTTAACATCAATATAAAATAGAGATATTTTGAAATTATCTACAAAAAGTTAGTGGATATATATTCAGTCAATTTTTCACAATTAGAAAATAATGATTTGTAAAAATCTTGTGGACAATGCCCTCCTGTCCACAGTGTACAAGTGGGAAGGAATAAAAGGTCACTGACTGTAGTGTGTGTATGTCATTAAGTGTTATTTGCCGATGAACACTGAAAACAGACGATTACTATCCAAAAAGTAACAATAAAATTTCTATAAAAATGAAATTGTCTGCAAGGATTAAACATGTATATATAAAACAAAAAGTGTTCTAGATTAAATCAAGAATTTTAATTTTTGAGCTTTTAATTTTAAATTACATTTCAACTTTTCATATCATTAAACATTTTAGATTATTTGGTCGTTTTTTTTCCATGTTTATGTTAGTCCTATTTTAGACAGACATTGTAGACTTTCAGACTTTCAATGTTCTAGCTTAAATGATTTTGTCACCTTCAACGTCATGAACTTGTTGCAAATCAAAATATAAATGTCACTTTGGCACTACATACATATCTGTCATCTTGCTGCATCAGAAAAGTTTCCGTTGCATTTTTGAGCATCTACATCTACATGTAACAACCTATTGATATTTGGAATGTAGCTTTGTCCACTGGTTCCATACTAAACGGTGCAAAGCCATTTTATTTATGCCTGTAATGCATCTACTTCCTGTTGAATAAATAATTTAAAACACAGGCAATATGGGTCTTGCGTGGAAGACAGTGATTTGGAAGTATTTTTTTTCTCTTTTACCAGACATGCCCTGTAATCAGATACATTGCAATGGAAAAATTTGATAGCAAATTTTTACCAGATTTCATGGTTGTCCGACAGACCTTTGTTATGACTGGGAAGACAGTCTTTCTTGTTGATATAGAAATATGCATGATACCATCTTAACTAAGTCCCATTATATTGTAAACGAACAAACCAGCATTTTGTCCCATTCTTCCATTGTAAATTGATACACCCGTGTAAAAATGGGTTTTGTTTATTTTTACTGATATTGCCATTATTGGCTCCTGATACATGTATGAATAACAACATATATGCATAAGGCCACAATAAAATAATTCCTAGATTCTTATCCAAATTTCTTGAAAATATGGGGAGGTGGGCGAATTTTTATTTTTTTTGTATTTTTATCCATTTTGAACAATATGCTGCCATATTAAAGAAAAAAGTCCAAAAATTAACATAATTTGCCCAGAAATCAAAATATTTTTTTTTTTGAGGTGGCTGAAAAATCGGGCGAGAGGAGATGAGAATCTAGGATATTTTTTTATTGGCCATGTCATATTTATCATGTTTATTTCATTGCAAGTGTTTAAGTAGTAGTCCACCTAAGAATCATGCAAAGTTGAAGAAAAGTGATTCATTGATAAAAAAGGCTACAGTGGTTTATTTATAACGAAAGATAGTTCAAAGTCTATCAAATAAAGAATAAATAACAATTTGCTCATAACTGCCTGGTCCTGGGAGAAATCTTGCCATTTTGTTACAATGGTTTCCATTGAAATTATTGACAATTTTAAGAGTTATCTCCCTTTCTTTCATCTTTCCAATGCATTATATAATTTTTTTTTTCTCTCAGGAATAGGGCTAGTTTGGAAAAAGAGCACAAAAGATCAAAGCAGGGTGCTAGTAGGAGTAACACATCAAAAATAAATTGGTGTAGGCTTTCCACCCATGAACATGATGAATCACTCTTTGCATGATTCTTATAAAAAGTGATTCAGAAGTAAAATCCAAGCACATAATCATCAAAACTTGCATTTAAGGACTTTTCCAAATATAGAAATTTTAGGGAGAGTTGGTAGGCACTTATTTCAATACTGAACTACCCATAAAATTTAATTTGATATTTTCCTATTGCACCTTCTCAAAGATCTTATCTTAAATCCATAGCACATTATTATTTTAGAAATAAATGTTCCTCCTGATACTCTTTCACATTAAACTCTGAAAGTCCTGAAGTTTTTTTTACTGTGGATTCATTTATTTTCATGGATACCAATTTTTGTGGTAGGGTGAAAAATCGTCAGTTCGTGGATTCTTAATTTTTTGGTTCTGTAGTTTTCAACATTCAAACCAATATAAAATCTCCATTTCTGGAATATCAAATTTTGTGGGTCAAGACAACCCACAAAAACCATGAAAATCAATACCCCATGAATGATCATGAAACCACAGTATATTGAAGTCATATTGATTCATGTAATTGTAAGAAACATTTTATATACATTCATGACTTTTCAATAAACCAGCATCCATCTATACTAAGTTATTTTTATATTTTTTCTCGTTAACTTTGTTTATAAATGTTAATGTTTGTGTTTGGAATTATGTGACTGTGTGTTTTATGTTTTAAACATTTCATTGTCAAACTTGAAAAGATACAAAATAAACAAGATCTATAAAGCAAAGGCCTAGATTTTTCACAAAAGCTGTTTGCATTGAAACAAAAGGATTGTACTGATCAAATTCTACAATTAACTTTTAAAGAAAAATGTTATACCGGTAAAATGAGGCCATAATAAGATCCTAGATTCGCATCCATATTTTTTGAAAATATGAGGTGGTAAGGCGAATTTTACTTTGGAACAGTTCTTACATCTATATGCTACATGTATTAAAAGAAACAAGAATATGTCCAAGAGACATAATGCCCCATCTCGCAACATTTATTTTTTTCCGCAATAACTAAAGCATCAACATGGTTTCTATTAAGGCACTTGTTAGTCAGAAGTAATGGACTTTAACTTAACCATTCTTCTATAAGTGGTCATTCATGCGGAAATAATAGGTCACAGCCAGCATTCGAAGCATACATTGTGCTTAGCATCACTAGGTGCACCTACCATACCAATATGGTTGCTATGGCACTTGTCAGTACTTGGACTTTAACCATTCTTCTATTAGTGGTTATTCATGCAGAAAATATAGGTTGTAGCCAGCATCTGAGGCATGCATTGTGCATTGTGCTAAGCATCACTAGGTGCACATACCATACCAATATGGTTGATGTGGCACTTGTCAGTAAGTGGGAATTCACTTTAACCATTTTTCTGTACATGATCATTCATGCGGAAAATATAGGTCACAGCATGCAATGTGCTTATCATCACTAGATGCACCTACCATAACAAGATGATTGATGTGGCATTTGTCAGGAAGTGGGAATTAGGAAATAAGGGATTTGGAACGGACGAATGGACCTGAACACTATATGCCCCTCTACTTTCGTAGTGGGGCATAAAAAGTCCAAAACAGACATAATTTGCCAAAAAGATCAAAATAAAAGTTTTGGGGCAGCTAAGAAAATCAGGGCAGGAGTGGATGGGGATCTAAAGTAATTTTTATATTGGCCTAAAAAAGTTATGGGATGCCACTTCTACCATCATTAAGAGTATTTTATCACTGTATGGCTGTGCTGTAATGTTGAAGTTGTCTTATGCAATTGTCTGTATAGTTTAAAATGGTATCAATTAGGTTTTTTTATATATAAAAAATGAGGAAATGAAATTGTATGTTTATGTGTAAGACAAAATGTTAAATGTCTGAATGAAATCAACACAAAAGAATGATTACTGTGATTTCTTTATTATTCGTGGGGTATCAATTTTCATGGTTTTCGTGGGTGGCATTGACCCAAGAAATTTGATACCCCACAAAAAGGAAATTCATCTGTGCT
Source organism: Arcuatula senhousia (assembly GCA_963971305.1). Taxonomy (NCBI): domain Eukaryota; kingdom Metazoa; phylum Mollusca; class Bivalvia; order Mytilida; family Mytilidae; genus Arcuatula; species Arcuatula senhousia. Next base: position 8,561,191 of record OZ020314.1, read on the forward strand.
GTAGATTTACACCCACAAGTTTTAGAATCCACAAACTCATCCTTTTTTAGCTCACCTGGCACAGGCCATGTGAGCTGATGCCATCACTATGCGTCCGTCTTTGTCCGTCGTCTGTCATCCTTGGTCCGTCATCTGTAAACAATTTCAAAAAACTTTTTCTCTGAAAACCACTGAACCAATTTAGCTGAAACTTTGCAGGAATGATATATGACATGTTGGCAACAAACAGTCCTCATTTTAAATGATTCGATAAAAACATGGCCGCTGTTACTAAAAATAGAACATAGGGTAAAATCAGATAGAAAAAATCCGAAGGATCTTACGATGCCATACACAGTTTTGTATAAAATACTAGTGGTGGTAGCCCAATAAATTGACAAATGTGTGGAGGGAATCCTGTCTATTTTTATACCGGAAGTAAGAATGACCATTTATTTTGCACTCTTGTGATTGTTTATACATGCTCCTCTGCATAGAAAACTTTAAATCAGGTCTGCTTTTGCAAAATAAAGTATTTGTATGAAGGGGGATAACTACAAAAACCAAATTTTTTTTCATGTGACAAACTGCCACTTTTTATGCAAACAGAAATATTTGTGAAAATGCAACATAATGTACCCCAATATTTTCACAGTTAAAACTATGAGACATGCTCTTTTAGATATTCTGTGTTCAGGTCTTATAAATGAGATTGCACCTGTAGATTTTTCATTAAAATACACCCCTCTTTGTCAGATTTTGACACTTTCTTAAACAATATCTGTGTTAGATATGTTTATAAGATCAAGAACACCAGAAAGATGGTAGTTTTATCTTTTTATTGATATATAAATGTCCATAGTACAAGTGATAGCCAGATTTTCTTCATTGAATTGAAGTGACATTGCTTTTGTCTAATGGCGTCATTTTGAAGAACTATGTCTTGCACCCTTTAAAAGCAAATATTAAAATTTGGTATGCTTTATCAAGCCCAGCACACTTCATTTTAGTGTTGCATTTAATCGCCATAGTATAGATGTCAGTGTTGATAGACGCTCCCTCTGGTGAAAGATTGGATTTTGGGGGTCCAACCTGTTTTGGTTTCGAAATTAGGGGCCAAAAATGCTACTTTTATGTTTGTCGCCTCAATAACTTTAGTTCTAGTCATCCGATTGCTTTGTACTTTGGCATTAATGTTCCTTGACATAAAAGGGTGAATGAGATTGATTTTGGGGGTCCCCTTTTTTGTTTCGAAATAAGGGGCCCAAATGGGGCAAAAAAATCAAGTATTTTATTGTTTCCATCATAACTTTGGTTCTAACTGGGGTCAACTGGCTTATTCTGTGAAATTTGTGAAGGATCATTCTTCGAGAAGTCACGCATCACTCTGGATAGATGGTTACTAACTATATACTTGTGGAGCCAAGGCAGTAAGGTCAAGACTGTTCAGCAACAGACAAAGATTGATGAAAAGACTGTTATACAGATGTTCCAGTACCTGAGAGATATATGTTCAACCAAACTTCTGAACGCACCATTTCAACTAGGAGGACCAGGCGTTGTGGTACAAATTGACGAGAGCCTTTTCAACCACAAATCCAAATACAACCGGGGAAGAAGAGCCAGTAAGGAACAAAGCCTGCAATCACCTATTCAGAGATTGTAGACAAAAGAGATGCAAAGGCCCTTCTTCCAATCATCGAAAGAGTAGTTCGTCCTGGTACAGTTATTTATTCTGACCAATGGAGGGCATACCACAACATCAGCAGCCAACTACAACTTCAGCATGGAACAGTCAACCATTCTGTTAACTTTGTAGATCCCGAGACTGGTGTTCATACTCAAGCTTTAGAGTCGTATTGGGCCAAAGCAAAACAGAAGTTTAAAGAAATGAAAGGGGTGTCATCAGACCTGCTTCCAAGTTACCTTGATGAAAGAATGTGGAGAGACAGATGGGGATCTTCAGACAGTGATGCCTACAGGAACATCATTGCACATATTGCTGAGCAGTACAAAGTTTAATTTGTGACTCAAAAACTCTGAATGTATGTCATTTGAAAACCTTTGTCTACTTATTTTAACAATTATATCTTTATTTTGTTAATTTATTGTACAATAAAGTATAAACTTTTAAGGAGATCTTATTGCTTTTTAATAAATGATATTGATTTATGGAATACTATTTTAAATTACAAAAAGAAACAATGTAACAAATGCTTATTCATTCTTACAAAAAAAAAACAAAAAACAAAAACACATAACAAAATAAATGACAAATTAACTTACACAAATTATATATAACATAAAAACATAATCAGAGACCTGTTTATTAGAGTTGATCTGTGAGTTGGAGTTTTCATAAAAAGTTTATTATTTCTCATCAAAACTAAATGAAACTTTTACATAGATATCCATTAATAATTTATTCTAATTAATTTCTTAGAATGGCAAACAAGTAGTTCGAAAGGTCTCATTATATCTATAATATACACATCCATAACATAATGCATTACTCATGATACTCGAGGAACAATACTGGAACATCAATATATCCCAGTATTGTTACTTTTTGGAAAAAAAAATCAACAGTCCTGGAATAAAATTTTATTCCAGTATTATTGTGATCGCCAAGTACAGGAGATCCAGAATGTTTCTTATAATATAAGAATGAACCTGATGAACTTTTGCAGGCCCCCTTTTCCCCCGTTATGTAATTGGGGGCCAAAAGGGACCAAAATCGAAACTTGTTTACCTATGATCCGATTTTGAATTTTTTTTTGCATGTTTGTTCTTGTCAAATAGTGGATACAAAATTGAGAATTAATTTTTGCAACCCCCTTTTTCCCCCTATTATGTAATTAGAGCCAAAATGGAAAATTTGTGGGCTTATTTTGATCTCCTTTCGAAAAAAAAATGCCTCTTAAATTATTAGTGGAAAGTACACCAAAAGCTGCATGTGTCGAAAACCTTTGTCAGTCCACCATGGGCTGCATGTGTCCAGAGCAATTGACTATCCATATTGGGCCTAAAACGTACAGGGTTCAACATGTTGCGGAGCTTTTTAATTGCCTATAGAATGAAATCTATTGCAGATAGAGAAAAGCTGTTGCTTGCCTAAATCATGTAAATGTTCAGCTCATTTAGCTCTACAAAAGTCTTTATAGGGTCAAAGTTGTCAGATGACCCCTTATAGGCGTTACAGCCCCTTAAAGGCGAAAAATAGTGTTTTTGGCCTATAGAATGAAAAACTTTTGCAGATGGAGAAAAGCTGTTGCTTGCTTGAATGTTCAGATCATTTAGCTCTACAAAAGTCTCAATAAGGTCAAAGTTTTCAGATGACCCCTTAAAGGGGTTACAGTCCCCTTAAGGTGAACAATAGTGTTTTTTCATGTTTTTGGTCCATAGAATGAAAACTATTGCAGATAGAGTTTGAAATATCTAGATCAATGTATATCTCTTTACTCATTGAACCAAGTTCATCTTTGATGTGTTTCGATACGCATTGGAGATTTAAAAAAAATATTATAATCTCATTGAAAATGAACTTACTGAACCTTTAACATATTTAACCTTATATTAAACTGCTGTGACGGATCAACGGAAATTTTCAAACGGGAGAGCGCGCAATTAAAAAAAATCTTTTAGGACCTCTTGTTTTATACAATTCCTAACCAAATTTTCCTGTCAAACGGGAGGGCGCGCGGCCAGCACGCATGCACGGCACTGACGCCGGTCCTATACCCGCCTTTGAAATGTATCATGTCGTGTACGGTTTTTTTCTACTACAAGACCTTACGAAGTCAACTTGAAATAGTGTTTGGTTTGTCTCCATAAAAATTTTGGGTACTTTTTTTATAATAATGTTCTCGGCTATTTAACAGCCCCATATTCATATTCATGGAAGGATTGCATTAACATATTATATTTTCATGTAATTTTTTTTTCTTCCAAAGCTAAAAAGGGGGGGCAAAATGTACCATCTGCACCCCACCCCTGCATACGGGCCTTGTAAACACAGTAATTCATTGAAATGAACATTGCACAAGCTGCAGTTACTATTTACTACTATTCCTCTGTTATATTTATGTTCTTCTTTTTTTTTCGTTCAAGAATTTTTATTCAATACGTTTATTTGACATTTTGGCGGGAAAGTCTCCACACAATTGAACATGCCGAAAATATTTAGGTCAATGTATATTTTTTCACTGAACCAAGTTCATCTCCGATGTGCTTCGATACGCATTTTCAAATTATATTCCATTGAAAATCAACGTACGGAAATTTATACCTAATATGGTCATGCATTATATTAAAACAAGCGGTGCGCGCAAGTGTAACAGCCTACTTTTAAAGTTGATATCTCCTTTATAAGTTCACTTGAGACTGCGTTGGTGTCGTTTGCCAGTTGTGTTGGATTTGTTCGTCTGCTAAAAAAACATGGCGTCAGATGATGATGTAGCTGCCTTAGTTGTCGATAACGGATCAGGAATGTGCAAGGCGGGGTTTGCCGGGGACGACGCCCCGCGAGCAGTGTTCCCATCGATCGTCGGCAGGCCCAGACATCAGGTTTGTCAAGTTAACTAAGGGACCAACCATTTGATTTTTTTTTTTTTTGGGGGGGGGGGGCTATGGATATTTGTTGTCCTGACTTTTTATTTTCAGAAAAAGCTTAACTTTTTGTCAACTTAAATGTGCAATCAAAACTGTTAAGGATCTGTCTAAACCGACATTAGCAACTTAAAACTGTTAAGGGACTGTCTAAACCGATACTACCTAAACCAAGTTAATATGACCTCTCAAGTTGCTGCAACCAGCAATGCCTTAAGGGACCGACCATTTAATTTTTAGGGGGGGGGGGGCTATGGTGAAATTTAAAATAAAAAGGCAGGATGGCAAATATCCAGAAATAAAAAGACAGGACAGTGCTTTCTATGAAAAAGAAAGGCAGAATGGTAGTTTTGGCTGAAAATTTGATAATAGTTTTTTTTTTTAATTGGCGCGCAGAAGCGCGCATAAAAAAGAACCCAGGCTCTGCTTTTTCCAAAAATAAAAAGGCAGGACGAAGAAAATATCCATAGCCCCACATCAAAATCAAATGGTTGCTCCCTAATATAAATAAGACCGTCACGGCATATGTTATAGGACAACTGTTAGAAAAAAAAATATTTTATTTATTTTCTTATAATTCTTATCAGACATGCGTTCATGCGTATACTCATTTCTGATTGGTCGAAACGTCATTGCCAGATCCGTTCATACTTTCATGAACGCCTCTGCCTCGTTTCCAATGTAAACAAATATGGTGGCGATGACGTCGTCCTAAATAACGAATTAGTTCCGAATTTATTTATTTTTCTTTTTAAAAAAGGTATAAATTTGAAGAATTATAAGGATTGAACACCTATTTTCGGTCGTTCATGCATGTATGAACGGATCTCTTCACTCACAAACTGTATCATGAACGGCCTTCGGCCATTCATTCAGTTTGTGAGCTCCAAGATCCGTTCATACATGCATGAACGACCGAAAATAGGTGTTCAATCCTATAAAAGCACACCGTAAACGAGATGTGGAGCAAGTGTTCACGACACATAACAAGCGGCAATTTAGAAAAACCACAATGTACAACCGTCAGCAGCCTTCTATGAGGCCAGTAGAGGATGTTCGTCGTTCTGCAATTGGCCTATGGTCTAAATAAAATGCATATAATTCAAACCAATTCTTAAAATAGTCACAGATAGACCCAATTCTTAAAAAAGGAACAAAAACATCAGAAGGACAAATACAAACAAAAGCGTTGTCAAATATTCCTAGATTAAGACAGCCACATATACAATTTGGCGGTTTTAAACTTGTTTTGGGGGCCCAACCTTCCCCTTATCAAGCTGCAATATTCGCTATAATGAATTTTACATGTGTTTTATTAAAATTTTAAATTTATCAATTCAAACTTTTACTATAACAAAAGTTTGAATTGATAAATTCAAAATTTTAATAAAACATATGTACAAGGTAGGTTTGCTAAGTCACTTAAGTAACAAAAACGGTTTTGTTCAAAAAGACCGTCATGTCGGGCGCGCGCCCTCCCGGTTGCAAGAATATTTGGTTAGAAACTGTATGAAACAAGAGGTCCCAGAAGATTTTTCTTAATTGCGCCCCCTCCCGTTTGAAAATTTCTGGATCCGACACTGTGCTACAATGGTGCATTTTTACGACCCGACCCTATTCAAAATAGACCTACCTATATTTCAACCTTAAGTAATGATTTTAAAGTCTGGAGTAGACTGTGTTCTTTCAAACTTTAACTCTTTTTGAGGGCATGGATAGGGATGTCCTCATTTTTCTATTCTTTACATTTTTGTTTGGTCATTTTCCCCGTCTATTCTTTAAATGTTTTTCTCCAACCTTTCTGATCATTGTTATTATTTTTTAATTGCCACTTTTATTTATTTTTAAGGTCATCATTCTTCATATTTTGAGTCTATATCAGCTACTCATATTTTCTTTTGATTTGCCTATTAATTCTTTATTCTTTAAAACCCCATTCACACCCTCATATTTTCACGGCCTATTAAAAATCGAACTTTTTAAAAATAGGGTTAAAAATATGTCCTTTTTTAAACTGAAGTGATTGAACTGAGTTTTCAATTACGTAACCGGTAAAAAAATTAATTGCTCATGTTTAAGAATTACATTACCCATTAATTTTTTTAAATACCTTTTAAAATTTTCCGATGATAAAATTTTGTCGGTTGAACAACATATAACCCCCCCCCCCACCTGATACTTGATCGAATTCCTATAGGGAGCGACTATTTGTCTTAAGGATGGTCACTCCTGATTTTTTTTATATCAAATATTTTAAGAATTGATAAGGAATATAAAATTACAACAAAGTTCCAGACAATAATTTTTGCTACGCCTGACGCGCGTTTCGTCTATTCAAGACTCATCAGAGGCAAGATTATGGATATATGGCTTCAAATATTTGGCGGGAAAATAGACTCCTCTAGATTTTACATAACTTAAACATTGTTTAAGTTTTTAGTCTTAAAAACCATGAAGTTGCATCAGGAATTTTAAAAGATTTCAAATGTTTGGTTTTTAAGGAAGGCAAAATCAGAAAATGTCATAAAAAGTATGGGCCAGTGTGCAAAAAAATCTTCAGTATTTAAAACTATAGTCTAGAGGAGTTCCGAAAAAGAATGACTTTCTGAAACATGAAGCGGGTGACCATCCCTATAAGAGGGGGCTATGAAATCTAAAATAGAAAGCCAGAAATGCCACAAACCATGAAATGAAAAGGCAGAACAGCGCTTTGAATTAAAAAACAAACAAAAAACAAACCAGATGGATGGTGTTAATGGCTGAAACAAATCATAGTAAATAAGTTTGAAAATAAACCATTGGCACCCGTTAGCCATAAAACTTAATTACTTTCATTTTTTTCGTCCAAACTACACTTTTGTTCGACCCCCTCCCCCATCTCCCATGGCATTTCAAATTTTTTGGGGGCCGTCCCTTTAAAATGGGGGGGGGGGGGGGTCCCGTCCCGAATTCCCGTCAAAATAATTTATAATCCCATTTTCCCGGATAATAAGAACTACCGATCCCGCATCCCCAAAAATAAAATGCAGGTTCCCGTGTCCTGCTAGTCGCTTTTCCCGAATTCCCGTAAAAATAATATGGCCAATCCCGGCATCCCGGAAAAGGTCTTCCCAACCCTCTTTAAAGTGACTGTTCAAAGTCATTTGGTGTCGGGAATTTATTTTCATATAATTTATTTTCATTTCAAATATATACATATATAAGATTTTGGGAAAATGTTATGAAAATCATTTCCAAATTGAATTAAGATGAACAATTTTTTCGGGCAAAAATTTAGGCTTGAAATCGTATAGGTACATCATGGCACGTCAGTTGGTAATTAAGGCCCGAATTAAGGCAGTGGTAATTTTACTTTAAAAAAGCTACAGCTTGCATGTTTGTGGTTGTTTTTTTTTTGCCCCTCCTCTTTTATGCAAACGAAGTTTCGGGGTCATATTAAAATCATCCTTTCTGTTTACTATTGGGCCGTCTGCAGTCGGTCAGGACGGTCTGTGGACATATCTTGTAAGTACAACCAACCTCCACCTAAACCGCTTAAAAGATTCGATGAAACTTAACACGAGGAAACCAGTACATGTGTCACATGTACATTGTATTTTTTGTGTTTGTTTTGTTTTTTGCTTTGTTCAAGTTTATCCATAGTAGTGGGGAAAGTCGGGCCAACACAAAATGTCTGATCCAGCAACATTTTATACGTGCCCTTTCCTAAGCCTGGAATCTATCTAAGCTTTTGATTGTTCCTGTCATCTCCATGTTATATGTTCTATGGCCATACGTCGGTCTTTCTCTGCTAATTTTGGGGTTGGTATTTAATATAACATATCTACTTTTTATCTTGGACAAATGCAGCGGCGATCTGCGACTTCTGGTCAAATTGGAGGCTATTGGCTATTCTTCATTCTAGATTTTTACACTGCCACGTGTTTAATATGTAGGCCGTGTCGCGTACACATATTCCATATGTGATTTCCGTCTCTATTATCATATTGGGAGATAATCAGTCTAATTAAAAACTTTTACATATGAATGTCTAAGATAGTTTGTTAAAATATTAACTAAAAGAATTAAAAACTAGATAATGTGTCTATGAGCCACAAGATGGCCCTCTCGTTCTTGAAATATCATTGACCCTCAATGTGTATTACCTGGGATATGGACCTTTACCAAGAAATTGATCAAAAGTGTTCATGTGTAAAATATAGGTCGCTGTGACCTTATTTCTGATGGGTGGTGCCATGTACCAAGACTCATTGAGAAGTGAAATACCATTGACCCCAACATCTAGTATCCAAGTTATGGACCTTAACCAAGAACTTAACCGAAGCCATTCATGCGTAAAATATAGGTCACAGTGACCTCATTTCTAGTGGGTGGCGTCACCTTACCTAAGACACATCTAGTAGTGAAATATCATAGACCCCCAACATCTAGTATCCAAGTTATGGACCTTAACCAAGAACTTAACTGAAGTCGTTCATGCATAAAATATAGGTCACAGTGACCTAATTTCTAGTGGGTGGTGTAGCCCTACCCAATACCCATCTGGTGGTGAAATATCGTTGACCCCCAATATCTAGTATCCGAGTAATGGACCTTAACCAAGAACTTAACCAAAGTGTTACGGACGGACGTACGTACGGACGGACGGACAAGGGTAAAACTATATGTCCGATCCACATACGTGGTCGGGCCATAAAAACATATATGCATTATAGTTCTGTTTAATCTAACGCCAAGATGTTAGATGTGCTGAAGGGATGTAGAACACCTAAGGTAGATAACTCTGAAAAGTCATTTGAGCGTTTTAGTTCGCTACATTTTCTTTAAGAAATCAAGCTTCTAAGTGATAGAAATAGAAAATGTTGTTATCCATTATGATCAACAACAACAATTGTTCGTAGAAACATATGGATGGATTTTCTTAAGGTTTGGTAGCTTATTTGGCTTCAATAATGTTTATTTTAGCAGACTTTAAATAAAATTAAACGATTCAATTTCATGCTTAGAGGTGGCCGATTTTACACAAAATGGTTCACAAGTCCTGTACAAATAACAGTATCCTTATATCATACTATTTGTTGTTATTTCAGGGGGTTATGGTTGGTATGGGACAAAAGGACAGTTACGTCGGGGACGAAGCACAGAGCAAAAGGGGTATCCTAACCCTCAAGTACCCCATAGAACACGGGATCGTTACTAACTGGGACGACATGGAAAAGATCTGGCACCATACGTTCTACAATGAACTTCGAGTAGCCCCAGAGGAACATCCGGTCTTGCTCACTGAGGCTCCTTTGAACCCGAAAGCCAACAGGGAAAAGATGACGCAGATAATGTTCGAGACATTTAACTCCCCTGCCATGTACGTTGCTATCCAGGCCGTGTTGTCACTCTACGCATCCGGGCGAACGACGGGCATTGTTCTGGATTCCGGAGACGGAGTCAGTCATACCGTTCCGATTTACGAAGGCTACGCGCTGCCACATGCTATAATAAGACTAGATCTTGCCGGACGAGATCTGACCGATTACTTGATGAAAATTCTTACAGAACGTGGATACTCATTTACGACAACTGCCGAGCGAGAAATTGTACGTGACATCAAAGAAAAATTATGCTACATCGCTCTTGATTTCGAACAGGAAATGCAAACAGCCGCTTCCTCGTCATCTTTGGAAAAAAGCTATGAACTTCCTGACGGACAAGTTATAACGATAGGAAACGAGCGTTTCCGGTGCCCTGAAGCAATGCTCCAACCGTCTTTTATCGGTATGGAATCCGCCGGAATACACGAAACTACGTACAACAGCATCATGAAATGTGACGTGGACATCCGTAAGGACCTTTACGCCAACACCGTTCTCTCTGGTGGAACTACGATGTTCCCAGGCATAGCTGATAGAATGCAGAAAGAAATCTCCTCCCTCGCTCCACCTACAATGAAAATCAAGATCATAGCACCACCCGAACGGAAGTACTCTGTATGGATCGGAGGCTCAATCTTAGCCTCGCTTTCAACTTTCCAACAGATGTGGATCAGTAAGCAAGAATACGACGAATCTGGGCCGAGCATAGTCCACCGCAAATGTTTCTAGATTTTATGTATACCAAACATCAAGCTAAAGAACAATCCTTCAATTATATATTATCATTTACTTACTCTCAAATGTGTACAATTCTATATAGACATGTATTTATATTTATTCATAATTTATCAGAACATGTAGACGTATTTTAATTTAGATTTATGTCTTACCTACGAAAGAAGACGGTATAAATTAAGTGCTTGGGTCTTTTTGCCCTTTTGACCGCACGTCCGTCTATCCCAAATTAGCTTTACTTCACAGCCATGTTGCGTTAATTGTGTGCTACTACCAGTACTTAAGATCGTAATGGAAGAGGGAGGTTCGGCGCGCCATATAACCTGGTTTTACCTAGTTCGTTTGAAATGCCTGTACCAAGTCAGGGCTATTTCGATCTATAAATATTCCGGTGTTTTCAAGTTTGACTTTTCTCTTGGACCTTGAGATTGATCCTCCAAGTTCGGTTATTTTGTTATTCCTTTATTCATGGTAAAGTTCCGTTATAATGTTACAACATAAAGCATCATATATTAAACGTTTGTGAGATTTGGAATAAGTGAGCAATCATTCGTTTTTGTCATAAGGATTAAGGCAATGTATCTTGTTTTTCTTCTTACCTTATTATGTCCCCGACCACGAAGTGTCGTCGGGGACATATTGTTTTTACTCCGTTTCTTATTTTTCTTCTTATTATTAAGGTCTTTCCCTTTCCAAAGGGAAGACCTTATTGTATTTCGTCGGCCTATTATTATTATTATTATTAAGGTCTTTCCCTTTCCAAAGGGAAGACCTTATTGTATTTCGTCGGCCTATTATTAAGGTCTTTCCCTTTCCAAAGGGAAGACCTTATTGTATTTCGTCGGCCTATTATTATTATTATTATTATTATTAAGGTCTTTCCCACCACAGTGGAAAGACCTTATTGTATTTCTTATGATTATTATTAAGGTCTTTCCCTTCCACAGAAGGAAAGACCTTACTGTATTTCTTATGATTATTATTATTGTTCTTTTCTTCTGCCATCAATTGACGAAAAGTCCCTTGGCCGATTTTGACCAAATTTGGCACACTTATTCAGATCTGTATACAGAAGACCTGGTTGACCCTGTGAGCGCCAAATATGTTTCGTTACGGCGCAATGGCGCAAAACGCTGTTTGCCCTTGTGCACAGATCTCCTCCTAGATAGTAACAGATATAAAAAATCTAAACTGTGGAAAATGTTCTCTGACTCCTGCCGATGTGTCATCACGAAAAAGATTTTTTTTTATTTTACTTCCTGGTTGCGCGCGTATGGCGCAAAGTTGGCGCAAAATGTCAATGTTGTCCGATTTTGATGAAATTTGGTTTCTAGGTAGATTTGAGGGTCCTGATTACGAATCTGTGGTCAAATTTTTTTTGCGTTTACCATTGCCAAAATGGCGGTCGTGAAATGGTTTTTTACTTATAACTCGAAAACCGTTAGAGATAATATAGACAATATATGAACAAAAAATGATCGTCTTGAAAAGACCTACAATTTGAGTCCAAAAAGTGCATGATTTGGTTGAGCGGTTTCGAAATGGCGGCCGAAACAGGTTTTCGCGAAATACGTTTTTTGCCAATAACTTGAAAACCGTAAAAGATTGTATAATAGACATGTGTATAAAAAATGACCGTCTTCACAAGACCTATCATTTAAGCCCAAGAAATACATGTAACGGTTGACTGGTTTCAAAATGGCGGCCAAAAAGCTCATACTATGCATTATTTACTTGTATATAACATTAAAACGTAACATACAATATAGTAAATTTATATATTTTGATTATCAATAATTAAAGAGCTTAACTTCAAGAGAAAGGTCAAAGGTCATAGGTCAACTTTACGGGAAAGACCTCTCATTTGTTCTCTGAACAAATGGCATTTTAATTATTATTATTGTTCTTTTCTTCTGCCATCAATTGACGAAAAGTCCCTTGACCGATTTTGACCAAATTTGGCACACTTATTCAGATCTGTATACAGAAGACCTGGTTGACCCTGTGAGCGCCAACTATGTTTCGTTACGGCGCAATGGCGCAAAACGCTGTTTACCCTTGTGTACAGATCTCCTCCTAGATAGTAACAGATATAAAAAATCTAAACTGTGGAAAATGTTCTCTGACTCCTGCCGATGTGTCATCACGAAAAAGATTTTTTTTATTTTACTTCCTGGTTGCGCGCGTATGGCGCAAAGTTGGCGCAAAATGTCAATGTTGTCCGATTTTGATGAAATTTGGTTTCCAGGTAGATTTGAGGGTTTTGATTACGAATCTGTGGTCAAAATTTTTTTTGCGTTTACCATTGCCAAAATGGCGGTCGTGAAATGGTTTATTATTTATAACTCGAAAACCGTTAGAGATAGTATAGACAATATATGAACAAAAAATGATCGTCTTGAAAAGACCTACAATTTGAGTCCAAAAAGTGCATGATTTGGTTGAGCGGTTTCGAAATGGCGGCCGAAACAGGTTTTCGCGAAATACTTTTTTTGCTAATAACTTGAAAACCTTAACAGATAGTATAATAGACATGTGTATGAAAAATGACCGTCTTGACAAAACCTATCATTTAAGCCCAAGAAGTACGTGTTACGGTTGACTGGTTTCAAAATGGCGGCCAAAAACATCATCCAATGCATTATTTACTTGTATATAACATTGAAACGGTTACAGATAATATAGTAAATATATATATATTTATTATCAGTAATTAAAGAGCCTGACTTTAAGACAAAGGTCAAAGGTCATAGGTCAACTTAATGGGAAAGACCTCTCATTTGTTCTCTGAACAAATGGCATTTTAATTAAGGTCTTTCCCACTACAGTGGAAAGACCTTATTGTATTTCTTCTGATTATTAAGGTCTTTCCCACTACAGTGGAAAGACCTTATTGTATTTCTTCTGATTATTATTATTATTATTAAGGTCTTTCCCTTCCACAGAAGGAAAGACCTTACTGTATTTCTTCTGATTATTATTGTTCTTCTTTTCTGCCATCATTTGACGAAAAGTGTCGCGACATATCTTTTCGATACTTGGTACCATTATTTGGTCATACGAATACTTGCCTAAACCCATGCTTTGAAACCGATCTATTTTTAGTAACGGAGTTATCTGCCCCAGACTGGAAAACCTTGTTTGCAAAATTACTCAAAAACTATAACCGTTATCAAAAAACTAAAGAGTGGAAAATGTCATTTGACTCCTAGGGATGATTTGTAGACCAAAAAAAATATTTCCGAACAACTTCCTGGTTACGCGTTTTTGACTTGAAAAGTGTCGCGACTCGTCAAATTTTTTTTCTTCAAAACGGTTCGTCCTAGAGACTTGGGACCTTCACCAATCATCCTAAACGACTTTTGTTACATCTAAAAATGTCAAGGTCAAAGGTCAAATCTCAAGGTCAGAGGTCATGGTACACCTTGTTTGCAGTATAGCTCAAAAACCATACAAATTTGAAGCAGACATGTAATGGGAAAAATACTTGTCTCATTTAGACCTTTATTTGATATAAAGGGTCGAACACTGTACGACAAACCGTTTTCGAGTAATGGCCCTTTACGCGTTTCTGCTTATCCGTTTTTGGCTTATATCTTTTAAACCGTCAGAGATAATATAGTAAACATATGGGTTTTTTGTGACCGTCATTATATGTCCTTCAATTTAAGACCAAAGTCGAATGGTTACGGGCAGCCATTTTCAAAATGGCTGACACCGTAAACAGTTTTTATGAAATAACACTTAAACCGTACAAAATTGAAGCGGACAATACATGGAAAAAATGTTCGCCATGTCGAAATCTACAAAAAGTGTTTCAGGTGCGAAAGCGTAAAACTTGTCGTTTTTGAGTTATCGCCCTTGATTCGTATTTTTAAAATGATTTTTTGTTTATAACTTTTTAACCTTAAAAGATGGTGAATGAAACATAGGGTTCATTTGAAAGAAGATTGAATTAACTCAAACAGTACATGATTCAGTTGAACTGTTCCAAAATGGCGGCCAAAACAAGTTTTGCGAAACGCGTTTTTTGCCAATAACTTGAAAACCATAACAGATAGTATAGTAAACATGTATACTTAAATGAATCAGTATATAAAGAGCTACAATTTGAGTCAAAGGTCAAAGGTCATAGGTCAAGGTTATTCCCTAGCAACAAGGTAACATTAATGAAAAGTCCATAGCAACCATATATATTCTTAACCAAGACTACTTTCTGAGTTTAGATGTAAGTTTTTGCAACCGGAAGTGACATTTAGTCCATAGCAACCGACATAAAAGTCCTTAGCAACCATACTTTTTCTGACTCTAGGACCCCTAATCTTCATTCTGGAGCCTATATCACAATAATTGGCAACATCTTGTCATAAACAAAGTGACTCAAATGTCTTTAGTACTTAACAAAAACATAAGACAGGGAAAGACCTCACATTTGTTCTCTGAACAAATGACTTTTTAATTAAGGTCTTTCCCACTACAGTGGAAAGACCTTATTGTATTTCTTCTGATTATTATTATTAAGGTCTTTCCCACTACAGTGGAAAGACCTTATTGTATTTCTTCTGATTATTATTATTATTATTATTCTTCTTCTTTTCCGCGGTCACTATAACAAAAGTGTCGCGACATAACTTAACGACACTTGGTACCATTATTCGGTCATACCCTGACTCGCCTTGACTGACCCTGCGAAACCGATCTATTTTTAGTAACGGAGTTATCTGCCCCAGACCGGAAAACCTTGTTTGCAAAATTACTCAAAAATTATAACCGTTATCAAAAAACTAAAGAGTGGAAAATGTCATTTGACTCCTAGGGATGATTTGTAGACAAAAAAAAAAATTTCCGAACAACTTCCTGGTTACGCGTTTTTGACTCGAAAACGGTCGCGACTCGTCAATTTTTTTTTCTTTGAAACGGTTTGTCCTAGAGACTTGGGACCTTCACCAATCATCCCAAGTGACATATGTTACATCTAAAAATGTCAAGGTCAAAGGTCAAATCTCAAGGTCAGAGGTCATGATACACCTTGTTTGCAGTATAGCTCAAAAACCATACAAAATTGAAGCAGACATGTAATGGGGAAAATACTCGTCTCATTTAGACCTTTATTTGATATAAAGGGTCGAACGCTGTACGACAAACTGTTTTCGAGTTATGGCCCTTAACGCGTTTCGGCTTATCCTTTTTTCGCTTATAACTTTTAAACCGTCCGAGATAATATAGTAAACATATGGGTTTTTTGTGACCGTCATTATGGGCCCTTCAATTTAAGACCAAAGTCGAATGGTTACGGGCAGCCATTTTCAAAATGGCTGACACCGTAAACAGTTTTTATGAAATTACACTTAAACAGTACAAAATTGAAGCGGACAATACATGGAAAAAATGTTCGCCATGTCGAAATCTACAAAAAGTGTTTCAGGTGCGAAACCGTAAAACTTGTCGTTTTTGAGTTATCGCCCTTGATTCTTATTTTAAAAATGATTTTTTGTTTATAACTTTTTAACCATAAAAGATGGTGAATAAAACCTAGGGTTCAAGTGAAAGAGAATTAAATTACCTACAATTTGAACCCAAACAGTACATGATTCGGTTGAACAGTTCCAAAATGGCGGCCAAAACAAGTTTCGCGAAACGCGTTTTTTGCCAATAACTTGAAAACCATAACAGATAGTATAGTAAACATGTATACTTAAATGAATCAGTATATATAGAGCCACAATTTGAGTCAAAGGTCAAAGGTCATAGGTCAAGGTTATTCCCTAGCAACAAGGTAACATTAATGAAAAGTCCATAGCAACCATATATATTCTAAACCAAGACTACTTTCTGAGTTTAGATGTAAGTTTTTGCAACCAGAAGTGACATTTAGTCCATAGCAACCGACATAAAAGTCCTTAGCAACCATACCTTTTCTGACTCTAGGACCCCTTATCTTCATTCTGGAGCCTATATCACAATAATTGACAACATCTTGTCATAAACAAAGTGACTCAAATGTCATTAGTACTTAACAAAAACATAAGACAGGGAAAGACCTCACATTTGTTCTCTGAACAAATGACTTTTTAATAATATTTTTATGTTTCTTATCCAATAGAAAAAAAGCCCAAAACGTGTGTATTCGCCATTTCTGAACGGATTGACCTGAAACTTGGTACACTGCTAGCACTACATAAGAAACAAGCACAGCTCACCCTGGAAGTGTGTACCTAGCATAGTTTTCGAGATATGCCCCCGCGGGCTTTTTTTTATGAAATGTTGTGCGCAGATAAACTACCAAGTTTTTCAACCGATCGAGCTGAAATTTTGCACAGTTGCTGAGAATAATGAGCTCTCGCGTTGTAGCTAAAAATAAAGTCTGTACCTGGCCCCGTTTTGAAGTTACGCCCCTTTCTGGTTTTTATTCAAAAATCGCTAATTTAGCCAAAAATAAACTTTTCCGTGCGGAAATTTTTGGTGCCCCCTCTCTGTAAAAATGTGCCCGACTGAAATCTGTCAAACATTCCAGCCGGGTCTCCTTATCTTTTTTTATACAAATTTTTGTTCTAATTTTTCGAAATTTCAAAAAACGTAACTTGACCCCTCTTTGCACTTTTGTCAAATGCACCAGAAGTGCCAAAATGCTGTCAAAACTAGCTGATATCCTAGCCAAATGTATGCACTAAAAGTCCCCGTTTACAAAAATGTCCTCTGGTTTATGAGTTTTTCAAAATTAAAGTTTTCTGCAGTCCTGTAAAACACATAAATTCCTGACTAATTTCCTCCAAATTTCACTATTCAACGTTATTCCTGTTTCGAAAATTGAATGTTTTCACTAAAGTCGTCCTTAACTATTTAAAATAATCCTAAATGAACTAATTATGTCACTAGTTTTGCCTGTCATCAAATGTTGTAAACTATTGTCAAAAGATTCCCGTGTCATCCCTATAACAGGCACATTCCAATTATAAACTTGCTCATCCGTGACGTTCATGTATTCTAACTGTATACGTTGAGAGAATGGAAAATCAATATAGGTCCGAACCCTGCAAAGTCTACTGCTGTACTGAGAAATCTAAAAACTAAGTCGTAAAGTCATTCAAAAATGACGTCAAAGCGCGAGACACCAAGGATACCTAGATCAACAAAGTGATGTCGCCACCTAGTTTTGAATGAATAAAATAAAATCACTCGTCCCCGCTCGCCCCCCCCCCCCCCCCCGTAATCCATTGCGATTGACTGATTGTTGTTTGTTTAAAACAAGAAAACAAAAGAAATAAACAAAACGAAACAAAACAAAACAAACAAAAAACACACAAAAGAAAAAAACTTAAATGTCCCCGCCCCCATCTTTTCAGATACATGTATGGCAATAACATACATGTATGAAATACACCCCCTTTAAAAAAAAAAAACAGCAAAAAAAAAAAAACAAACAAACAAAGGCCAGCAATGAGGCTCTTAACGGGGGAAAGACCGTTCTCTTGATTGTTCTATGAACAATCAGCCTTTAATTATTATTATTATTATTCTTCTTCTTTTCCGCGGTCACTATAACAAAAGTGTCGCGACATAACTTTACGACACTTGGTACCATTATTCGGTCATACCCTGACTCGCCTTGACTGACCCTGCGAAACCGATCTATTTTTAGTAACGGAGTTATCTGCCCCAGACCGAAAACCCTTGTTATCAGATAATCTCAGAAACCGTAACCGGTATCAAAAATCTAAAGAGTGGAAAATGTCATTTGACTCCTAGGGATGATTTGTAGATCCAAAAAAAAATTTCCGAACAACTTCCTGGTTACGCGTTTTTGAGTCGAAACCTGTCGCGACACGTCAAAAATTTTTTCTTCAAAACGGTTAGTCCTAGAGACTTGGGACCTTCACCAATCATCACGGATGACATATGTTACATTTAAAAATGTCAAGGTCAAAGGTCAAATCTCAAGGTCAGAGGTCATGGTACACCTTGTTTTCAATTTCCCTCAAAAACCATACAAAACTTAAGCAGACATTTAATGGGGAAAATACTCGTCTCATTTAGACCTTCATTTGATATAAAGGGTTGAACACTGTGCGACAAACCGTTTTCGAGTTATGGCCCTTAACGCGTTTCGGTTAAACGGTTTTTGGCTCATAACTTGAAAACGGTTCGAGATACCATAGTAAACATATGGGTTATTTGAGACCGTAAACTTATGCCCTCCGATATAAAACCAAAGTCGCATGGCTACGGACAGCCATTTTCAAAATGGCCGCCATCGGAAATTGTTTTTTGAGTATAACACAAAAACTGTAAAAAATTTAAGCGGACAATAAATGGAAAAAATGTTCGCCACGACGAAAGCTACAAAAAATGTTTCAGGTGCGAAAGCGTAAAACTTGTTGTTTTTGAGTTACGGCCCTTGATTCGTAATTAAAAAATGGTTTTTTAATTATTACTTCTAAACGGTTACAGATGGTGAATGAAATGTAGGGTTCATTTGATAGAGAATTAAAAGACCTACAATTTGAGTCCAAACAGTGTATGATTTGGTTGACTGGTTCCAAAATGGCGGCCAAAACATGTTTCGCGAAACACGTTTTTTGCCCATAACTTGAAAACCATAACAGATAGTATAGTAAACATGTATACTTAAATGAATCAGAATGCCAAGACCTATAATTTGAGTCCAAGGTCAAAGGTCATGGGTCAAGGTCATTCCCTAGCAACAAGGTAACATTTATGAAAAGTCCATAGCAACCATATATATTCTTAACCAAGACTACTTTCCGAGTTTAGAGTTAAAATTTGTCAACCGGAAGTAACCCTTAGTCCATAGCAACCAACAAAATGTCCTTAGCAACCATCCTTTTTCTGACACTAGGCCCCTTGATCTTTATTCTGGAACCTATTTGATAATTATTGGTAACCTCATATCGAAAACGAACTGACTCATTTGTCTATAGTACATGTATTGGACACCATAATGCTAACATGCTAAAGCGACAGAGCGACAAGAGACAGGGAAAGACCTCTCATTTGTTCTCTGAACAAATGGCATTTTAATTATTATTATTCTTCTTCTTTTCCGCGGTCACTATAACAAAAGTGTCGCGACATAACTTTACGACACTTGGTACCATTATTCGGTCATACCCTGACTCGCCTTGACTGACCCTGCGAAACCGATCTATTTTTAGTAACGGAGTTATCTGCCCCAGACCGAAAACCCTTGTTATCAGATAATCTCAGAAACCGTAACCGGTATCAAAAATCTAAAGAGTGGAAAATGTCATTTGACTCCTAGGGATGATTTGTAGATCAAAAAAAAAATTTCCGAACAACTTCCTGGTTACGCGTTTTTGAGTCGAAACCTGTCGCGACACGTCAAAATTTTTTTCTTCAAAACGGTTAGTTCTAGAGACCTGGGACCTTCACCAATCATCACGGATGATATATGTTACATTTAAAAATGTCAAGGTCAAAGGTCAAATCTCAAGGTCAGAGGTCATGGTACACATTGTTTTCAATTTCCCTCAAAAACCATACAAAAATTAAGCAGACATGTAATGGGGAAAATACTCGTCTCATTTAGACCTTCATTTGATATATAGGGTTAAACACTGTGCGATAAACCGTTTTCGAGTTATGGCCCTTAACGCGTTTCGGTTAAACGGTTTTTGGCTCATAACTTGAAAACGGTTCGAGATACCATAGTAAACATATGGGTTATTTGAGACCGTAAACTTATGCCCTCCGATATAAAACCAAAGTCGCATGGCTACGGACAGCCATTTTCAAAATGGCCGCCATCGGAAACTGTTTTTTGAGTATAACACAAAAACTGTAAAAAAATTAAGCGGACAATAAATGGAAAAAATGTTCGCCACGACGAAAGCTACAAAAAATGTTTCAGGTGCGAAAGCGTAAAACTTGTTGTTTTTGAGTTACGGCCCTTGATTCGTAATTAAAAAATGTTTTTTTAATTATAACTTCTAAACGGTTACAGATGGTGAATGAAATGTAGGGTTCATTTGATAGAGAATTAAAAGACCTACAATTTGAGTCCAAACAGTGTATGATTTGGTTGACTGGTTCCAAAATGGCGGCCAAAACAAGTTTCGCGAAACACGTTTTTTGCCCATAACTTGAAAACCATAACAGATAGTATAGTAAACATGTATACTTAAATGAATCAGAATGCCAAGACCTACAATTTGAGTCCAAGGTCAAAGGTCATGGGTCAAGGTCATTCCCTAGCAACAAGGTAACATTTATGAAAAGTCCATAGCAACCATATATATTCTTAACCAAGACTACTTTCCGAGTTTAGAGTTAAAATTTGTCAACCGGAAGTAACCCTTAGTCCATAGCAACCAACAAAATGTCCTTAGCAACCATCCTTTTTCTGACACTAGGCCCCTTGATCTTAATTCTGGAACCTATTTGATAACTATTGGTAACCTCATATCGAAAACGAACTGACTCATTTGTCTATAGTACTTGTATTGGACACCATAATGCTAACATGCTAAAGCGACAGAGAGACAAGAGACAGGGAAAGACCTCTCATTTGTTCTCTGAACAAATGGCATTTTAATTATTATTAAGGTCTTTCACGACTACGGTCGTAAAGACCTTCTTGCAATTCTTCTGATTATTATTATTATTTTCTTCCGCCAAAAAAATTTTTTTTTTGTTTCGCGACATATCATTTCAATACTTAAGGTAGTATACCGGTCATGAAAAACCAATTTAAAAATGAGTCCGCTTAGCGAAACTATTTTTAGTTACGGAGTTATCTCCCCTAAAAACTTAAAGCATGTGTCGCATCTCCTCTTAAACTACAATAAAAATGCAAAAATTAAGGCATGCAATGCAATAAGGAACTAATGAAGAGGTGAATAGGACAATTTCATAAATTTCAGACAACTTCCTGATGAAAAAAATAAGAGGTGAAAAGTGTCGCGACATAATAAATTGCTCAAAATGCAATTTAAAGCTTAACTACATATAATGATCTATTTTTTACATCATTTTCCATATTTGAGTCAGGTTTTTTTAGTGTTAAACAGTTGTCTAATGTCTATTCTACCTATTTGACCCAAAAATGACAAAAAATTGCAGAACTATTAGACGCGATTGGATTTTTAAGAAATTTACACCGGTCTTTGGTACAGATTAACCGTATGACCTTGACTGATTTTTCAAGGTCAAATCAACTTAATGACACTATTCCAACACATTTAAACCATTTTAGGGTCTCAGATATAAAAAATGAAAAAAATGAAAATTTATCCCCCCTTTTTCCCAAAAATATAAAATTTGACATTTTTGCACTAAAAGTGGTCAAAAGATGTTAAATGTACTACTTTTAATCATATTTAGTCAAAACCAGATGAAAAAATGTTGACCGGTTCTTATTAAGGTCTTTCACGACTACGGTCGTAAAGACCTTCTTGCAATTCTTCTGATTATTATTATTATTTTCTTCCGCCAAAAAAATTTTTTTTTTGTTTCGCGACATATCATTTCAATACTTAAGGTAGTATACCGGTCATGAAAAACCAATTTAAAAATGAGTCCGCTTAGCGAAACTATTTTTAGTTACGGAGTTATCTCCCCTAAAAACTTAAAGCATGTGTCGCATCTCCTCTTAAACTACAATAAAAATGCAAAAATTAAGGCATGCAATGCAATAAGGAACTAATGAAGAGGTGAATAGGACAATTTCATAAATTTCAGACAACTTCCTGATGAAAAAAATAAGAGGTGAAAAGTGTCGCGACATAATAAATTGCTCAAAATGCAATTTAAAGCTTAACTACATATAATGATCTATTTTTTACATCATTTTCCATATTTGAGTCAGGTTTTTTTAGTGTTAAACAGTTGTCTAATGTCTATTCTACCTATTTGACCCAAAAATGACAAAAAATTGCAGAACTATTAGACGCGATTGGATTTTTAAGAAATTTACACCGGTCTTTGGTACAGATTAACCGTATGACCTTGACTGATTTTTCAAGGTCAAATCAACTTAATGACACTATTCCAACACATTTAAACCATTTTAGGGTCTCAGATATAAAAAATGAAAAAAATGAAAATTTATCCCCCCTTTTTCCCAAAAATATAAAATTTGACATTTTTGCACTAAAAGTGGTCAAAAGATGTTAAATGTACTACTTTTAATCATATTTAGTCAAAACCAGATGAAAAAATGTTGACCGGTTCTTATTAAGGTCTTTCACGACTACGGTCGTAAAGACCTTCTTGCAATTCTTCTGATTATTATTATTATTTTCTTCCGCCAAAAAATTTTTTTTTTTGTTTCGCGACATATCATTTCAATACTTAAGGTAGTATACCGGTCATGAAAAACCAATTTAAAAATGAGTCCGCTTAGCGAAACTATTTTTAGTTACGGAGTTATCTCCCCTAAAAACTTAAAGCATGTGTCGCATCTCCTCTTAAACTACAATAAAAATGCAAAAATTAAGGCATGCAATGCAATAAGGAACTAATGAAGAGGTGAATAGGACAATTTCATAAATTTCAGACAACTTCCTGATGAAAAAAATAAGAGGTGAAAAGTGTCGCGACATAATAAATTGCTCAAAATGCAATTTAAAGCTTAACTACATATAATGATCTATTTTTTACATCATTTTCCATATTTGAGTCAGGTTTTTTTAGTGTTAAACAGTTGTCTAATGTCTATTCTACCTATTTGACCCAAAAATGACAAAAAATTGCAGAACTATTAGACGCGATTGGATTTTTAAGAAATTTACACCGGTCTTTGGTACAGATTAACCGTATGACCTTGACTGATTTTTCAAGGTCAAATCAACTTAATGACACTATTCCAACACATTTAAACCATTTTAGGGTCTCAGATATAAAAAATGAAAAAAATGAAAATTTATCCCCCCTTTTTCCCAAAAATATAAAATTTGACATTTTTGCACTAAAAGTGGTCAAAAGATGTTAAATGTACTACTTTTAATCATATTTAGTCAAAACCAGATGAAAAAATGTTGACCGGTTCTTATTAAGGTCTTTCACGACTACGGTCGTAAAGACCTTCTTGCAATTCTTCTGATTATTATTATTATTTTCTTCCGCCAAAAAAATTTTTTTTTTGTTTCGCGACATATCATTTCAATACTTAAGGTAGTATACCGGTCATGAAAAACCAATTTAAAAATGAGTCCGCTTAGCGAAACTATTTTTAGTTACGGAGTTATCTCCCCTAAAAACTTAAAGCATGTGTCGCATCTCCTCTTAAACTACAATAAAAATGCAAAAATTAAGGCATGCAATGCAATAAGGAACTAATGAAGAGGTGAATAGGACAATTTCATAAATTTCAGACAACTTCCTGATGAAAAAAATAAGAGGTGAAAAGTGTCGCGACATAATAAATTGCTCAAAATGCAATTTAAAGCTTAACTACATATAATGATCTATTTTTTACATCATTTTCCATATTTGAGTCAGGTTTTTTTAGTGTTAAACAGTTGTCTAATGTCTATTCTACCTATTTGACCCAAAAATGACAAAAAATTGCAGAACTATTAGACGCGATTGGATTTTTAAGAAATTTACACCGGTCTTTGGTACAGATTAACCGTATGACCTTGACTGATTTTTCAAGGTCAAATCAACTTAATGACACTATTCCAACACATTTAAACCATTTTAGGGTCTCAGATATAAAAAATGAAAAAAATGAAAATTTATCCCCCCTTTTTCCCAAAAATATAAAATTTGACATTTTTGCACTAAAAGTGGTCAAAAGATGTTAAATGTACTACTTTTAATCATATTTAGTCAAAACCAGATGAAAAAATGTTGACCGGTTCTTATTAAGGTCTTTCACGACTACGGTCGTAAAGACCTTCTTGCAATTCTTCTGATTATTATTATTATTTTCTTCCGCCAAAAAAATTTTTTTTTTGTTTCGCGACATATCATTTCAATACTTAAGGTAGTATACCGGTCATGAAAAACCAATTTAAAAATGAGTCCGCTTAGCGAAACTATTTTTAGTTACGGAGTTATCTCCCCTAAAAACTTAAAGCATGTGTCGCATCTCCTCTTAAACTACAATAAAAATGCAAAAATTAAGGCATGCAATGCAATAAGGAACTAATGAAGAGGTGAATAGGACAATTTCATAAATTTCAGACAACTTCCTGATGAAAAAAATAAGAGGTGAAAAGTGTCGCGACATAATAAATTGCTCAAAATGCAATTTAAAGCTTAACTACATATAATGATCTATTTTTTACATCATTTTCCATATTTGAGTCAGGTTTTTTTAGTGTTAAACAGTTGTCTAATGTCTATTCTACCTATTTGACCCAAAAATGACAAAAAATTGCAGAACTATTAGACGCGATTGGATTTTTAAGAAATTTACACCGGTCTTTGGTACAGATTAACCGTATGACCTTGACTGATTTTTCAAGGTCAAATCAACTTAATGACACTATTCCAACACATTTAAACCATTTTAGGGTCTCAGATATAAAAAATGAAAAAAATGAAAATTTATCCCCCCTTTTTCCCAAAAATATAAAATTTGACATTTTTGCACTAAAAGTGGTCAAAAGATGTTAAATGTACTACTTTTAATCATATTTAGTCAAAACCAGATGAAAAAATGTTGACCGGTTCTTATTAAGGTCTTTCACGACTACGGTCGTAAAGACCTTCTTGCAATTCTTCTGATTATTATTATTATTTTCTTCCGCCAAAAAAATTTTTTTTTTGTTTCGCGACATATCATTTCAATACTTAAGGTAGTATACCGGTCATGAAAAACCAATTTAAAAATGAGTCCGCTTAGCGAAACTATTTTTAGTTACGGAGTTATCTCCCCTAAAAACTTAAAGCATGTGTCGCATCTCCTCTTAAACTACAATAAAAATGCAAAAATTAAGGCATGCAATGCAATAAGGAACTAATGAAGAGGTGAATAGGACAATTTCATAAATTTCAGACAACTTCCTGATGAAAAAAATAAGAGGTGAAAAGTGTCGCGACATAATAAATTGCTCAAAATGCAATTTAAAGCTTAACTACATATAATGATCTATTTTTTACATCATTTTCCATATTTGAGTCAGGTTTTTTTAGTGTTAAACAGTTGTCTAATGTCTATTCTACCTATTTGACCCAAAAATGACAAAAAATTGCAGAACTATTAGACGCGATTGGATTTTTAAGAAATTTACACCGGTCTTTGGTACAGATTAACCGTATGACCTTGACTGATTTTTCAAGGTCAAATCAACTTAATGACACTATTCCAACACATTTAAACCATTTTAGGGTCTCAGATATAAAAAATGAAAAAAATGAAAATTTATCCCCCCTTTTTCCCAAAAATATAAAATTTGACATTTTTGCACTAAAAGTGGTCAAAAGATGTTAAATGTACTACTTTTAATCATATTTAGTCAAAACCAGATGAAAAAATGTTGACCGGTTCTTATTAAGGTCTTTCACGACTACGGTCGTAAAGACCTTCTTGCAATTCTTCTGATTATTATTATTATTTTCTTCCGCCAAAAAAATTTTTTTTTTGTTTCGCGACATATCATTTCAATACTTAAGGTAGTATACCGGTCATGAAAAACCAATTTAAAAATGAGTCCGCTTAGCGAAACTATTTTTAGTTACGGAGTTATCTCCCCTAAAAACTTAAAGCATGTGTCGCATCTCCTCTTAAACTACAATAAAAATGCAAAAATTAAGGCATGCAATGCAATAAGGAACTAATGAAGAGGTGAATAGGACAATTTCATAAATTTCAGACAACTTCCTGATGAAAAAAATAAGAGGTGAAAAGTGTCGCGACATAATAAATTGCTCAAAATGCAATTTAAAGCTTAACTACATATAATGATCTATTTTTTACATCATTTTCCATATTTGAGTCAGGTTTTTTTAGTGTTAAACAGTTGTCTAATGTCTATTCTACCTATTTGACCCAAAAATGACAAAAAATTGCAGAACTATTAGACGCGATTGGATTTTTAAGAAATTTACACCGGTCTTTGGTACAGATTAACCGTATGACCTTGACTGATTTTTCAAGGTCAAATCAACTTAATGACACTATTCCAACACATTTAAACCATTTTAGGGTCTCAGATATAAAAAATGAAAAAAATGAAAATTTATCCCCCCTTTTTCCCAAAAATATAAAATTTGACATTTTTGCACTAAAAGTGGTCAAAAGATGTTAAATGTACTACTTTTAATCATATTTAGTCAAAACCAGATGAAAAAATGTTGACCGGTTCTTATTAAGGTCTTTCACGACTACGGTCGTAAAGACCTTCTTGCAATTCTTCTGATTATTATTATTATTTTCTTCCGCCAAAAAAAATTTTTTTTTGTTTCGCGACATATCATTTCAATACTTAAGGTAGTATACCGGTCATGAAAAACCAATTTAAAAATGAGTCCGCTTAGCGAAACTATTTTTAGTTACGGAGTTATCTCCCCTAAAAACTTAAAGCATGTGTCGCATCTCCTCTTAAACTACAATAAAAATGCAAAAATTAAGGCATGCAATGCAATAAGGAACTAATGAAGAGGTGAATAGGACAATTTCATAAATTTCAGACAACTTCCTGATGAAAAAAATAAGAGGTGAAAAGTGTCGCGACATAATAAATTGCTCAAAATGCAATTTAAAGCTTAACTACATATAATGATCTATTTTTTACATCATTTTCCATATTTGAGTCAGGTTTTTTTAGTGTTAAACAGTTGTCTAATGTCTATTCTACCTATTTGACCCAAAAATGACAAAAAATTGCAGAACTATTAGACGCGATTGGATT
Organism: Arcuatula senhousia; assembly: GCA_963971305.1. Lineage (NCBI taxonomy): Eukaryota > Metazoa > Mollusca > Bivalvia > Mytilida > Mytilidae > Arcuatula > Arcuatula senhousia. The sequence goes on from OZ020314.1 coordinate 8,588,720, forward strand.
TTTAAGAAATTTACACCGGTCTTTGGTACAGATTAACCGTATGACCTTGACTGATTTTTCAAGGTCAAATCAACTTAATGACACTATTCCAACACATTTAAACCATTTTAGGGTCTCAGATATAAAAAATGAAAAAAATGAAAATTTATCCCCCCTTTTTCCCAAAAATATAAAATTTGACATTTTTGCACTAAAAGTGGTCAAAAGATGTTAAATGTACTACTTTTAATCATATTTAGTCAAAACCAGATGAAAAAATGTTGACCAGTTCTTATTAAGGTCTTTCACGACTACGGTCGTAAAGACCTTCTTGCAATTCTTCTGATTATTATTATTATTTTCTTCCGCCAAAAAAATTTTTTTTTTGTTTCGCGACATATCATTTCAATACTTAAGGTAGTATACCGGTCATGAAAAACCAATTTAAAAATGAGTCCGCTTAGCGAAACTATTTTTAGTTACGGAGTTATCTCCCCTAAAAACTTAAAGCATGTGTCGCATCTCCTCTTAAACTACAATAAAAATGCAAAAATTAAGGCATGCAATGCAATAAGGAACTAATGAAGAGGTGAATAGGACAATTTCATAAATTTCAGACAACTTCCTGATGAAAAAAATAAGAGGTGAAAAGTGTCGCGACATAATAAATTGCTCAAAATGCAATTTAAAGCTTAACTACATATAATGATCTATTTTTTACATCATTTTCCATATTTGAGTCAGGTTTTTTTAGTGTTAAACAGTTGTCTAATGTCTATTCTACCTATTTGACCCAAAAATGACAAAAAATTGCAGAACTATTAGACGCGATTGGATTTTTAAGAAATTTACACCGGTCTTTGGTACAGATTAACCGTATGACCTTGACTGATTTTTCAAGGTCAAATCAACTTAATGACACTATTCCAACACATTTAAACCATTTTAGGGTCTCAGATATAAAAAATGAAAAAAATGAAAATTTATCCCCCCTTTTTCCCAAAAATATAAAATTTGACATTTTTGCACTAAAAGTGGTCAAAAGATGTTAAATGTACTACTTTTAATCATATTTAGTCAAAACCAGATGAAAAAATGTTGACCAGTTCTTATTAAGGTCTTTCACGACTACGGTCGTAAAGACCTTCTTGCAATTCTTCTGATTATTATTATTATTTTCTTCCGCCAAAAAAATTTTTTTTTTGTTTCGCGACATATCATTTCAATACTTAAGGTAGTATACCGGTCATGAAAAACCAATTTAAAAATGAGTCCGCTTAGCGAAACTATTTTTAGTTACGGAGTTATCTCCCCTAAAAACTTAAAGCATGTGTCGCATCTCCTCTTAAACTACAATAAAAATGCAAAAATTAAGGCATGCAATGCAATAAGGAACTAATGAAGAGGTGAATAGGACAATTTCATAAATTTCAGACAACTTCCTGATGAAAAAAATAAGAGGTGAAAAGTGTCGCGACATAATAAATTGCTCAAAATGCAATTTAAAGCTTAACTACATATAATGATCTATTTTTTACATCATTTTCCATATTTGAGTCAGGTTTTTTTAGTGTTAAACAGTTGTCTAATGTCTATTCTACCTATTTGACCCAAAAATGACAAAAAATTGCAGAACTATTAGACGCGATTGGATTTTTAAGAAATTTACACCGGTCTTTGGTACAGATTAACCGTATGACCTTGACTGATTTTTCAAGGTCAAATCAACTTAATGACACTATTCCAACACATTTAAACCATTTTAGGGTCTCAGATATAAAAAATGAAAAAAATGAAAATTTATCCCCCCTTTTTCCCAAAAATATAAAATTTGACATTTTTGCACTAAAAGTGGTCAAAAGATGTTAAATGTACTACTTTTAATCATATTTAGTCAAAACCAGATGAAAAAATGTTGACCAGTTCTTATTAAGGTCTTTCACGACTACGGTCGTAAAGACCTTCTTGCAATTCTTCTGATTATTATTATTATTTTCTTCCGCCAAAAAAATTTTTTTTTTGTTTCGCGACATATCATTTCAATACTTAAGGTAGTATACCGGTCATGAAAAACCAATTTAAAAATGAGTCCGCTTAGCGAAACTATTTTTAGTTACGGAGTTATCTCCCCTAAAAACTTAAAGCATGTGTCGCATCTCCTCTTAAACTACAATAAAAATGCAAAAATTAAGGCATGCAATGCAATAAGGAACTAATGAAGAGGTGAATAGGACAATTTCATAAATTTCAGACAACTTCCTGATGAAAAAAATAAGAGGTGAAAAGTGTCGCGACATAATAAATTGCTCAAAATGCAATTTAAAGCTTAACTACATATAATGATCTATTTTTTACATCATTTTCCATATTTGAGTCAGGTTTTTTTAGTGTTAAACAGTTGTCTAATGTCTATTCTACCTATTTGACCCAAAAATGACAAAAAATTGCAGAACTATTAGACGCGATTGGATTTTTAAGAAATTTACACCGGTCTTTGGTACAGATTAACCGTATGACCTTGACTGATTTTTCAAGGTCAAATCAACTTAATGACACTATTCCAACACATTTAAACCATTTTAGGGTCTCAGATATAAAAAATGAAAAAAATGAAAATTTATCCCCCCTTTTTCCCAAAAATATAAAATTTGACATTTTTGCACTAAAAGTGGTCAAAAGATGTTAAATGTACTACTTTTAATCATATTTAGTCAAAACCAGATGAAAAAATGTTGACCAGTTCTTATTAAGGTCTTTCACGACTACGGTCGTAAAGACCTTCTTGCAATTCTTCTGATTATTATTATTATTTTCTTCCGCCAAAAAAATTTTTTTTTTGTTTCGCGACATATCATTTCAATACTTAAGGTAGTATACCGGTCATGAAAAACCAATTTAAAAATGAGTCCGCTTAGCGAAACTATTTTTAGTTACGGAGTTATCTCCCCTAAAAACTTAAAGCATGTGTCGCATCTCCTCTTAAACTACAATAAAAATGCAAAAATTAAGGCATGCAATGCAATAAGGAACTAATGAAGAGGTGAATAGGACAATTTCATAAATTTCAGACAACTTCCTGATGAAAAAAATAAGAGGTGAAAAGTGTCGCGACATAATAAATTGCTCAAAATGCAATTTAAAGCTTAACTACATATAATGATCTATTTTTTACATCATTTTCCATATTTGAGTCAGGTTTTTTTAGTGTTAAACAGTTGTCTAATGTCTATTCTACCTATTTGACCCAAAAATGACAAAAAATTGCAGAACTATTAGACGCGATTGGATTTTTAAGAAATTTACACCGGTCTTTGGTACAGATTAACCGTATGACCTTGACTGATTTTTCAAGGTCAAATCAACTTAATGACACTATTCCAACACATTTAAACCATTTTAGGGTCTCAGATATAAAAAATGAAAAAAATGAAAATTTATCCCCCCTTTTTCCCAAAAATATAAAATTTGACATTTTTGCACTAAAAGTGGTCAAAAGATGTTAAATGTACTACTTTTAATCATATTTAGTCAAAACCAGATGAAAAAATGTTGACCAGTTCTTATTAAGGTCTTTCACGACTACGGTCGTAAAGACCTTCTTGCAATTCTTCTGATTATTATTATTATTTTCTTCCGCCAAAAAAATTTTTTTTTTGTTTCGCGACATATCATTTCAATACTTAAGGTAGTATACCGGTCATGAAAAACCAATTTAAAAATGAGTCCGCTTAGCGAAACTATTTTTAGTTACGGAGTTATCTCCCCTAAAAACTTAAAGCATGTGTCGCATCTCCTCTTAAACTACAATAAAAATGCAAAAATTAAGGCATGCAATGCAATAAGGAACTAATGAAGAGGTGAATAGGACAATTTCATAAATTTCAGACAACTTCCTGATGAAAAAAATAAGAGGTGAAAAGTGTCGCGACATAATAAATTGCTCAAAATGCAATTTAAAGCTTAACTACATATAATGATCTATTTTTTACATCATTTTCCATATTTGAGTCAGGTTTTTTTAGTGTTAAACAGTTGTCTAATGTCTATTCTACCTATTTGACCCAAAAATGACAAAAAATTGCAGAACTATTAGACGCGATTGGATTTTTAAGAAATTTACACCGGTCTTTGGTACAGATTAACCGTATGACCTTGACTGATTTTTCAAGGTCAAATCAACTTAATGACACTATTCCAACACATTTAAACCATTTTAGGGTCTCAGATATAAAAAATGAAAAAAATGAAAATTTATCCCCCCTTTTTCCCAAAAATATAAAATTTGACATTTTTGCACTAAAAGTGGTCAAAAGATGTTAAATGTACTACTTTTAATCATATTTAGTCAAAACCAGATGAAAAAATGTTGACCAGTTCTTATTAAGGTCTTTCACGACTACGGTCGTAAAGACCTTCTTGCAATTCTTCTGATTATTATTATTATTTTCTTCCGCCAAAAAAATTTTTTTTTTGTTTCGCGACATATCATTTCAATACTTAAGGTAGTATACCGGTCATGAAAAACCAATTTAAAAATGAGTCCGCTTAGCGAAACTATTTTTAGTTACGGAGTTATCTCCCCTAAAAACTTAAAGCATGTGTCGCATCTCCTCTTAAACTACAATAAAAATGCAAAAATTAAGGCATGCAATGCAATAAGGAACTAATGAAGAGGTGAATAGGACAATTTCATAAATTTCAGACAACTTCCTGATGAAAAAAATAAGAGGTGAAAAGTGTCGCGACATAATAAATTGCTCAAAATGCAATTTAAAGCTTAACTACATATAATGATCTATTTTTTACATCATTTTCCATATTTGAGTCAGGTTTTTTTAGTGTTAAACAGTTGTCTAATGTCTATTCTACCTATTTGACCCAAAAATGACAAAAAATTGCAGAACTATTAGACGCGATTGGATTTTTAAGAAATTTACACCGGTCTTTGGTACAGATTAACCGTATGACCTTGACTGATTTTTCAAGGTCAAATCAACTTAATGACACTATTCCAACACATTTAAACCATTTTAGGGTCTCAGATATAAAAAATGAAAAAAATGAAAATTTATCCCCCCTTTTTCCCAAAAATATAAAATTTGACATTTTTGCACTAAAAGTGGTCAAAAGATGTTAAATGTACTACTTTTAATCATATTTAGTCAAAACCAGATGAAAAAATGTTGACCAGTTCTTATTAAGGTCTTTCACGACTACGGTCGTAAAGACCTTCTTGCAATTCTTCTGATTATTATTATTATTTTCTTCCGCCAAAAAAATTTTTTTTTTGTTTCGCGACATATCATTTCAATACTTAAGGTAGTATACCGGTCATGAAAAACCAATTTAAAAATGAGTCCGCTTAGCGAAACTATTTTTAGTTACGGAGTTATCTCCCCTAAAAACTTAAAGCATGTGTCGCATCTCCTCTTAAACTACAATAAAAATGCAAAAATTAAGGCATGCAATGCAAAGTGTTAAGGAACAAATGCAGGAGTTTCATTTTTTTGTTTTTAATTGGATATCTTTGGTCTCTTTTTATGAGGACATGCGTAAGGAAAAATAATCCTTTTTGTAAATCTAGTGTCATTGACTTTCCATGCTCAATTTATGGTTTAGGTTAAAACAGTAAATCACAGAATCAAGAAACAAAACAACATAAATTACAAACGGGACATTTAGGAACAATAAATTGTAATTTTAATAGGAACTATATTATTGGACAACGAAAAACAAAGGGGCGATAATTCAATCTGGTAACCAGATACTATGCCAAAAACTATCCGAAAAATATCGAAGTGGTTATGCCAAGACATGATAGTTTTCTGTTTGTTTTCTGCCTGTTGTCTGGTTAAAAGTAATATTTAGTTATTGCATCAAATGTATAATTTTTAAAAACAATATTGAAATAGAATTCATCTCAAGTAGCTATGGGTAAAGATAAACGACCCCATTATTACACCTAAACAATTGCTTGTTATGTATCTAATTACTCTGTTATCAATTTATTAATGCTTTCATTTCGTGCGAATATTCTGTTTGCAAATGGTTGATTTAAACACGTGATTAGAAATTGTTTCCCTTTATCATCATTTTTAAATTTGAAAATCTGTACTGTTTAAATTTTAAATGTATTTTTATACATACTACAATGGAAAATGATGCCGATTAATGTTACAATATTCCATGTCAAAACAATCTGATTTTGTTAGTAGGTTTGCAGAATTTGTAGTATAATAATACCACTAATATTCTCACGCGTTTTTTTTTAAGTATTGAACTAGACTAATTTCACCCAGGTCGCCGATCTTCTATGCATAGATTCGTTTCAAATCCTGATTTTATGAATAGGTTCCTAAGGGATTGAAGAGAACGGTTCCCAGCTAACACAAAAACATTATAAAAATGTTATTAAAACATTTTCTTAAAAGGACTGAAAACATTTTTAAGAAATGTTTTAAAAACATAAATTTGTGGAGTGCCAGAAATGTTTTTATAACGTTTGTAAAAACTGTTTCTTAAAATGTTTTAAAAATATTTTTCTAAAACATTTTTAATGAATATAAAAATAACATAATTTTAAATCGTTACAGAAATGTTTGAAATAAATGTTTTTTACTTGTTTTTTCGAAACATTTTATAAACATATTTTGTACTGTTTTTAAACTGTTATTAAGGCATGTTTTTATCCTGTATTTTTACCATATTATCCTTAAGGGTTTTGGATAGTGACTTGACAACATAAAACCAAAGAAATTAAAGTCCACAAAGGAATGAGGGACAAACATTAGAGCAAACTATGCAAAAGTGCATATGCATAATAAAGCAAATTCCAATTAGCATGATTAGAGGTGTCCCCGAAAAAGCTGATTGGTCGAACCTTCTTCTTGTCACAGCACCATATCAAACAACAAACTGCCATATTCTTTATAGAACAATGAGAAAACTACACGACAAGCAACTTCATTAAGAAATAAAACTCAAATTTAGTCCACAAGAATATGATGTTCTTTGAAAAAGCCAACGAGTTATCCATATCATAACTGTTATAGGAATTTCAGGAAAATATCATCTGTCAAGTCTTGTGGTGTTCTTTATATATGTTATAGTTGTTTTCATTGTTCTGAAAAATAAATAAATGGCGATTTAAATACCAAAACTACAAGTAGCTTCATAAATGTACAATATGATAAACATAGTAAACATAGAGTAACCATTAGCATGATATTGGATTAAAGTCTAATCTCGAACTAAACCTTGATCGTTAGTTAAAGATGAATCTTGTGCAAATTTAATATTATAAAAATTAACATCAGTCTATCTATTATAAAACAAATTATTCTACTTACATTTTGTTAAAGCTGTGTATCAAGATGTGTTTCCTCTCTCTTGAAAGGTTAAATCTATACTGATAAAGACTCCAACACACAGCGTGTGGCAAACCACTAAACTTACAAATAGCTGGTTACCATGGTGATCTTACTGATAACGATGCAGGATAATTGCTTATCAAACATCTTGTGAAAATTAGTCACAGTATCGCTCGTGTTATACAACTAACATGCCATCGAAGATAATTAACAATGGAAAGAGATGTGTGTGTGTTTTAAAATTTACCATCATTCTTTGTCTTAAAAAAACCCTTAAAAACTAATAAGAAGAAAAAACAACCACAAAACATTTAGAATCAATGTAAATCAGTAAAAGTAAAAAAAAACATTACTTAAAACAATAGAAAACTTGACTTAAAAATAAGGTAAAAATTTAGGTTTTTTTTGTTGTTATTTCAGTATATTTATCACTGTAATCTGTTCATACTCATTAATAATTGTATATAGTATTCATAACGTTATAACTTGTCTTATTTGTTAGAGGTAAAATGTGACAAAAACATATCAAAAACATGCTTCTAAAAAAGGTTTTAAATTGTTATTTAAAAACATTTCTATGCCATTTAAAACAATGTTTTAAAATTGTTATGAAAAGATGTAAACTTTGAATGTTTTAAAAACATTTTTATAACATTCTCATAATATGTTTTTAAATCGTTATGAAAAGATAATATGGAAATGCTTTCTAAATGTTATTATAACATTTCAAAATAATGTTTTAAAATTGTTATAAAAAGATGTAAACTAAAATGTTATAAAAACATTTTTTAAACATTTCAAAAAACAGTTCAGAAAACTATTTTCCATCTGTTTTAAGGAAACGTTAATCAACCGTTTTTAAATCATTCTTAAAAAATCAAAACATTTTAAAAATGTTTTAAAAATGTTTTTTAAAAACGTTTTCTTCGGACCTCAGAAATAACCAAATAAAAATGTTTTTAAAAGGGTTCGTGCTACATGGGTTATGTTCTTAGAAAAAATGATTAACTCTGAACATGAAAGGAAAATTAAGCCATATTGATAGTGTCATTTCGCCGTTTCAAGTAACTGCAATAAAGCTTTATTAAAATTTTATCGCCTAGCAATGAAGTACAAATCAGGAATCAAATGACGTATGTCTGCAGAAAACGAAAAAGAACATCATAGCGAAAGAAATTAACAAAAATGATTGAGATGGTGTTTTACTCCCTTGCAACGCTCCATAGTTAATCTAAAGGTCATGAACATGAAAAGGTTGATAAAATGAATATGAAATGATGATGATTTATGAAAGATGGGGATTGGGTGGGAAACAAAGAAACAGTAAATTTCAAAGAACCACAGGAAAAAGGGAGAGGGGCGGAAATTTAGCCTAAATGGTGCGCTACTTGGCGTGAAAAGGAGCGTATATGAGGCGTGGCACTCCAAACACGTTGGCGCACTATGGTTAGCGGTCATGTTTTGCGTACTAACCAGAAACGCCAAATATGAATTTTCTGTTTTAGTGGTAATGCCAAGGCAAATGATTGTTTCTGTTCGTTGTCTGGTTAAAAGTAATATCAATTAAGTTATGACATTAAATATATGATTTTTAAAAATAATACTGAAATTAAATAGAATACATCTGAATCTTGCAATAGCCAATAGCTAAGGGTAAAAATAAATGACCTCATTTGTATATATATACAACTTCTTGGTACTTTATCACTCTTTTATCATTATATGTGTAGTGTCATTTCCTACGACAATTCTGTTTGCAAATAGTTGATTTTAACACATGGTAACAATTATTTCCCTTTATTATCATTTTTACAATTAAAAATAATCTGTACGTTTGATTTTTTAATTGTAAATAAATACAGACGTCATGGACAAATGATTCAAAGTAATGTAAGAATTTTTTTATTCGAAGCAACCTGATTTTGTTAGAATGTTTGCATAACTTGTAGTAGCCTTATACCAATTATATTCTAATGACATTTTTTTTCTATTATTGAAATAAACTATTTGGATTCATTTCTCTACAATTATTATGTAGCTCCTTTGACATCTTAGAAACGGCGGAGCTACAATGCGGTCTCATTGCGAAATCACAACGGGCGCATCTCAATCAATTAGATGCATAACGTGGAACTAAAATATTGCTTATAGTATTTTTATGACGAAAGTAGTTCAAATTTAACGACATTAAATGAAATTTAAAAGATGTTCGTGAAAGTATCAACTTTTGAAGTATCTTGATCCTGAACTTTATAACAAAGTTCAGGATCAGAATATTGAAAATATGGGGTTTCTTACAATGCTAAAGTCACCTTTGGCTTTAACCAAATTTATTATTGAAGACATATTATTTAGAGATACATTTGTAATTTCGAACAATCTTAAAACTTTATTAGAGTTTGAGAAAGAAATTGTATTTGCTCCATTACGAGTAATGGGGCTGCATTGTAGCTCCGCCAAATCAAAGATGTCAAAGGAGCTACATTATTGTAGCTATTGTCTTCTATGCTCAGCAGGATTTTTAATCCGAAGTTTTGTTACAAAAACGATAACAGAGTGTATCCAAAATGGAACTGCAGAGAAGAATTATGTTCTTTCAACAATAATTAAAAAAAACCATTTACTCTTGGCTTGAGTTCTTCTTATAAAATGATTTGAAATAATATCCACACAAATCCCGTGCGGGACCCGGGTGGCAAATAGCATGAATAGCCCACCCCTCCCCCACCAGCAGAGCCTAGCTTGTCGTAAGAGAATACAAAGGGTCTTGGGATTCTGACGTCGGGTAGTGCTCAGCCCAAAGAGCAACCAGGTGTGAACCCTAGGAGGCTGCATAGGTTAGCTCTCGTCAGCGGGTAGTGTCAGGTACATAATATGGAAACCCTGACCGCTGACCATAGTGGGCCATCATGTGTGGAGAGTGCCACGCTTCATACATGTATAAGTCCCCTTAGTGGACCGCTAAGTTGTGCACTGCATAGATTAAATTTTCTGCCCCTACCCATCTCTCCCTTTTTCCTGAGGTTCTTCAAAATTTACTATCCTTTGTTTCCAACCCCATCCCCATATTTCATTTATCACCATCATTTCATGTTCATTTTATCATCCTTTTCATGTTCATCGCGTTTAAATAACCTATATAGCGTTGGAAGGGCGTATAACACCAACTCGTTCAGTCATATATACCCACTAAAAATGTTACTTAACCTTTTTATTTTATAGCAATTAAGCTTAAATAAACAAGTAAATGTAAATCACGAATCAAACATGAAATGGCGTAAGTCTGAAACAACATAACGAAAGACATTAACAAATAAAATTTCAAGTATAAAAACGAACTCACAATGATGAGAAATAAAACCTAAAGATCTATAAAGATGTTTTTCAGTTTTCCATGTGATGTGAGCAATGATTGCATTTTAAACACCTACCTTGACTGATTTAGTTTTTAATAATTCTACAAAGTTCCTGCATTTATCAAGTAAGCTGTTTAGTTTTGTTAGCCAGATCTTTCTAGATGTATAATAGTATATGAAAATCCCCATGTGAACTTAAAAATGTGATTCATATCTTGTAGAGTTCAGAAATCTCTTCAAACTGTTTTGAAACTGTACTAATGTTGCTCTTATAAAATTGAACAAAATTATAATATAAACAGAATGTCTCTAAAACAATTAAAAAGTACGAAAATTTCATAATTACGCTCAACATACACAAATTACTGAGCATTGTAAAACCATTTAAACATAACAGATGAATAAAAAAATTGTAAACGTGTCTCCGTGAAAGACCTTAGCAATTGTTTACGAAACAATTGTCCTCCTAGTTATTATTATTATTATTCTTCTTCTTTTCCGCGGTCACTATAACAAAAGTGTCGCGACATAACTTTACGACACTTGGTACCATTATTCGGTCATACCCTGACTCGCCTTGACTGACCCTGCGAAACCGATCTATTTTTAGTAACGGAGTTATCTGCCCCAGACCGAAAACCCTTGTTATCAGATAATCTCAGAAACCGTAACCGGTATCAAAAATCTAAAGAGTGGAAAATGTCATTTGACTCCTAGGGATGATTTGTAGATCAAAAAAAAAATTTCCGAACAACTTCCTGGTTACGCGTTTTTGAGTCGAAACCTGTCGCGACACGTCAAAAATTTTTTCTTCAAAACGGTTAGTCCTAGAGACTTGGGACCTTCACCAATCATCACGGATGACATATGTTACATTTAAAAATGTCAAGGTCAAAGGTCAAATCTCAAGGTCAGAGGTCATGGTACACCTTGTTTTCAATTTCCCTCAAAAACCATACAAAACTTAAGCAGACATTTAATGGGGAAAATACTCGTCTCATTTAGACCTTCATTTGATATAAAGGGTTGAACACTGTGCGACAAACCGTTTTCGAGTTATGGCCCTTAACGCGTTTCGGTTAAACGGTTTTTGGCTCATAACTTGAAAACGGTTCGAGATACCATAGTAAACATATGGGTTATTTGAGACCGTAAACTTATGCCCTCCGATATAAAACCAAAGTCGCATGGCTACGGACAGCCATTTTCAAAATGGCCGCCATCGGAAATTGTTTTTTGAGTATAACACAAAAACTGTAAAAAATTTAAGCGGACAATAAATGGAAAAAATGTTCGCCACGACGAAAGCTACAAAAAATGTTTCAGGTGCGAAAGCGTAAAACTTGTTGATTTTGAGTTACGGCCCTTGATTCGTAATTAAAAAATGGTTTTTTAATTATAACTTCTAAACGGTTACAGATGGTGAATGAAATGTAGGGTTCATTTGATAGAGAATTAAAAGACCTACAATTTGAGTCCAAACAGTGTATGATTTGGTTGACTGGTTCCAAAATGGCGGCCAAAACAAGTTTCGCGAAACACGTTTTTTGCCCATAACTTGAAAACCATAACAGATAGTATAGTAAACATGTATACTTAAATGAATCAGAATGCCAAGACCTACAATTTGAGTCCAAGGTCAAAGGTCATGGGTCAAGGTCATTCCCTAGCAACAAGGTAACATTTATGAAAAGTCCATAGCAACCATATATATTCTTAACCAAGACTACTTTCCGAGTTTAGAGTTAAAATTTGTCAACCGGAAGTAACCCTTAGTCCATAGCAACCAACAAAATGTCCTTAGCAACCATCCTTTTTCTGACACTAGGCCCCTTGATCTTTATTCTGGAACCTATTTGATAATTATTGGTAACCTCATATCGAAAACGAACTGACTCATTTGTCTATAGTACATGTATTGGACACCATAATGCTAACATGCTAAAGCGACAGAGCGACAAGAGACAGGGAAAGACCTCTCATTTGTTCTCTGAACAAATGGCATTTTAATTATTATTATTCTTTTTTTTTTCTTCCAGTCGGGTGCAAAAAGTGCCTTGACCGATTTTCATGAAATTTTGCACACTTACTCAGCACTACCAGGAATAGACAAGGCCATGGACACGACGCTAAATTATTTGTACTTTCGGCGCAATAGCGCAAAACGCTGTTTACCCTTGTTATCAGGTGAGCTCAGAAACGGTGATAGTTATCAAGATTCTGTTTAGTGAAAATGGTAGCTTACATCCAGGTGATGATTTATCATGCAAAAATAATGCTCTAATTTACTTCCTGGTTGCGCGCGTATGGCGCAAAGTTGGCGCAAAATGTCAAAGTTGTCCGATTTTGATGAAATTTGGTTTCCAGGTAGATTTGAGGGTCCTGATAACGAATCTGTGGTCAAATTTTTTTTTGCGTTTACCATTGCCAAAATGGCGGTCGTCAAATGGTTTTTTACTTATAACTCGAAAACCGTTAGAGATAGTATAGACAATATATGAACAAAAAATGATCGTCTTGAAAAGACCTACAATTTGAGTCCAAGAAGTGCATGATTCGGTTGAGCAGTAACGAAATGGCGGCCGAAACAGGTTTTCGCGAAATAGGTTTTTTACCAATAACTTGAAAACCGTAACAGATAGTATAATAGACATGTGTATGAAAAATGACCGTCTTGACAAGACCTATCATTTAAGCCCAAGAAATACATGTTACGGTTGAGTGGTTTCAAAATGGCGGCCAAAAACATCATCTTATGCATTATTTACTTGTATATAACATTTAAACAGTTACAGATAATATAGTAGATATATATTTATTTATTATCAGTTATTAAAGAGCTTGACTCTAAGACAAAGGTCAAAGGTCATAGGTCAACTTAACGGGAAAGACCTCTCATTTGTTCTCTGAACAAATGGCACTTTAATTAAGGTCTTTCCCTTTACAGAAGGAAAGACCTTACTGTATTTCTTCTGATTATTATTAAGGTCTTTCCCACTACAGTGGAAAGACCTTACTGTATTTCTTCTGATTATTATTATTAAGGTCTTTCCCTTTTCAGAAGGAAAGACCTTACTGTATTTCTTATGATTATTATTGTTCTTCTTTTCCGCCACCCATATACGAAAAGTGTCGCGACATATCTTTTCCATACTTGGTACCATTATGCGGTCATAGGAATCCTCGCCAAAACTCATGCTTTGACACCGATCTATTTTTAGTAACGGAGTTATCTGCCCCAGACCGAAAACCCTTGTGCACAGATCTCCTCCTAAACCCTAACTGATATCAAAAATTTAAAGTGTGGGAAATGTTGCTGGACTCATGGGAACATGTCATCACGAAAAAAAAAAAATTTCGATCAACTTCCTGGTTACGCGTTTTTGAGTCGAAACCTGTCGCGACACGTCAAAATTTTTTTCTTCAAAACGGTTAGTCCTAGAGACTTGGGACCTTCACCAATCATCCTAGGTGACATATGTTGCATCCAAAAATATCAAGGTCAAAGGTCAAATCTCAAGGTCAGAGGTCATGGCACACCTTGTTTGCAGTATAGCACAAAAACCATACAAAATTGAAGCAGACATGTAATGGGGAAAATACTCGTCTCAATTAGACCTTTATTTGATATAAAGGGTCGAACACTGTACGACAAACCGTTTTCGAGTTATGGCCCTTAACGTGTTTCAGCTTATCCGTTTTTGGTTTATAACTTTTAAACCGTCAGAGATAATATAGTAAACATATGGGTTTTTTGTGACCGTCATTATGGGCCCTTCAATTTAAGACCAAAGTCGAATGGTTACGGGCAGCCATTTTCAAAATGGCTGACACCGTAAACAGTTTTTATGAAATAACACTTAAACCGTACAAAATTGAAGCGGACAGTACATGGAAAAAATGTTCGCCATGTCGAAAGCTACAAAAAGGGTTTCAGGTGCGAAAGCGTAAAACTTGTCGTTTTTGAGTTATCGCCCTTGATTCTTATTTTTAAAATGATTTTTTGTTTATAACTTTTAATCCATAAAAGATGATGAATGAAACATAGGGTTCATTTGAAAGAGGATTAAATTACCTACAATTTGAACCCAAACAGTACATGATTCGGTTGAACGGTTTCAAAATGGCGGCCAAAACAAGTTTCGCGAAACACGGTTTTTGCCAATAACTTGAAAACCATAACAGATAGTATAGTAAACATGTATACTTAAATGAATCAGTATATAAAGAGCTACAATTTGAGTCCAAGGTCAAAGGTCATAGGTCAAGGTCATTCCCTAGCAACAAGGTAACATTAATGAAAAGTCCATAGCAACCATATATATTCTAAACCAAGACTACTTTTTGAGTTAAGGGGTAAGTTTTTTCAACCAGAAGTCCATAGCAACCGTAATAAAAGTCCTTAGCAACCATACTTTTTCTGACTCTAGGTTCTTTGCTCTTCATTCTGGAGCCTATATCACAATAATTGGCAACATCTAGTCATAAACAAAGTGACTCAAATGTCTTTAGTACTTGTATAAAATACCATAACAAAAACATAAGGCAGGGAAAGACCTCACATTTGTTCTCTGAACAAATGACTTTTTAATTATTATTGTTCTTCTTTTCCGCCGCCCATATACGAAAAGTGTCGCGACATATCTTTTCCATACTTGGTACCATTATGCGGTCATAGGAATCCTCGCTGAAACTCATGCTTTGACACCGGTCTATTTTTAGTAACGGAGTTATCTGCCCCAGACCGAAAACCCTTGTGCACAGATCTCCTCCTAAACCGTAACCGATATCAAAAATTTAAGGTGTGGGAAATGTTGCTGGACTCATGGGAACATGTCATCACGAAAAAAAAAAAATTTCGATCAACTTCCTGGTTACGCGTTTTTGAGTCGAAACCTGTCGCGACACGTCAATTTTTTTTTCTTCAAAACGGTTAGTCCTAGAGACTTGGGACCTTCACCAATCATCCTAGATGACATATGTTGCATTCAAAAATGTCAAGGTCAAAGGTCAAATCTCAAGGTCAGAGGTCATGATACACCTTGTTTGCAGTATAGCTGAAAAACCATACAAAATTGAAGCAGACATGTAATGGGAAAAATACTCGTCTCATTTAGACCTTTGTTTGATATAAAGGGTCGAACACTGTACGACAAACCGTTTTCGAGTTATGGCCCTTTACACGTTTCGGCTTATCCGTTTTTGGCTTATAACTTTTAAACCGTCAGAGATAATATAGTAAACATATGGGTTTTTTGTGACCGTCATTAAATGTCCTTCAATTTAAGACCAAAGTCGAATGGTTACGGGCAGCCATTTTCAGAATGGCTGACACCGTAAACAGTTTTTATGAAATAACACTTAAACTGTACATAATTGAAGCAGACAATATATAAAAAAAATGTTCACCATGTCGAAATCTACAAAAAGTGTTTCTGGTGCGAAAGCGTGAAACTTGTCGTTTTTGAGTTATCGCCCTTGATTCTTATTTTTAAAATGATTTTTTGTTAATAACTTTTAAACCATAAAAGATGATGAATGAAACATAGGGTTAATTTGAAAGAGAATTAAAAGACCTACAATTTGAGTCCAAACAGTGTATGATTTGGTTGACTGGTTCCAAAATGGCGGCCAAAACAAGTTTCGTGAAACACGTTTTTTGCCCATAACTTGAAAACCATAACAGATAGTATAGTAAACATGTATACTTAAATGAATCAGAATGCCAAGACCTACAATTTGAGTCCAAGGTCAAAGGTCATGGGTCAAGGTCATTCCCTAGCAACAAGGTAACATTTATGAAAAGTCCATAGCAACCATATATATTCTTAACCAAGACTACTTTCCGAGTTTAGAGTTAAAATTTGTCAACCGGAAGTAACCCTTAGTCAATAGCAACCAACAAAATGTCCTTAGCAACCATCCTTTTTCTGACACTAGGCCCCTTGATCTTTATTCTGGAACCTATTTGATAACTATTGGTAACCTCATATCGAAAACGAAATGACTCATTTGTCTATAGTACTTGTATTGGACACCATAATGCTAACATGCTAAAGCGACAGAGAGACAAGAGACAGGGAAAGACCTCTCATTTGTTCTCTGAACAAATGGCATTTTAATTATTATTGTTCTTCTTTTCCGCCGCCCATATACGAAAAGTGTCGCGACATATCTTTTCCATACTTGGAACCATTATGCTGTCATAGGAATCCTCGCCGAAACTCATGCTTTGACACCGATCTATTTTTAGTAACGGAGTTATCTGCCCCAGACCGAAAACCCTTGTTATCAGATAATCTCAGAAACCGTAACCGGTATCAAAAATCTAAAGAGTGGAAAATGTCATTTGACTCCTAGGGATGATTTGTAGATCAAAAAAAAAATTTCCGAACAACTTCCTGGTTACGCGTTTTTGAGTCGAAACCTGTCGCGACACGTCAAAATTTTTTTCTTCAAAACGGTTAGTCCTAGAGACTTGGGACCTTCACCAATCATCACGGATGACATATGTTACATTTAAAAATGTCAAGGTCAAAGGTCAAATCTCAAGGTCAGAGGTCATGGTACACATTGTTTTCAATTTCCCTCAAAAACCATACAAAAATTAAGCAGACATGTAATGGGGAAAATACTCGTCTCATTTAGACCTTCATTTGATATATAGGGTTGAACACTGTGCGACAAACCGTTTTCGAGTTATGGCCCTTAACGCGTTTTGGTTAAACGGTTTTTGGCTCATAACTTGAAAACGGTTCGAGATACCATAGTAAACATATGGGTTATTTCAGACCGTAAACTTATGCCCTCCGATATAAAACCAGAGTCGCATGGCTACGGACAGCCATTTTCAAAATGGCCGCCATCGGAAATTGTTTTTTGAGTATAACACAAAAACTGTAAAAAATTTAAGCGGACAATAAATGGAAAAAATGTTCGCCACGACGAAAGCTACAAAAAATGTTTCAGGTGCGAAAGCGTAAAACTTGTTGTTTTTGAGTTACGGCCCTTGATTCGTATTTAAAAAATGGTTTTTTAATCATAACTTCTAAACGGTTACAGATGGTGAATGAAATGTAGGGTTCATTTGATAGAGAATTAAAAGACCTACAATTTGAGTCCAAACAGTGTATGATTTGGTTGACTGGTTCCAAAATGGCGACCAAAACAAGTTTCGCGAAACACGTTTTTTGCCCATAACTTGAAAACCATAACAGATAGTATAGTAAACATGTATACTTAAATGAATCAGAATGCCAAGACCTACAATTTGAGTCCAAGGTCAAAGGTCATGGGTCAAGGTCATTCCCTAGCAACAAGGTAACATTTATGAAAAGTCCATAGCAACCGTATATATTCTTAACCAAGACTACTTTCCAAGTTTAGAGTTAAAATTTGTCAACCGGAAGTAACCCTTAGTCAATAGCAACCAACAAAATGTCCTTAGCAACCATCCTTTTTCTGACACTAGGCCCCTTGATCTTTATTCTGGAACCTATTTGATAACTATTGGTAACCTCATATCGAAAACGAAATGACTCATTTGTCTATAGTACTTGTATTGGACACCATAATGCTAACATGCTAAAGCGACAGAGAGACAAGAGACAGGGAAAGACCTCTCATTTGTTCTCTGAACAAATGGCATTTTAATTAAGGTCTTTCCCTTTCCAAAGGGAAGACCTTATTGTATTTCGTCGGCCTATTATTATTAAGGTCTTTCCCACTACAGTGGAAAGACCTTACTGTATTTCTTATGGTTATTATTATTATTATTAAGGTCTTTCCCACTACAGTGGAAAGACCTTACTGTATTTCTTATGGTTATTATTATTATTATTTTTCTTCTTCTTTTCCGCTGTGAATGGCGCAAAAATGTCGCGACATATCTTTACGATACTTCTTGCGGTAACTCGGTCACACCCAGACTCGCCTTGACCGCAACCTGAAAACGGAACTATTTTTAGTAACGGAGTTATCTGCCCCAGACCGAAAACCCTTGTTATCAGATAATCTCAGAAACCGAAACCGGTATCAAAAATCTAAAGTGTGGGAAATGTTGCTGGACTCCTGGCAACATGTCATCACGCAAAAAAATTTTTTTCGATTAACTTCCTGGTTACGCGTTTTTGAGTCGAAACCTGTCGCGACACGTCAAATTTTTTTCTTCAAAACGGTTAGTCCTAGAGACTTGGGACCTTCACCAATCATCCTAGGTGACATATGTTGCATTCAAAAATGTCAAGGTCAAAGGTCAAATCTCAAGGTCAGAGGTCATGGTACACCTTGTTTGCAGTATAGCTCAAAAACCATACAAAATTGAAGCAGACATGTAATGGGAAAAATACTCGTCTCATGTAGACCTTTGTTTGATATAAAGGGTCGAACACTGTACGACAAACCGTTTTCGAGTTATGGCCCTTTACACGTTTACGTTTATCCGTTTTTGGCTTATAACTTTTAAACCGTCAGAGATAATATAGTAAACATATGGGTTTTTTGTGACCGTCATTAAATGTCCTTCAATTTAAGACCAAAGTCGAATGGTTATGGGCAGCCATTTTCAAAATGGCTGACACCGTATACAGTTTTTATGAAATAACACTTAAACCGTACATAATTGAAGCGGACAATACATGAAAAAAATGTTTGCCATGTCGAAATCTACAAAAAGTGTTTCAGGTGCGAAAGCGTAAAACTTGTCGTTTTTGAGTTATTGCCCTTGATTCTTATTTTTAAAATGATTTTTTGTTAATAACTTTTAAACCATAAAAGATGATGAATGAAACATAGGGTTCATTTGAAAGAGGATTAGATTACCTACAATTTGAACCCAAACAGTACATGATTTGGTTGAACGGTTTCAAAATGGCGGCCAAAACAAGTTTCGCGAAACACGTTTTTTGCCAATAATTTGAAAACCATAACAGATAGTATAGTAAACATGTATACTTAAATGAATCAGTATATAAAGAGCTACAATTTGAGTCCAAGGTCAAAGGTCAGAGGTCAAGGTCATTCCCTAGCAGCAAGGTAACATTAATGAAAAGTCCATAGCAACCATATATATTCTAAACCAAGACTACTTTTTGAGTTTAGGGTTAAGTTTTTTCAACCGGAAGTAACCCCTAGTCCATAGCAACCGACATTAAAGTCCTTAGCAACCATACTTTTTCTGACTCCAGGCCCCCTGATCTTCATTCTGGAGTCTATATAACAATAATTGGCAACATCTTGTCATAAACAAAGTGACTCAAATGTCTTTAGTACTTGTATAAAATACCATAACAAAAACATAAGACAGGGAAAGACCTCACATTTGTTCTCTGAACAAATGACTTTTTTTATTATTATTATTTTTCTTCTTCTTTTCCGCTATGAATGTCGCAAAAGTGTCGCGACATATCTTTAAGATACTTCTTGCGTTAACTCGGTCATACCCAGACTCGCCTTGACCGCAATCTGAAAACCGAACTATTTTTAGTAACGGAGTTATCTGCCCCAGACCGAAAACCCTTGTTATCAGATAATCTCAGAAACCGTAACCGATATCAAAAATTTAAAGTGTGGGAAATGTTGCTGGACTCATGGGAACATGTCATCACGAAAACAAATTTTTTTCGATCAACTTCCTGGTTACGCGTTTTTGAGTCGAAACCTGTCGCGACACGTCAAATTTTTTTTCTTCAAAACGGTTAGTCCTAGAGACTTGGGACCTTCACCAATCATCCTAGGTGACATATGTTGCATTCAAAAATGTCAAGGTCAAAGGTCAAATCTCAAGGTCAGAGGTCATGGCACACCTTGTTTGCAGTATAGCTCAAAAACCATACAAAATTGAAGCAGACATGTAATGGGAAAAATACTCGTCTCATTTAGACCTTTAATTGATATAAAGGGTCGAACACTGTGCGACAAACCGTTTTCGAGTTATGGCCCTTAACGCGTTTCAGCTTATCCATTTTTGGCTTATAACTTTTAAACCGTCAGAGATAATATAGTAAACATATGGGTTTTTTGTGACCGTCTTTATATGTCCTTCAATTTAAGACCAAAGTTGATTGGTTACGGGCAGCCATTTTCAAAATGGCTGACACCGTAAACAGTTTTTATGAAATAGCACTTAAACCGTACAAAATTGAAGCGGACAATTCATGGAAAAAATGTTCGCCATGTCGAAAGGTACAAAAAGGGTTTCAGGTGCGAAAGTGTAAAACTTGTCGTTTTTGAGTTATCGCCCTTGATTCTTATTTTTAAAATGATTTTTTGTTTATAACTTTTAATCCATAAAAGATGATGAATGAAACATAGGGTTCATTTGAAAGAGGATTAAATTACCTACAATTTGAACCCAAACAGTACATGATTCGGTTGAACGGTTTCAAAATGGCGGCCAAAACAAGTTTCGCGAAACACGTTTTTTGCCAATAACTTGAAAACCATAACAGATAGTATAGTAAACATGTATACTTAAATGAATCAGTATACAAAGAGCTACAATTTGAGTCCAAGGTCAAAGGTCATAGGTCAAGGTCATTCCCTAGCAACAAAGTAACCTTAATGAAAAGTCCATAGCAACCATATATATTCTAAATCAAGACTACTTTTTGAGTTTAGGGTTAAGTTTTTACAACCAATGGTAGCCCCTAGTCCATAGCAACCGTCATAAAAGTCCTTAGCAACCATACTTTTTCTGACTTCAGACTCATTGCTCATTACTCTAGAACATTTTTTGCAACTAATAGTTAATACTATTGTCAAAATCAGACTGAAATAGCCTAACCAAACATAACTAACAAGAACATGGGAAAGACCTCACATTTGTTCTCTGAACAAATGACTTTTTAATTAAGGTCTTTCCCTTTCCAAAGGGAAGACCTTATTGTATTTCGTCGGCCTATTATTATTATTATTCTTTTTTTTTTTCTTCCAGTCGGGTAGAAAAAGTGTCTTGACCGATTTTCATGAAATTTTGCACACTTACTCAGCACTACCAGGAATAGACTAGGCCATGGACACGACGCTAAATTATTTGTACTTTCGGCGCAATAGCGCAAAACGCTGTTTACCCTTGTTATCAGGTGAGCTCAGAAACGGTAATAGTTATCAAGATTCTGTTTAGTGAAAATGGTAGCTTACATCCTGGTGATGATTTATCATGCAAAAAGAATGCTGTAATTTACTTCCTGGTTGCGCGCGTATGGCGCAAACTTGGCGCAAAATGTCAATGTTGTCCGATTTTGATGAAATTTGGTTTCCAGGTAGATTTGAGGGTCCTGATAACCAATCTGTGGTCAAAATTTTTTTTGCGTTTACCATTGCCAAAATGACGGTCGTCAAATGGTTTTTTACTTATAACTCGAAAACCGTTAGAGATATTATAGACAATATATGAACAAAAAATGATCGTCTTGAGACGACCTACAATTTGAGTCCAAGAAGTGCATGATTCGGTTGAGCAGTAACGAAATGGCGGCCGAAACAGGTTTTCGCGAAATAGGTTTTTTACCAATAACTTGAAAACCGTAACAGATAGTATAATAGACATGTGTATGAAAAATGACCGTCTTGACAAGACCTATCATTTAAGCCCAAGAAGTACATGTTACGGTTGAGTGGTTTCAAAATGGCGGCCAAAAACATCATCTTATGCATTATTTACTTGTATATAACATTTAAACAGTTACAGATAATATAGTAGATATATATATATTTATTATCAGTTATTAAAGAGCTTGACTCTAAGACAAAGGTCAAAGGTCATAGGTCAACTTAACGGGAAAGACCTCTCATTTGTTCTCTGAACAAATGGCACTTTAATTAAGGTCTTTCCCTTCCGTAGGAAAGACCTTATTGATTTCGTTATGATTATTATTATTCTTTTTTTTTTCTGCCGTCCGTGAGCAAAAAGTTTCTTAACCGATCTTCACCAAATTTGGCACACTTATTTAGCACTGCCAGGAATAGAAATGACTAAGGGCCTGACGCTAAACTATTTGTAGTTTCGGCGCAATAGCGCAAAACGCTGTTTACCCTTGTTATCAGGTGAGCTCAGAAACGGTAATAGTTATCAAGATTCTGTTTAGTGAAAATGGTAGCTTACATCCTGGTGATGATTTATCATGCAAAAAGAATGCTGTAATTTACTTCCTGGTTGCGCGCGTATGGCGCAAACTTGGCGCAAAATGTAAAAGTTGTCCGATTTTGATGAAATTTGGTTTCCAGGTAGATTTGAGGGTCCTAATAACGAATCTGTGGTCAAAATTTTTTTTTGCGTTTACCATTGCCAAAATGGCGATCGTCAAATGGTTTTTTACTTATAACTCGAAAACCGTTAGAGATAGTATAGACAATATATGAACAAAAAATGATTGTTTCGGAAGGACCTACAATTTGAGTCCAAGAAGTGCATGATTCGGTTGAGCGATTTCGAAATGGCGGCCGAAACAGGTTTTCGCGAAATAGGTTTTTTGCCAATAACTTGAAAACCGTAAAAGATTGTATAATAGACATGTGTATAAAAAATGACCGTCTTGACAAGACCTATCATTTAAGCCCAAGAAATACATGTAACGGTTGACTGGTTTCAAAATGGCGACCAAAAACATCATTCAATGCATTATTTACTTGTATATAACATTTAAACGGTTACAGATAATATAGTAAATACATATATATTTATTAACAGTAATTAAAGAGCTTGACTTAAGACAAAGGTCAAAGGTAATAGGTCAATGTACGGGAAAGACCTCTCATTTGTTCTCTGAACAAATGGCACTTTAATTATTATTATTATTATTATTATTATTCTTTTTTTTTTTCTTCCAGTCGGGTAGAAAAAGTGCCTTGACCGATTTTCATGAAATTTTGCACACTTACTCAGCACTACCAGGAATAGACTAGGCCATGGACACGACGCTAAATTATTTGTACTTTCGGCGCAATAGCGCAAAACGCTGTTTACCCTTGTTATCAGGTGAGCTAAGAAACGGTAATAGTTATCAAGATTCTGTTAAGTGAAAATGGTAGCTTACATCCTGGTGATGATTTATCATGCAAAAAGAATGCTGTAATTTACTTCCTGGTTGCGCGCGTATGGCGCAAACTTGGCGCAAAATGTCAAAGTTGTCCGATTTTGATGAAATTTGGTTTCCAGGTAGATTTGAGGTTCCTGATTACGAATCTGTGGTCAAAATTTTTTTTGCGTTTACCATTGCCAAAATGGCGGTCGTCAAATGGTTTTTTACTTATAACTCTAAAACCGTTAGAGATAGTATAGACAATATATGAACAAAATATGTTTGTCTTGAAAAGACCTACAATTTAAGTCCAAGAAGTGCATGATTCGGTTGAGCGGTTTCGAAATGGCGACCGAAACAGGTTTTCGCGAAATAGGTTTTTTACCAATAACTTGAAAACCGTAACAGATAGTATAATAGACATGTGTATGAAAAATGACCGTCTTGACAAGACCTATTATTTAAGCCCAAGAAATACATGTTACGGCTGAGTGGTTTCAAAATGGCGGCCAAAAACATCATCTTATGTATTATTTACTTGTATATAACATTTAAACGGTTACAGATAATATAGTAGATATATATATATTTATTATCAGTAATTAAAGAAATTGACTTTAAGACAAAGGTCAAAGGTCATAGGTCAACTTAACGGGGAAAGACCTCTCATTATTAAGGTCTTTCCCTTTCCAAAGGGAAGACCTTATTGTATTTCGTCGGCCTATTATTATTATTATTATTATTAAGGTCTTTCCTTCCGTAGGAAAGACCTTATTGTATTCGTTAGGCCTATTATTATTATTCTTTTTTTTTTCTGCCGCTCGTGAGCAAAAAGTTTTTTGACCGATCTTAATGAAATTTGGCACACTTATTCAGCACTGCCAGGAATAGAAATGAGTATGCCTGTGAGCGCCAACTCCTTTTAGTTTCGGCGCAATAGCGCAAAACGCTGTTTACCCTTGTTATCAGGTGAGCTCAGAAACGGTAATAGTTATCAAGATTCTGTTTAGTGAAAATGGTAGCTTACATCCTGGTGATGATTTATCATGCAAAAAGAATGCTGTAATTTACTTCCTGGTTGCGCGCGTATGGCGCAAACTTGGCGCAAAATGTCAAAGTTGTCCGATTTTGATGAAATTTGGTTTCCAGGTAGATTTGTAGGTCCTGATAACGAATCTGTGGTCAAATTTTTTTTTTGCGTTTACCATTGCCAGAATGGCGGTCGTCAAATGGTTTTTTACTTATAACTCGAAAACCATTAGAGATAGTATAGACAATATATGAACAAAAAATGATCGTCTTGATAAGGCCTACAATTTGAGTCCAAGAAGTGCATGAATCGGTTGAGCGATTTCGAAATGGCGGCCGAAACAGGTTTTCGCGAAATAGGTTTTTTGCCAATAACTTGAAAACCGTAAAAGATTGTATAATAGACATGTGTATAAAAAATGACCGTCTTGACAAGACCTATCATTTAAGCCCAAGAAATACATGAAACGGTTGACTGGTTTCAAAATGGCGGTCAAAAACATCATCCAATGCATTATTTACTTGTATATAACATTTAAACGGTTACAGATAATATAGTAAATACATATATATTTATTATAAGTAATTAAAAAGCTTGACTTTAAGACATAGGTCAAAGGTCATAGGTCAATTTACGGGAAAGACCTCTCATTTGTTCTCTGAACAAATGGCACTTTAATTATTATTATTATTCTTTTTTTTTTCTTCCAGTCGGGTAGAAAAAGTGCCTTGACCGATTTTCATGAAATTTTGCACACTTACTCAGCACTACCAGGAATAGACTAGGCCATGGACACGACGCTAAATTATTTGTACTTTCGGCGCAATAGCGCAAAACGCTGTTTACCCTTGTTATCAGGTGAGCTCAGAAACGGTAATAGTTATTAAGATTCTGTTTAGTGAAAATGGTAGCTTACATCCTGGTGATGATTTATCATGCAAAAAGAATGCTGTAATTTACTTCCTGGTTGCGCGCGTATGGCGCAAACTTGGCGCGAAATGTCAAAGTTGTCCGATTTTGATGAAATTTGGTTTCCAGGTAGATTTGAGGGTCCTGATTACGAATCTGTGGTCAAAATTTTTTTTGCGTTTACCATTGCCAAAATGGCGGTCGTCAAATGGTTTTTTACTTATAACTCGAAAACCGTTAGAGATAGTATAGACAATATATGAACAAAAAATGTTTGTCTTGAAAAGACCTACAATTTAAGTCCAAGAAGTGCATGATTCGGTTGAGCGGTTTCGAAATGGCGACCGAAACAGGTTTTCGCGAAATAGGTTTTTTACCAATAACTTGAAAACCGTAACAGATAGTATAATAGACATGTGTATGAAAAATGACCGTCTTGACAAGACCTATCATTTAAGCCGAAGAAATACATGTTACGGTTGAGTGGTTTCAAAATAGCGCCCAAAAACATCATCTTATGCATTATTTACTTGTATATAACATTTAAACGGTTACAGATAATATAGTAGATATATATATATATTTATTATCAGTAATTAAAGAGCTTGACTTTAAAACAAAGGTCAAAGGTCATAGGTAAACTTAACGGGAAAGACCTCTCATTTGTTCTCTGAACAAATGGCACTTTAATTATTATTAAGGTCTTTCCCTTCCGTAGGAAAGACCTTATTGTATTCGTTAGGCCTATTATTATTATTATTATTCTTTTTTTTTTTTCTGCCGCTCGTGAGCAAAAAGTTTCTTGACCGATCTTTATGAAATTTGGCACACTTATTCAGCACTGCCAGGAATAGAAATGACTAAGGGCCTGACGCTAAACTATTTGTAGTTTCGGCGCAATAGCGCAAAACGCTGTTTACCCTTGTTATCAGGTGAGCTCAGAAACGGCAATAGTTATAAAGATTCTGTTTAGTGAAAATGGTAGCTTACATCCTGGTGATGATTTATCATGCAAAATGAATGCTGTAATTTACTTCCTGGTTGCGCGCGTATGGCGCAAACTTGGCGCAAAATGTAAAAGTTGTCCGATTTTGATGAAATTTAGTGTCCAGGTAGATTTGAGGGTCCTGATTACGAATCTGTGGTCAAAATTTTTTTTGCGTTTACCATTGCCAAAATGGCGGTCGTCAAACGGTTTTTTGCTTATAACTCGAAAACCGTAAGAGATAGTATAGACAATATATGAACCAAAAAAGATCGTCTTGAAAAGACCTACAATTTGAGTCCAAAAAGTGCATGATTCGGTTGAGCGGTTTCGAAATAACGGCCGAAACAAGTTTTCGCGAAATACGTTTTTTGCCAATAACTTGAAAACCTTAACAGATAGTATAATAGACATGTGTATGAAAAATGACCGTCTTGACAAGACCTACAATTTAAGCCCAAAAAGTACATGATACGGTTGAGTGATTTCAAAATGGCGGCCGAAAACATCATCCTTTGCATTATTTACTTATATAACATTAAAACGGTTATAGATAATATAGTACATATATATATATATTTTATCAGTAATTGAAGAGTTTAACTTTAAGACAAAGGTCAAAGGTCATAGGTCACGTTTATGGGAAAGACCTCTCATTTGTTCTCGGAACAAATGGCACTTTAATTATTATTCTTTTTTTTTTCTTCCAGTCGGGTGCAAAAAGTGCCTTGACCGATTTTCATGAAATTTTGCACACTTACTCAGCACTACCAGGAATAGACTAGGCCATGGACACGACGCTAAATTATTTGTAGTTTCGGCGCAATAGCGCAAAACGCTGTTTACCCTTGTTATCAGGTGAGCTCAGAAACGGTAATAGTTATCAAGATTCTGTTTAGTGAAAATGCTAGCTTACATCCTGGTGATGATTTATCATGCAAAAAGAATGCTGTAATTTACTTCCTGGTTGCGCGCGTATGGCGCAAACTTGGCGCAAAATGTCAAAGTTGTCCGATTTTGATGAAATTTGGTATCCCGGTAGATTTGAAGGTCCTGATTACGAATCTGTGGTCAAAATTTTTTTTGCGTTTACCATTGCCAAAATGGCGGTCGTCAAATGGTTTTTTACTTATAACTCGAAAACCGTTAGAGATAGTATAGACAACATATGAACAAAAAATGATCGTCTTGAAAAGACCTACAATTTAAGTCCAAGAAGTGCATGATTCGGTTGAGCGGTTTCGAAATGGCGGCCGAAACAGGTTTTCGCGAAAAATGTTTTTTGCCAATAACTTGAAAACCGTAACAGATAGTATAATAGACATGTGTATGAAAAATGACCGTCTTGACAAGACCTATCCATTAAGCCCAAGAAGTACATGTAATGGTTGACTGGTTTCAAAATGGCGGCCAAAAACATCATCCAGTGCATTATTTACTTCTATATAACAATTAAAGGTTACAGATAATATAGTAAATATATATATATTTATTATCAGTAATTCAAGAGCTTGACTATAAGAAAAAGGTCAAAGGTCATAGGTCAATTTACGGGAAAGACCTCTCATTTGTTCTCTGAACAAATGGCACTTTAATTATTATTATTATTCTTTTTTTTTCTTCCAGTCGGGTACAAAAAGTGCCTTGACCGATTTTCATGAAATTTTGCACACTTACTCAGCACTACCAGGAATAGACTAGGCCATGGACACGACGCTAAATTATTTGTACTTTCGGCGCAATAGCGCAAAACGCTGTTTACCCTTGTTATCAGGTGAGCTAAGAAACGGTAATAGTTATCAAGATTCTGTTAAGTGAAAATGGTAGCTTACATCCTGGTGATGATTTATCATGCAAAAAGAATGCTGTAATTTACTTCCTGGTTGCGCGCGTATGGCGCAAACTTGGCGCAAAATGTCAAAGTTGTCCGATTTTGATGAAATTTGGTTTCCAGGTAGATTTGAGGGTCCTGATTACGAATCTGTGGTCAAAATTTTTTTTGCGTTTACCATTGCCAAAATGGCGGTCGTCAAATGGTTTTTTACTTATAACTCTAAAACCGTTAGAGATAGTATAGACAATATATGAACAAAAAATGTTTGTCTTGAAAAGACCTACAATTTAAGTACAAGAAGTGCATGATTCGGTTGAGCGGTTTCGAAATGGCGACCGAAACAGGTTTTCGCGAAATAGGTTTTTTACCAATA
This sequence comes from Arcuatula senhousia, assembly GCA_963971305.1. Classification (NCBI taxonomy): domain Eukaryota; kingdom Metazoa; phylum Mollusca; class Bivalvia; order Mytilida; family Mytilidae; genus Arcuatula; species Arcuatula senhousia. The sequence goes on from OZ020314.1 coordinate 8,617,575, forward strand.
ACTTGAAAACCGTAACAGATAGTATAATAGACATGTGTATGAAAAATGACCGTCTTGACAAGACCTATCATTTAAGCCCAAGAAATACATGTTACGGCTGAGTGGTTTCAAAATGGCGGCCAAAAACATCATCTTATGTATTATTTACTTGTATATAACATTTAAACGGTTACAGATAATATAGTAGATATATATATATTTATTATCAGTAATTAAAGAAATTGACTTTAAGACAAAGGTCAAAGGTCATAGGTCAACTTAACGGGGAAAGACCTCTCATTTGTTCTCTGAACAAATGGCACTTTAATTATTATTTTTTTTTTTTCTTCCAGTCGGGTGCAAAAAGTGCCTTGACCGATTTTCATGAAATTTTGCACACTTACTCAGCACTACCAGGAATAGACTAGGCCATGGACACGACGCTAAATTATTTGTACTTTCGGCGCAATAGCGCAAAACGCTGTTTACCCTTGTTATCAGGTGAGCTCAGAAACGGTAATAGTTATCAATATTCTGTTTAATGAAAATGGTAGCTTACATCCTGGTGATGATTTATCATGCAAAAAGAATGCTGTAATTTACTTCCTGGTTGCGCGCGTATGGCGCAAACTTGGCGCAAAATGTCAAAGTTGTCCGATTTTGATGAAATTTGGTTTCCCGGTAGATTTGAGGGTCCTGATTACGAATCTGTGGTCAAATTTTTTTTTGCGTTTACCATTGCCAAAATGGCGGTCGTCAAATGGTTTTTTACTTATAACTCGAAAACCGTTAGAGATAGTATAGACAATATATGAACAAAAAATGTTTGTCTTGGAAAGACCTACAATTTAAGTCCAAGAAGTGCATGATTCGGTTGAGCGGTTTCGAAATTGCGGCCGAAACAGGTTTTCGCGAAATAGGTTTTTTACCAATAACTTGAAAACCGTAACAGATAGTATAATAGACATGTGTATGAAAAATGACCGTCTTGACAAGACCTATCATTTGAGCTCAAGAAATACATGTTACGGTTGAGTGGTTTCAAAATGGCGGCCAAAAACATCATCTTATGTATCATTTACTTGTATATAACATTTAAACGGTTACAGATAATATAGTAGATATATATATATTTATTATCAGTAATTAAAGAGCTTGACTTTAAGACAAAGGTCAAAGGTCATATGTCAATTTACGGGAAAGACCTCTCATTTGTTCTCTGAACAAATGGCACTTTAATTATTATTCTTTTTTCTTTTTCTTCCGTCAACCTGATGCATGAACTTGTCCGGACTTCTTCTCGGAAACGTTTGGATCGATCGATCTGAAACTTGGAGGGGTGATAGGTCCCAAGGTCATTCGGGTTAGTTAGGGTTTACGATTTCAAAATGGCCGCCGTTTCCATGGAAACCGGATTTGTTCTAGATACCGGACATCGCCATATCTCGGAAACCTAGGTGGTCAGGACCTTGAAACTTGGTATGTTTGTAGAGCTTGATTAGTACTACTAAATGAGCGAAAAAAATTCGGAAGCGGTATTTACGGTTTTCGAGATATAAATGAAAATGTGATTTTAAAGGGAGATAATCGGGTCCAAATTTTTCAAAAAATTTCAAAGTGGTCTGATTTTGATGAAAATTGGTATACTGATAGATAATGGTGTTGCGAGTAATATTCTATATCTAAAATTAAAATTTGACGATGGCGGCCATTTTGAATCCAAGATGGCCGCCAAAATTTCAAAGTGGTCTGATTTTGATGAAAATTGGTATACTGATAGATTATGGTGTTGCGAGTAATATTCTATATCTAAAATTAAAATTTGACGATGGCGGCCATTTTGAATCCAAGATGGCCGCCAAAACTTCAAAGTGCTTCGATTTACATGAAAATTGATATTTAGGGGTATTTTGACATGCTGAACAGAATTAACTCGGTATCACAGACATTAAATGAGAACGGGAGGGGACATCCCATGTTTCGCGAAACATAAGTTTTAATTGTTATTTTTTTAATTCTAAATTTCTATACATTTTTTAGCCAAACCCACCATCCTGACTTTTGAAGAACTTTCTTGCCTTTTTAATTAGTGTTTTGACTTGCTGCTTTCATATACCATTATAACCCTTTCCCCATACGCACACAACTGATTAGTACGCGACACAACGAACAAAAAAAAAAACAGATTAAAAAAAAACACAATGGAATTAAGACAGCCAAATTTAAAGCCCTTCAATGTGATCGGAGGTCGCTTCTCGTCGTGTTGATAAGTCATAGGGTTTTGTTTTGTTTTTCTTTACACTGAATTGACGATTGGCAGGAACTGCTTACTTTTCCGGGCACCTGAGTTCAATATTCAAACGACTTGAGTTCGCGTACTTGATTGCTATTCGGTTGTTTTTGTATATCTGTGTTTAATGTTGTCTGTTTTTTTTCTCGTCCTGTTCTCTTGTTGTTTTTTTTTTGGTTTTAATTGTCTCTGCCCTTTCGGTATTATGACATTCGGATGCCCCTTTACTAAAACTGCCTCATGGAAGATTAACGATATAATGCACACAGTTGAATGCCAATCCTAAAATTATCAATGAAAATCCCATTTGTTGACACAGTGCTATAACATACAGTCAGACGACAGGTTCAAACGTTATTTATGACAACATTTTTTTATGCCCCATCTACAAAAGTAGGGGGGCATATAGTGTTCGGGTCCGCTCGTCCGTCCGTTCGTCTGTTCGTCCGTCCATCCCAAATCCCCATATTTCCAAAGTCCCATTTACTGACAAATGCCTCATCAATCATATTGGTGCTAAGCACAATGCATGCTTCTGATGCTGGATGTGACCTATATTTTCCGCATTATAAATGACCATTTATAGAATAATGGTTAAAGTCTATTCCTCCATACTGACAAGTGCCACATCAACCATATTGGTATGGTAGGTGCACCTAGTGATGCTAAACACAATGCATGCTTCAGATGCTGGCTGTGATCTATATTTTCCCTATGAATGACCACTTATAGATGAATGGTAAAAGTGCATTTTAAAGTCCATTCCTACTTACTGACAAGTGTCACATCAACCATATTGGTATGGTAGTTGCACATAATGATGCTAAGCACAATGCATGCTTCGGATGTTGGCTATGACCTATATTTTCCGCATTAATGACTTATAATATAGGAATGGTTAAAAGTCCATTCCTATTTACTGACAAGTGGCATAGCAACCATATTGGTATGGTAGGTGCACCTAGTGATGCTTTAGTGATTGCGAAAAAAATGATGCGAGATGGGACATATGGAGGTTTGGTGTGCCATAAACATAGACATACTTTGGTGTTTACTCTTGTTTCTGGTATGTCTTCCATGTTTTTTTTCATTTCTTTTGGACCTTGAGATTGATCATACATATTGGCATTCAGTTCCCGTATTCTTCCTACCATAGGCCTAGGTCCATCTATATATTTATTTGGACTCCTGTTCAGCATATTTTTGTTTTATTATTTTATGTTCTTTATATTCATGTAGTGTTGGTATATTCGGTCAATTTTAGAATTAGGGAGGCCGCCTCTGATGAGTCTTGCGAATAGAGGAAACACGCGTCAAGCGTAGCAAAATTCATTGCCAGGATATTTGGTGTGATCATCACTTGTAAAATATCCCTAATGTAGCGCTGCTTGTAAAATGTAAGCCCACTCCGGCATCATCTTTTTGTGCTGAAAAACTCGTGAAAGTTATTTATACGAAACTATCCGTATCCACATTTCATTATGTTGTCAAAACTCTAGTTTTAAATGTTCTTCCTACCTCAGGCCCAAGTAGACCGAAGAAACTGAAGATTACAATGATCCTGAGTTGTACATGTATTTTTAAAGAAATAGTGGGTTAAACCAGGTTTCACGGCACAAAACATTATGTATAGCAGTGAACCAAAAATGGATCACAAGATACTTTTACAATCGATCATACCAATTTTCATTGAATTCTGTTAAGCAGTTTTAGAGAAGATATTTCAGGAAAAAAGGTTTTGAGCTGCAGATTACAAAATCTCGCGTAGTCGGAGGTAGATAAGCTTTTAAAATGTATCGGTTTGAAAAATTCCTATATTTTATATGCGAGAATTGAAAAATAATATTCATGGAACCTATAAAAATGTTTTCATTATGACTTTGTAGAAAGCAATTGCGAGAGGGATTGAAAATTAACCTCTTGTCTGAGATTTATGGTATGGATTGGGCCTAACCTGGTCTGATATTCCCCTATCTGGTTGTTGAAATGGGGTCTTTCGTTGACTATTTTTTTTGGTTATGATTTTTCTACTTTTGGTTTTTGACCTTCAAAATACTGTGCTGAAGAGGTTACTCCTTGAAATTTGCTTAACGGCATAACCAAATTGAGCATTTTTGTCTAAAAACCCTTTTGGTATTTTGTATTTGACAACTTCGACCTAAAGGTGACTTTTTTAGAGCTTAATCGGCTGAAAGTTTAAGCAACTAATAGCTTTTTTTCTATCTGCAATCCGTTTTCGCTCAACAGAAAAAAAAAAGAAAAAAGAAAAAAAAAGTGGTTTCAGATTTCTCTATGGATTATTCATATACTTTTTGAATGCTACTAGTAAGCCCAATTAAGACTTGGGTCTAAGCCCTGCCATTTCATTAGAAAGGGCGGTCATGTTTTTTGTCGGCAGTGACCGGTTTTTTTTGCAATGTTGGTAGAGGACACCCCATAGTTGATGCTTACAAAGTTTCAAAGCAATCCTGTCATTAGTTTCAGAGACGATTTTTAAAAGAAAATTTACGATGAGGACGACGAAGACGAACATCAACTGATGGTAATCGCTCACACGACCCTTCGGATCTGGTGAGCTAAAATTTAACAATGATGACAGAAGAAATGACTAGACATGACCCTATGGACCAGTGATAAGAAATTTTGGGATTCTCTTTATCCAATCACATTTATTAAAACGTTGCAAACATGTTTTCTTGAGATTTGTTCAAGATGAGTTAGAGAATGTCTTTATAGACACCTTTTAAAAAATTCAAACAATTCTAATTACTATATCAATGTTAAAGTAAAACCGAAATATTTTTAGTGCTTTTCCTATAAAAAGTCTAAGAGGAGTTTTATTTCCCACCACATTTTTAGGTGCTTATATCTTTAAAACTCATACATGTTTTCAAAAAATATTTCATCAAGTCTAGTTATTTTGAGTTATTTTTTCCATTTTTTTTTATTTCAAAGAACTATTGGTTACAAAAAAATCTCAGGCTGGTTCTCCCTTAAGCTTAAGATGGGGGTGCTTGTAAAAAAATGTTCCCCACATATTGTACACATACAAAGTTTTTGTCAAATAGGTTTGAACAGTGGTTTATTGGTTTAGAATTTTGAAATGGGTAGGATAACCATGATACATAAACTAAGATGGCATTCCTGTATTTGACAAGGTCACGTGGTCATTGGCGAGCTAATACATATTGTGAGAGTTTCCTTTCCTTAGTTTGAAGTACATTCTAAGATTAGGGAATAATTATAGGCTAATTATAATAATGTTGATGAAAATTTGGATGCTATTGGGACGTGCCTGTGCATGATTGCCGTGCTGATCCAAAAAAATATGTTTAACAAGAGGCTCCCAGGAGCCTGAATCGCTCATCTGGTCTTGATGTCAACCCTATGAAGACTTTTAGAGATGTTTAAGCAAGAGAAAAGTTTTTCTCTATCTGCAAGTTTTCATTCTATAAGCATGATAAGCCAAAAAAAACCCCACTTTTTTCACCTTTAACACTTTCCCGTTTAATGGAGATTTCTACTCCCAGTCTGGTGGTGTTGCCATGGGCACAAAGAAGTAAGCAGCAGCTTTTCTCTATCTGCAATAGTTTTCATTCTAAAGGACTAAAACACTATTTTCACCTGTAAGGGGCCGTAACCCCTATAAGGGGTCATCTGACAACTTTGACCTTATGAAGAATTTGTAGAGCTTAATGAGCTGAACACTTATTCAAGCAACAGCTTTTCTATCTGCAATTATTTTTCATCTATTGGCCAAAACATGAAAAAAACCTTATTTTAGGGGCTGTAACCCCTATAAGGGTCATCTGACAAGTTCAACCCAATGGAGACATTTGTGAATTAAATGAGATGAACATTTAAGCAAGCAATAGCTTTTCTCTATCTTCAATAGCTTTCATTCTATAAGCCAAATTAAATCATGAAAAAACATAATTTTTCACCTTTGAGGGGCAATAACCCCTATAAGGTATCTGACAACCGACAAATTGAGACTGAAGTAGAACTTTTGATGATGAAGCAGTAGGGTGACATCAGATTTCATCTATCTCTTATACTTTCTGATTTACATTAATACAGTATTTTTACCCCTGGACTATTTTTAGTAACGACAGTCATGTTTTTGACAGATAAAAAATTGAAACACAAGTTTAGTGCAGGCCACCCTAAGGATCTATCATACCAAGTTTCACTGAGTTCTGTTTGGTAGTTTCAGAGGAGGAGATTTCGGAAAAAATTTTTTAAAAGATGACAACGACAAACAACGATGGACACCAAATGATGGCAATAGCTCACCTGGAACTTCGTAAAAAGCTACAAAGAGGAGGGTACAGCACACAGTCCAAAATGAGCAAAAAGTGTCAGAGCTGGGGGTTTGTTGCCATTTCCCCCCAAATCTATAAGAAATTTAGTAACCAAAGTTTTGGAAACCAAAATACAGGAATTTCCCCAGAACCCCTCCTCCTTCTTGATTATTTACTAATTAAACATTTAATATGCATTTTTTTGTACTGAATAAGAGTTACTTTAGTAATGTTTTTATTTATCTTTTTATTTAACAATTGACAAAGCATTATCAAGTATACAAAAAATAGTATCAAAAATAGAGTAAACAACAGCAAAAAAAGCATTCCAAAAATCTTAAAACATACAAAGCTTAAACATTTGAAAACCAAGATAACATTATGTAAATTTATACTAAATGTTGCATGAATGAAGAGAATATACCAGGAAATTTGTGAGCTTAATTATGCTCACTAATGATACCCCCGCTCCCAAAATTTTGCCTTATGTAACAACCTACATTTAAGGATTCAGTCATGTCCTTAGGCAGGAAGTAGATGATTTAGGAGTATAAAATCACTTAACTACACCATATGGTTCTATAATATAAAGCAATATATGCAAAATATCACAGCCCTGTATCACGTAGTTGAAACAGAAAATTTGTTACTGTAACCATGGTAACAGACAAAGAGATTGACAAGGGTAAAATGGTTAATTATAAGGAATATAAATGTGATTAAAATGTGATTGATTCAGTCAAGTTGGTTACTTATTCTTTATTCCTTATTCGACAGTCAAATATTGAATAAGTAACCAGTTACTTATTTGATTTTCGTCAGAGGCATATCTTAAAATATGAATCGAAATGTGGAATGTCAAATACAATATGTAAGTAATCATTTCCTTATTTAAAATCTGAATGTCGAACAAGTAACTGCATCATGCATGGTTACTTATTCGATATTTGAATTAATGTCGAATAAGGAATAAGGAATAAGTAAACAACTTCACCATTCTAGATCTATTAACGTGCATAAAGTCCTACATGTACAAAATGTATTACATCATAGGACAAAGGCTATACCGGTATACATGATGTACATGTAGTTGTTAAGAAAATATAGCGGATATTGTGACCTTCAGATCATTATTCATAAAATTAAAAGTTTCCTCAAACAGGAAGTAAATGAGTCACACACACATGTACATAAAATTCTTTAAACGATAGGACAAAGCTTCACACTAACAGTCACAGCTCGCACTGAATAAAGTGAAATCTTTTAACCTGACCAAGTCAATATTTTTTACTTGGAGAGGTAAATAAAATCAACTATAAATTTATTTACATGTACAAGTAAATTCAGATGTATACAATACATGATTTTTCTCTATTCATCATGTTTATAATGTCTCAATATCTTAATTTTTGTAACATGTATAAGGTAGCAAATAATTCTGTATGAAATTTGAAATATAGATCTTATCAGTTCGTTAACTAGAAATTGGTTAGGTGCACAATGTTTTTTTCTTGAGGCACAAGCATGAGATTAGTCCTTTGGGACTTTTAACAGCTGTTAAAATAAAATCAAGTAGTCTACAACTTGTACAACTTGAATCATTAATACCACATAAAGATTATTCATATAAATGTAATGAGGCTTTAAATAAAGTGCAATATGGTGTGATAGAGTGAATATTTTGGGATCAATTTAATGCTTATTTCAACTTTAACTTGCACAAGTGAAATATTTTTACTTGTATAAGTGACAAGGCCTTTTTACTGCTTTAAGTACATGTAAATAAAACTGACTTAATTATCAAAGTAGGTCAGAATATTTCACTTTATTCAGTGGGAGCTCTGACTGACTTAATATCAAGAGGCTACGTGGCATCTAGTGTTTAGAAAACAGTGACATAAATTCTTTGTGATGCTACAGGATGCAGGCCACTGAAAACCAAAGGATAGAGCCAAAGTGACCCTTATTTGTTAATTTACTTTGCAGGCAACCCCCCCAACAAATCCAAAACCCTCAGAGTTCTTTGTTCGTATTCTCTTTAACAATTAAAGAACCATTGGTTAAAACGGTTGGAGGATTTTTTGGCAACCCCTCAAATGTAGGCGACCATTCTTTGACAAGATCACTGGTATACGGCTGTATTGCATGTCCATAATTATTGACCCCTTTCTCCTTCCAGTTAAAACTGAACCCATGATACTTGGGTTGCAGATTGGGATACAGTATAAATTTCCCGAACTTTTGGTTATAGTAACTCAACCATATGGACCAGAGAGTGTCTTTATCTCCATGTCTTAGGCTTTTAGCGAACCACACTGACAAAATGTTGTTAGGTATCATGGGAGAGAATTGTTTATCTTCCTTGACTTTTTCATACCAGGCTATAAACTCGTTCCATTGTTGAGGTTTCGGTGAAAACCCCCATGTCCCAGGCATACAGTATAAATAAGCTGGATACTTCTCAGAAATGTTCACCCTTTCTAACACATTTTGTCCAGAATAGATCGAGGCTATTCCTTGGAGTGTAAATCCTATTATCGAATCAACATCTCGATAGGTTTTATGTACAAGTTTGAGCCAGGTATAAAAATTAGACGAAACTGATAAATCGTCTTCTAAAACTATACAGATTTCTTTCGGATTCTCGAGTAGTTTATAATTCCTTATCCACTGTCCCAAAACGCCTTGATGCTGGCCATGTATGTAAACATTCTTCTCTCCTGATTTAAAGTTGAATTTCCTTGCCACATTAACGGTATCTCCATGTACAGCACCATTTTCTGACCTATCAATCCAAATATCTAGAGTCACTAAGTCGCCATGGTAATCGGCAGATTCTAACGATTGAAGCAAACGCTGAAGTGATTCTGATCTATTGTACGCTAAGACAATAATTCGTAAGTCTGGGGTCTTACCAAATGCTTCAGGAAATCTCTCAGGCTGAAAAGTAGAAAAAAAATAAGGGACAGAACATTTTACTTGTAGGGGGGGGGGGCTAGGTTTTTTCCTGAAAAAAAATTCTGTAATTAGGATTAAAAGTGAAATAAACAAATAAGAAAAGATGTTATTTTTGTTATATGTAGGTTAATAGTATATATAGTGTTGTGTAGCTAGATTAGGCCAAAAAAAGTAGGTGAGTTTACTGTCACCCGACCCAACCTAATTTTAACCCCTACCCTAATGTTTTTTTTTAGCATTTTCCATTAAGCACTGTTAAAGTCACAAAGCTGCCCCCATTGACCCATGGTAAAAAAAAATTATAAAAATAATAATTTCGTACCTACCGACCCTAATTTTTTTCAGCATGTGACAGTAAAAATACATACTTTTTTGTTTGGCCTTATTTTATTTTGGAAAATATTTTTGGGTCCCTAAGAAAAAGAGGATTATTTTATTTATAAAACCATTTTTGCAACTCAAATGAGCTAACTGTACATATTGACACATGTACAAAAGAAACAAAACTAAGCAATAAAATACACATGAGACAAATTGTATTTAAACGATTATATCTTTGGCTCACTAGTTGTCCTACATTATATCAAATCTACCGTATGACAAACATGACAAATAGTTATTTAATTTTTCATGGTACACATTAAACAATCTAGCTTTTAGAATATTGTTCTTAACTTCATTTTAAAGTTTTTTTGTTCATTAACAAGTTTAGTAGATCAAAGATGAAGTTGTTCCTCTAAAAATAACAACCAGGTAAATTTACAAAGAGATTAAAATTTTTATCTTAATCCATTTACATGTCTCTAATAGTGTTTATGTTGTCTTGTATAATCAAATAATAACACATTCACAAACTGCGAAAATAAAACCTGCAATTTTTTTCACATACCTGATGACACAAGAACCAAGAAAATTAATGTAAAAATAACCTGCTCTACAGTATTATACTTACATACTCTTCATGTTCAGCAGAAATTCCAGGTGTATTATTTACTAAATGAACAAGGTACCAGCATAGTATTAGAGCTAGCAGGATGGATGAAGGGAACCAGTAGGTTCTAATCTTGCGAAGTAAACTCATTCTGAAAGGAAACAAATTCAAGAAATTGACAAAGGTTAGACTTGGTTTCATTTCATAAGATTTACTGGTAAAAACAGGCTGATTTTTAGAGAACAATGATACATGTATATATATGATTGAAAGAAAAATAGGTTGATTTTTTAACATACAATGATACATGTATATATATGATTGAAAGAAAAATAGGTTGATTTTTTAACATACAATGATACATGTATATATATGATTGAAAGAAAAATAGTTTGCGGTTTGTAGAATGTTTTGTGACAATCAGATAGGTACATGTACATGTAACTAATAGATTTAGGTTCAATACACAAGTTATTGGAAAAGACGGCCAGGTTTTTGACTTAATGATGCACTCGCAGAAAGTTTGTGAGAAAGGCTATCACATTGTCCCTATTTATCAGATTGAAGCCAATTCCTGAAATCAGGTATAATCCCTGATTTCAGGGATAGTTTTAGAATCCAGGTATACTGTGATCCCTGATATCAGGGATAGCAAACTTTGAATCAGTAATGTTATAACTTATTAATACCAGTTCTGGAAATCTCCAAATTCGGAAATGTTAAAGAATTTGGTAACACACATGTAACAGTTACCAAATTAGATAACTTAAGAGCCAAAAATGACAAAATTTTTATTTCATTTTTTCAAAACTTGTTTTGCATGTTTAATGATCAATGTATACCATGTATACAGTGTAAACAACATATTCCTATTAACTTTTTATCAAATTATGAACCCAAATAAGAATGTTTTACCACAGTTACCAAATTCCTTAACTCTAGAGATAAGGGGTTTACATACATGTACAATTCTCTCAATTTCTATATTTTAATTCTTGCCAAATTTTATTCTGTAGATCATGTAGATACATGGTAGATTAAGATTTTGATTTTACCAGACAGAACTAATGAAAACTGTCTGCCCTTTCCAATGGAACTAGTGACAGAATGCCATTTCACCTTAGGAAATGCTAGTTACGATAAGGTAACCCTCCCTACAATTCTCTTCGTGAGGGATACGATTCAAACCCATTACTTCCAATGGAGCACAGCGAAACCAATGGGTGGTGCTCGTGTTATCTAAAAAGACAATTTATGACCCAGATCATCTATTTAATGCTTAGTATATGTAATATTACACCATGATCAGTTGTAAAATTTACTTTTGAATGTTTAGTTTACTTAGTAATTAATGTAAATAAAGATCTGATTCGAACTTGATGAAGTTCAAGATCAGTGTAAAACTGTAAAAATATCATATTCTAATCAATATTTAACAATTTATCTGAAAACTTAAGTTAAGGGACCCTACACATTGGGTTGAACTTATCCTCTAATACATTGTTCTGTAATGAAAATATACCAACATTATAATTTGAGTGTGTCTCTAAGAATTTTTTTTGTTGCTCCGTTGAAATGGGCGGGAATCATAACCCTCACGGAGAGAATCGTAGGGAGGGTTACGTTATCGTAACTAAGGGTATGCCCAATCTTAAATACTTCCAAATTCGTTAACCCTAGACATAGACCTGTATATAAATATACAGGTCTATGCCCTAGAGTAATCATTATTGAATTCGGAAATGTTCTGACTTTGGAGATTTCAAGAACTGATACATAATTTGATAATTTCTCGGATCCCCATGCATGTTTTATTGTATGTACCCTTTTTAATGTGCAAGTTTTTTTGTGTTGACTCTAGTATTTAAACTGATGAATTATAGGAACTTGATCTGCGCACAGTCAATGTACGATAAACTTGTTAAACCACTTTCATCTCTTCTGTTGCCAATGAAGCATATAAAACCGGAAACCAGTTGATAAACAATTCGTCCCCTAGAATGTCGACACAAATGTATTTGTGGTATTGCTCTTTTTAAGTTGTTTCAACAACAAACACAATTGTCTTGTGATAAACTTACATGATTAATGTTTTTATATATGATTTTTTTTAAATATTTTCTTCATTTCGAAACTGATAGCAGAAAATAATAACCCAGGTACATCAATTTAGGGGGCGATACATAAACAACTTTAATTCTGGGTTCCGATTAATCAAGTGTGCGTCGGGTACCAGAAACTAATTGATGAATAAAATAACCCATATCACCCATGAATTCACCTTTGACATGAGATATTTGTTATGTATTGTAGACAAGCCAAGTGAAGCTCTTTAAGGTAGAGGTCTGCATGTCCAAATTAATTCTGAGACTGAGATACAGCATACTTTATTTCTATTATTTTGACTGCAATTTTGAGCAAAACCTTTAGAACTATGATCACCAGTCAGGGGCCTTACTTAAATCAGTGATTTTTTAATCACTTGTTTTAGTATTATTAAAGGCCGGACATGACCTATAAAATTTACCAGGTGGTAAGCAATAAAACCTATAAGGAAAAAGGGTGGAGCCTCATCTTATCAAAGTTCTAAAAATAAACACAAACATTAAGCCTATTCAAAACAAATGCACATGGCTTATCATATCTTATCAACATTGAAAGTGGCAATTACCTTCTCACACTGAATCAGTAAAATTAAGTCCATAAAAATATATAATTTATTCCATCCAAATATTTAGATTTATACTGCATTGTTTTCAAATAAATTTATTTTCTTGCTCTTTTTCTACTGAAAACACATTTCAAATATCTTGACCAAATTTTGTCTCTGAATGTGTAGGCAGGTCTTTTATAGTTCTTCTTTCCTCTTTTTCTTCTTGGCATGCGATGGTTTGGCTGATCAGATATTGAAGTGTAGTCCCTATCTACATTCTCGTTCCAGTGTAAGACACTTAAGTAGGCTCTACAGTTATATTGTTTATCCCCAAATGAAATTCTTTTATTTTGATAAATATTTGTCACATTATTAAAACTTTCCACATAAAATGTGTCCCGACCAAGCACATAATCTTTTGCATGTTTGTAAATTGTTGAATTTAGTATTACTCCAAGAAGAAGTTTTTCTGCAATCGGAGATGTAATAACTATCCTGGAAGGCTCATAATTCTTATCTTGTTTACATCTTGAGCTAACATGACATTCATGATGTAAGTTTTTATAATGGTCTACAATGTTCAATAAAAGTTTCTTAAGCTTGTTTTCATCCCCATCACAGTTTTTGATAGTCCAGTAAATATGTGTTGCAACAGGTTCCAACTTGTCAGAAAGCTGCATAGACCATGTCTTTCCTTCAGATGACTTAGTACCTGTTGATACCTTCTTCAAAGCTGTTTTGACAGACTTGACACAATGCCATACATCGTTTTGGTTGATAGCCTCAGTACCTTCCCTCACATATTTATTAATTGATAAATTTCGATCATGACAATGAACGTTAACTTGCACATCTTTAGAATGTAAGAAGTCATAAACTTGTTCAGTTCCAATACGTTCATGTCTTTGTGAAACAGGATCCATTGACTTTGTAACATGCTCACATCTAAGAACTTTATGTGATTGTTGACCGATACAAACAATACTGGAATCTTTAGCATTCTTACGCCATCCATGTCTGGCATCTGTCATGATGTCTATTTCACTTTCAAGATTCTCATATGAAGCTATTTCTTGTAAAAGAGCTAAGTCCGTAGATTCGTCATACTCCTTTTCAACATGTGGATAGTATGTACTGAAAAAAGATGACCTTTTTTCATCTGATATGACACCAATTCCTGAGCCCTTCACAAAACGTTTGTAATCTGCAGGTAAGATTCCACTTGAAACAATTCCATGATTAACCCTACTATTAACTAAGTACTCCTTTGAAGGTAAATATGGTGAAGATGACCATGAAAATATATGAGGTGTTTCTTTATTTCCACATTTTAAACTAGTCTTGCAAACATGTCCTTTCATGAGTAATCTAGTAGTGTTTAACTTTTCTGTACATTGCCTTGAATGCCACTCAGTTACTGAGATGAGTCTCTTCATAGAATCCTCGGATGTCAAGAAAATCTTCTGGTTACAGTCTGTCTTTTTGGATCGAACATAGGTTGATGGACATGGTTCATTCGGCACAGATTTGTCATTGTCCTTTTGAGCACTATAATTTTCAAGCAATGCTTCAATAACCTGTACATTTCCAACTGGTTTATTATATTGTTTTGTCAATTGTTCTTTTATTTCTCCAAGTTTAGAAAAAATTTCAGTTTTCTTTTCGTCAGTTCCAGATAATTCAATTCGAAAGCAAGGAGTTCTTTTTCGACTTGTCTTATTTTTATTTTCTTCCATTGTAAATTCTCATTCATAAATGAAATGCCACAGCTTAGTCAGGGTTCAGAGTATGATAGCCTATACCATTTTAAATGGGGAACCCAGATAACTATTTGATAATATATTTATATGTACTTTAGCCAGAATAAAGAAATATAGAAATTTTTTTCCAAAAGAAGACATTAATGACATGTGTTTTCTCGGAAAACATAAAAAAGAAATTATGAGAACTAATAGATATGTTTTAAAAGATTTATAATTTAAGAACATAAAAGCTTCCCACCCCTAGTGATAGTAGACAGAACCAGAGAAATATAGAAGGTCACTCCCGCCAAAGTCTGGTAAAAACAAATAAATAATCAGTATGTAAAGTGCATTAGAGGGTCTCAGTTAGGTAATAAAGTTTCTAATTAGCAAATTAATGTCCTCTGTGCATCCATTATAGAGTGATCTTAGAGATAAAGATAACAATGGAGCTCTTGGATTCCTTAGAAGCATAAAAATAGACTAAGAAATAAATATAAAATTTGGGAACCCTTATTTCCCCCCAAATTAATATCCATCCAATCTTCTGGAATTTTCAGACAAAATTTCTGCCCAGTTGAAACTTGTAAATGGAGGGAAATAGTGAAAGTCAAAAAAATTCTGTTCTGTCTCTTGAAGTAAATGAAGAGCAAATTGAGGCTATAAGGGCATTTTTTGCACACAATGACTGGGATTTTAATGAAGTGAACATTGGAAATAATGATAATTCAGTTTCTTCTGAAACAAATGATTATCTTTCCCAGGAAAACTATTCTATCGAACATGACCCAGATTCACCAGAGTGTCCCCACTGTCTTTGTAGACCATGTATTACCAATGAACAAAATAGACAAATGTGGTGGGAAAGTCAGGAACATGCTCCACATGAAGGAAATTCATTTCTACGAAAAGACAAATTCAAAAGGTTTTGGACTAATCTTTATCATAGAGGGGTCTGGAATGATCCTAGATATCTAGAAAGAAAAAGAGCTGCCTTACGTCGAGATAGGCCTAGAAAAAAATATGTTTATCATAGAAGAGATTTAATACCTAAATGTGTTTTAACACTTGTACGAAAATGGTTTCCAAATCCAGATGGTCAGGAATATATGGGTCATCACTGGGATTAATTATTTTTTTATTTTAATCAATTGACGGAATCTAAAATTGTTAGTGCACCACTGATAATATATGACTAGCTATGAAATTACATAACACAAGTATATACAATGACAATGAATGAGATGATATTGCCACCTTCAGTTAGATTTTTAAAAAAAATGGATTATGAAAGAAAATCCAAATCCATTAAGAAGATTTCTAGATAAGGTAAGCGCTTTCAAGTTTTAAGCATGTGCATGTGCTTGAAAATGTAAACATAAACAGAAAACAGCTGATTAAAGCTCCGCCCTTATCTGTCAGTCTGGGAAATTCAAATTTTGAAAATGTGTCCACTTGAAAATTTCATTACTAAATATCTCAAAAACAAAATATTACTTTTGCCTAAAATTTTGAAATAAGATAGATTATATATGTTCCAACATCCATACCAAAATACATTTAAAACAAAAAATAATGAATGAAGTTATTTGTAAAAAAGGCTCCCAGATATGAAAACAGCCAAGAAAATCATTCAAACCAACTTTTTCCTCATTGGTTCCTTTTTATACCCACAGTCCGGTCTTTAAGTTATTTTCCTTTCAAAGCTAGAGTTACCTCTCTTTTAAAATCACTTGTTCGAGTATTACAAATGGACTACTTATAACAGTGATTAATTATAATGTCCTTCATTTTAAATGTTATGAAGAGAAGTCTGAGTCTTATTGTATAATTAAAGATAGAACACACCCCTGTCTAGATAATGGAATGTCCAGTCATGGCAGGACATGACCCTGAACTGAATTTTGGATAATTACCATCCAAATCACTTGTTTAAGTATCATATTAATTTTTACCTTTAAAAAATCACCTTTTTAAGTAACATTTTGTTAGGTAACCCCTGCTATCTTCAGGCATCGCGAACATGAAGATTTTGATCGCGAACATGGGTAATTAATTACATAATCAGAAACCTAAGATATTGAAGCTAATGGGAAAATTATTGCCACAGCTGGGAAAATTCAGAAAGTAAAGTAATGGGTTGTTACATTTGGTCTTTCTTTTATCAGAAAATCACATATTTTGGGGAAATACTGATAACAGGTGGCAGCAAAATCTATAATTTTGTAATTTTAAAGAAGCTTACTAAATCTTTTTTCAATATTTATTAATTAATATAAATTTTCTTAAACTGTTCTTTTGTAAATTTTGATTTTTGGAAAAATCTTTAGCATTTTGAAATGCTACTTGAATAAGTGATTTAAAAATCACTGATTTAAGTAATGCCCCTGACTGATCACTTGAAATTACCCAAATGTCTTCCAAACATTGTCTTGTCAAACAACCTAGCCAATGAAAAAGATGGAAATGCATTGTATGTTGTCAATGTCAATGATGAATTTAATCTTGTTCATCATGTTCATGTTGTTAAGATGAAAATCCAAAAATTACACTTATCTATTCTTACATGTACAAATGTATCATGCAAACATCTAACAGGGAGTGGTGTAAAGCAAAATAGTGTCCTATGAAATTATGTCCACCCTGCCATACTTAACACTGGAAAATCTAGAGGACAAAATTTCATATCTCTTAAGTGTTTTATTCAGTCCTTGGACTTCATCATAGGAGTGAATGCCACTCAAGACAATATTTCACAGCGGACACTATTTTATGTTACAGTGGTGTTGTGGGACAGAGGTTTATAGCCAGACTTTACCAGCTGAGCTAGGGAAGTACTTCTTTCGCTCAGAGGGTTAGAGCCCTGTTTATGGGAGGCCGATTTGGTGAGATTGTGCCGGACCTGGGTGGCTGGGCTACTACATGTACACTGTAATATTAATTTGCTGCACACTGGGATACAATTATAGCAAAATTATTACAATAAGAATATGTTATGATAATAAAAGAAAAATTGCAAAACGAAGGCAAATTTCAAGAAAACAGGATATGACTTTTACAATATAACATTTATATTATTGTAACGACGTGTATTATTTTGTCAATAATTAATTCTTCTAGCCCACATTGTTTAAAAGAAGAGGTCCTAGAAGATTCTTTAAAATTTTGCGCCTTCCTTTTTGAAAATTTCTGGATCCAACCCATCCCCCAGTATACCTGTATTCTAAAAATAATTGATTTGTCTGTACCTATATAATTTTAGATATTAAGAATGGGAAGAACAAGAATTAATCCTGTTGTAGTTAAAGTTTCAGTAGTGGTGATAGCAGTCTTCTTGGTGTACATGCTGTTTTTCAGAAAAGACTATTTATTGACCAGTAATAATCAGGTATGAATTTAAGCAACCTACATTTGTAAAAGGGGGGGGGCTTGATTTAGAGTTATCCCAGTCTGCATAATAAGCACTGGCAGTCTGGGCTACCAATTGCCCAGTATTTGATGAAGCTTTACATGAAGGATGAACATCGTATGGATAAGACCATGAAAAATTTTCCTTGCTGTGGGATATCATTCAGGGGAGATAATTGGACTTAAACTCTTTAAATAAACTTGTTCAACAACATGAACAGCGACCTTGTTTAGCGCAAATTCAAAATTGTTTGATGGATTTTAATGAAACTTTACATGAAGGAAGTGCATGAAGATCATATGGAGGTGTACAAATGTATAAGAAGAATTGTAATTGCTGCTGGATATCATTCAGGGGAGATAATTGGACTTTGTTTTTTTTTTCAATATAGACATGATAGAGTCTAATCTTGTTCTTCATGTTCTTAGTCATGTTAGTATTCCTTGTTAGATTTGTCAGTTGCCTGTCAAAAGTGGGTGATTTGCTGTTTCATACACCTTGTTTGGTCAAGGCTCATTATTAAATACACACTGAATACTATGGATTCGTTTATTTTCTTGGGTATCAATTTTCGTGGTTTGAAGAAAAATGATAAGCATGATAAGTTCGTGGATTCTTAAATTCATAGTTCTGAGGTCTGAAGCATACAGATCAATGTTAAATTTCCTTTTCTCTCAGTATCAAATTTCGTTGGTCAAGGCCGCCCATGAAAACCACCAAAATTGATACCCCACGAAAAATAATGAAACCACAGTATGCTTATGTTGTACATTATCTTATATACTTTCAGATAACAGTACTACAGGATACAAGGACAGATAATACAATATCTAGTCACATTGATCATCACAAAATCATTGACAATGAAAAAAATCAAAACATAACTTTAAATCAAAAGAGAACCACCGATTGTGACTTCCGTGTAATCGTTATAACATTTAATCGTCCCAAATCTGTGTTACGATTGTTACATTCAATAGAGCAAGCCGATTATCTGAATGACAAGGTGTGTTTAGAAGTCTGGATCGATCGTTCAAAGACCAACGTTATTCATTCAGAGACTTTCCAGGCTGCGAAGAGTTTTACCTTCACCAAAGGCACGTTGACAGTCCATCCACAAGAGAAACACGTCGGGATATACGGCCAATGGATATACACTTGGATGCCAACATCCGATACGAAAGAAATTGCTGTAATACTTGAGGATGATTTAACTGTGTCGAAATTTTTCTATAGATATCTTAAAGCTGTACATGCTAAATACGACCACAAGCCGGAAGTTAATGGGTATAGTTTACAGGGCATAAGTATAAAGCATGGTGGGGCAGGCGGCAGGCTACATGCTCCCAATGATAATATCGTCTTTCTGTACCCAGTATTAGGGTCTTGGGGGTTCTCTCCCAGGCGTGATAACTGGATAGCATTTCAACAATGGTTCGATACTGCTCATCAAGATAAGAAGTTCCAGCCGTTGGTTCCTGGGATTCTACCGACAGGATGGTACCAAAGTTTTGTAAAACAAGGAAAAACAGACGGGATGTGGACCATGTGGCATATATATTATGCATTTAGCAAGAAAGAACGAACACTGTATCCTAATTTTCCTGGTTATAAGGGGCTTGCCATCAACTGGAAGGAAAGTGGGTTACATTATACAGCAGGGACCAGTAAGGCCGACCCTATCGTGACGGAATGGGACCCGAAATTAGATAATCTTCCTGACGAACCGATTCATTTAGATGTTAATGGTAAAATTGTAAAGTATTGAATCTTCCTAATGAACTGATTCATTTAGATATTAATGGTAAAATTGTAAAGTATTGAATCTTCTTGAGGAACCGATTCATTAAGATGTTAATGGTCAAATTGTAAAGTATTGAATCTTCCTGATGAACCGATTCATTAAGATGTTAATGGTAAAATTGTAAAGTATTGAATCTTCCTGATGATGTTCTTTAGTCTTATATAAAAAAATCATCGATTCTGATCCCTTCAGCCCCATTTTTTTCAGCCACCTTTTGGGGCTAATAATGTTCATTTTCAAGTCCTTTATCATGTTTTTTATAGGGATAAAAAAACAAAACAATTATTTAAAATTCGCCTATCCGCCCCATATTTTCAAGAGATTTGTAGAGAATCTAGGAATTTTTTTAGCTATTTTTGTCCTCACACATTCCATATATTGTCATGATTGTAGAATTCTTCATTTTAGCTAATTTGGGCCTTCAATAACCATTTGTGTGTATTTGTATATTGATTATTAAAATGTTGTAAGGAAAGTTGATAGTACAATTATTATAAAATATGTCCATTCTTTTGCAAAATTGCCCAAAAATATACATGTACATGTATGTATAGGAATTTTATGGTGATGAAGCCCAATGTAACCCACCATTTTATTTTAATACACCTGTATACAGTCAAAATCATAATTATACCCCTGCTTCGAAGAAGAGGGGGATATTCTGTTTTACCCTTGTCCTTCCGTCCGTCCGTTCGTCCGTCCTTCCGTCCGTAACATAATTTCCGTCACAGTTTTCTGAAGCAACTACATATGACACAGAGGTCTGATATTTTGCTTATAGCTTTCTCCTATAGTACCATATGATGTTTACCGATTTCATGCTCCTAAGTCAGCTACTTCCTGTTTACCAAATACTTAGGTTTTTACACATAGTGTACATACATTCAAACTTTTCGTCACAGTTTTCTCAGCAACTACATGACACAGAGGTCTGATATTTTGCATATACATGTAGCTTTCTCCTGTAGTACCATATGGTGTATACCGATTTCATGCTCCTAGGTCAACTACTTCCTGTTAACCGAATACTTAGGTTTTTGCACAAAGTGAACATGAATGCAAAATTTTGTCAAAGTCTTCTCAGCAACTACAAGAGATAGAGGTCTGATCTTTTGTAAATAGCTTAATCTTATAGTCCCATATGGTGTATAGCGATTTTATGTTCCTAGGTCAACTATTTCCTGTTGACTGAGTATTTAAACTTGTATGCCTGATATAGTTTGGGAAGCGGGGGTATCACTGGTGAGCATTAGCTCACAGAATCTCTTGTTTTTTTGTTGTTTTCTGTTATGTGTTTATGTATTGCCTTATTTTTTATTCTTGAATACTGCAAGCGCTTTAATTTTCGTAGTGTATTTATTTTATCTTTATATTTGTGGCCAATGAAAATCCATTTAAAATAGTACACAAAATATTCAATTATTACAGGTAAATCATTTTAAGTATGATCAATTATTACAGGTAAATCATTTGAAGTATGATCAATTTTTACAGGTAAATCATTTGAAGTATTATCCAATTATTACAGGTAAATCATTTGAAGTATTATTCAATTATTACAGGTAAATAATTTGAATTATGATCAACTATTTAATATGCATATACTCTAACTTTTATCATGTTTAAGGTGTCTGGGGGCTATTATAATTCTACTATAGATATTTTTTTTCATTGCACTTTGATAGACCTTATTGTATCGATAAAAATATTAAAAAAAAACATGAAAAGGGGGTCAAAGTTCATTTTAGAGCTCTAGCATGGATGGTTCAAATTTTCCCCAGAGTTTCAATATTTTTATATGGAATAAATATATCTATAGTAAGAAAAGCTAAAGAGACACCTAAAGAATAATTCCTTTTATAAAATCAGCTTAAAATCTGAAGAAAAGTCCCTTATGTAGAGGTTTTTGAAATTGTATGAAAAAACATAGGGTCACCATTCATTTTTCAAGATATTCCTCAAAGTTGAGCATTTTCCTATTCATTCTATATAAATTATCTCCCTTTGATTAAGTACAGGAAATTCCAAAAATGATTAATTGTATTATGCTTTGATACATTTATCATGTTTGGTGTATGTCTGCCACGTTAGGTTAGTTCATCAATTTATTTTACAAAACATCAAATCCTTGTGCCACCATAATATAGATATATCCTTCCCAAGTCGTAATTTTTATACGACTGCTGAATTTTAAAATCATATTTGCATCTTTTGGCTTCTGTCATTATCTGTTGCCTTCTGTCTAGTTTACATTAATGATATTTCAAAATTTTCAAAAAACCTCTGAATCTACTGACCATTTATGAATGAAACTTGGCAAGTAGGCATCATATTCTGATAGCAATCTGCACAAAAATTGTGATTTGTTTTTTCCATCTTTAAAAAAAACAAGACTGCTGTAATTTGAAATAAAACATACTTTAAAAATTGCTTTGAATGGCTTATGACTCACAAACTACAAATGTAAAATCTTAGCCATTGAAAATTAGGTTTTTGGCTTATTGATTTAAGACTATGGACAGAAAACGTTGTTGATTGCTTAATAGTTTATCTCTTTAAGCTCTACAAAAGTCTCCATTAAACTGAAGATGTCAGATGATCACTTTCAGTGTTTATGTTCATTGAAAACCATGATTTTTTATCTTAAATATCGCAATACTCTTTTTGTCAATTTAAATATCAGCATTATTCATGTTATTATACATCTAACAGTATTGATTTTTTAACGTATTATTTGATTTATCATTTGTATCTAAGTGTTGTTATTCTTACACATATACAATTTTTTAACTAATATCTTTTCCTTGTTACAAAATGTATTAAATGTTTACAGAAAACTGATATTATTTATTTATATCTTATAGACTGAGAACTGTCAGTCCAACCCTTAACAATTATATTCCCCCAACGTTTTTGTGGAGGCATATTGTTTTTGCACTGTCTGTCTGTCGAAAATTGTGTCAGTGCATTTAAAAATACTGAACTGAATTTCACGAAAGTAGGTACAAAATGTACATAGGAAGGACACCATATGTATTTGTGCATATATACTGGAAAAATTGATCGACACATTTTTGTTGGATTTATGGACCTTTTTGAATCAGAAATTTTAGGAAAAACTGGAAAACGTTGTTTATGCAGGCAAAAACAAACTCCAAATCATTATACCAAAAAACCTGTCTAAATCAAACCCTAAACCATTATATAGAGAAACATATCTGAATCAAACCTTAAATCATTATACAGAGAAACCTGTCTAAATCAAACCCTAAATCATTATACAGATAAACCTGTCTAAATCAAACCCTAAATCATTATACAGAGAAACCTGTCTAAATCAAACCCTAAATCATTATACAAAGAAACCTGTCTAAATCAAATCCTAAATCATTATACAGAGAAACCTGTCTAAATCAAACCCTAAATCATTATACAGAGAAACATGTCTAAATCAAACCCTAAATCATTATACAGAGAAACCTGTCTGAATCAAACCCTAAATCATTATACAGAGAAACCTGTCTTAATCAAACACCATGTCATTATACAGAGAAACCTGTCTGAATCAAACCCTATGTCATTATACAGAGAAACCTGTCTTAATCAAACACCATGTCATTTACAGAGAAACCTGTCTTAATCAAACACCATGTCATTTACAGAGAAACCTGTCTTAATCAAACACCATGTCATTTACAGAGAAACCTGTCTTAATCAAACACCATGTCATTTACAGAGAAACCTGTCTTAATCAAACACCATGTCATTATACAGAGAAACCTGTCTGAATCAAACCCTTAATCATTATACAGAGAAACCTGTCTGAATCAAATCCTAAATCATTATACAGAGAAACCTGTCTGAATCAAACCCTATGTCATTATACAGAGAAACCTGTCTTAATCAAACACCATGTCATTATACAGAGAAACCCCTCTGAATCAAACCTTAAATCATTATACAGAGAAACCTGTCTAAATCAAACCCTAAATCATTATATAGAGAAACATATCTGAATCAAACCTTAAATCATTATACAGAGAAACCTGTCTAAATCAAACCCTAAATAATTATACAGAGAAACCTGTCTAAATCAAACCCTAAATCATTATACGGAGAAACCTGTCTAAATCAAACCCTAAATCATTATACAAAGAAACCTGTCTAAATCAAATCCTAAATCATTATACAGAGAAACCTATCTGAATCAAACCTTAAATCATTATACAGAGAAACCTGTCTAAATCAAACCCTAAATAATTATACAGAGAAACCTGTCTAAATCAAACCCTAAATCATTATACGGAGAAACCTGTCTAAATCAAACCCTAAATCATTATACAAAGAAACCTGTCTAAATCAAATCCTAAATCATTATACAGAGAAACCTGTCTAAATCAAACCCTAAATCATTATACAGAGAAACCTGTCTTAATCAAACACCATGTCATTTACAGAGAAACCTGTCTTAATCAAACACCATGTCATTATACAGAGAAACCTGTCTGAATCAAACCCTATGTCATTATACAGAGAAACCTGTCTTAATCAAACACCATGTCATTATACAGAGAAACCCCTCTGAATCAAACCTTAAATCATTATACAGAGAAACCTGTCTAAATCAAACCCTAAATCATTATACAGAGAAACTTGACTAAATCAAACCCTAAATCATTATACAGAGAAACCTGTCTAAATCAAACCCTAAATCATTATACAGAGAAACCTGTCTGAATCAAACCCTAAATCATTATACAGAGAAACCTGTCTGAATCAAACCCTAAATCATTATACAGAGAAACCTGAAGAAGCAAAAAGACACAATTGTGTTCGAGTGACAGAAGTCCGAAAGGGCAATGACAAAACCGGTAAACAGGAACAAGAACAGCACGAAGAAACACAAAGCACAAAATCAACCGAATAGAAATCACCAATTAATCTTAAGTTTAATATATGTGTATGTCCCCACTATCATAATAATATATGACGAATTTTAAAAGCAGTACAATGAAATAGAAATATATTTTAAAAATACAAATGAAAATATAAAATTACAATGTGATGTTAAATAAAAAAAAAACAAGAACAGCACGAAGAAGCACAAAACACAAAATCAACCGAACAGAAATTAACAAAGGGATTCTAAAACAAAATTATACGACAATCCAATATCTGCACTCATTTGAGAGATTGTGTACGAGTGCATAGTGTATACCATATTTTTTTGAATGAAGACAATTTCTGTGTCAAACGTGATTCCCTGACAAGGAAATCGATGTAATTCCTTCACGCTCTGGAGTAACGAATCAACTGTGCTGATTTTTGTTTCTACCTTGCCTTTTATATAAACTGATTTTGCCTCTGTATTTTTGAGCTAATTTGAAGTCAGGAATATGAAATTCATACTGGAAACACCATATCATCAACAAATTTGATTTAAGGAAATTCCCGACTCCAAATATTATCTTAAGACCGGCCTCAAAAGTAAGTAATGGCCATGTTGTGTCATTCACACTAGTTATTTGTTTTTTTATATAGGGTCTTAAGATCTCTTAAGATCAATGCTTATTAGCTAGCTGTTAGCAACTTCGAGTGTTCTCAAAATAGTGTTCCTTTACGTCTCGTTGTTCTCGAACATGTATAGGGTAGGTTCTCTCTTGATGAATTTAACTTTTATTGATTTGATTTTTAGAGGGAGTTAGTTTTGTGCTTTGTACATGAGTATCAATAGGGAAAAATAGTGGTTTTACCCTGCTATATTTTATATGTGCCTGTCCTAAGCCAGGAATCTTTGTCAAAGCTTTTGTTTGCTCTTGTCATCTATATGTTTATTGTTGTATGTTCAGAAATGGGTCTTTTGTTGATAATTTAGGGATTGGTTTTGAATTTTATTTATTGTATTTTTAGTTTTGGGCCAATGCAAAACGGCGAGCAGCGACCTATGATAATGTTAAAGACTGCTGACTGTTTTCCATTGTGATTTTTTTAAATTTCTGTTTCTTTATGTTAGTTGTGTCACGTACACTTATTCCACATCATCTTTAAAATAAAGCTCGAATAACCCATTTCTCCAACTTCATAAAACAGACAAAACTTAAAAAACCATAACTGCTGAACTCCAATCATCAACGCAAGTTTCTCTTATGTTAAAGTTAACATAGGTGTTCAAGGAGAGTAAGCAGTTCCATTATGTTGCATCACAATGGATAGGATTGTTATGATTCTTTCGTGTATATGAAATACAAAAGATTCAATGTCAAACTTTCAATAGAGCTTATCTGACTCGTTACAATTGTGATAAAACAATAACAACTCAATGACAACGAAATGACCAACCATCAATTGAACTTATTTTGCTGAAAAATTGAAATGCCGTCTTTTAATCTACGAACACATAGCGTTTACCGTTAAGGCAACAGCCAAGGAGCTTTAGAACACAGGCATCTCAGATAATTCATTGATAAAACCATAGATTCATACACATTATAATAATAATAATAAATAAGATGCATTTTTATTCACAAAATATCACAAGTATGTGTATAATACAATCATTATTTCAAATCCACACCACACTTAACAAATTATTGTCGAAAACATTAATTAGTAACATTTCACAGGTTTGAAAAGCATTACATTTGCAATTTGATTGAGAGAAAGACATCACAACAAAACATACTAATTAAAAACAAAGCAGTGTGAATAATGAGACCCTATTTACAAAATTATAAGTTTTTGACATGTGGCTGTTTTTATGTTTGAAAGTTCATTCACTGCATAACAGCGCAACTTTAAGATCGTTACTTTGACACTAAAAAAATCTTTTTTTGTCCTTTCATTAATTTCTAATTGAATAACAAATAAATGACAAATTATACATGGTCAAGATTTTATACATTGAAATACTTTATTCATAATCAATTTCAATTTCAGTTACTAGTATAAAATTATTACAACCAGTTTTAAATTGAAATAGTAAACATTGACATGTATATCATGTATATTGGAGAAACAATTTGTTAAAAAATACAAAAAAACCTACAATCAATAATTTACATTTGTTGATCATGATACTGATATCAGTAGTACTATAAAATCAATACAAGTAAAATAAAAAATCTGAATATATCAATGTAAATAAAAATGACAAGTAACCATTTGTTAAAGAACCTTAGAAAATAAATTGTATACAATGTTTATGAAAGTAATGCAATTAGTAGTAAAATAGAAGAAGAACATGACAGTATCTATTAAAAGTGGAAACAAATAATCTGATTAACATGATAAAGCACATACAAAACAAATAATAGAACAGAATGAATCCTTTTACATTATTTTTGTCCCGGCTATCATTAAATATGAAGACATTTGATAGCGGTTCAATGAAATAGAAATATATTATGAAAATACAAATGAAAATATAAAATTACAATTTGATGTAATCCCCTCCCAAAAAAAATAAAGTAAAATAACAGAAAACTTTATACATTTTATACATTGTTTATGTTTTTGTAATCATCATATATGATGATTTTATTGTATCGCCGAGATTATAGTACCAGCCACCTGGCCATTCGTTCAGATTTGCATAGTAACAATCTGCATACCACCATCCACTTTTATTTTCTCTAGCACAATTACCTCCGTACACGTCGTTATCCCTGTCTGAGGTGGTGAACATTTGTCCGTTGGCTCTACCACCACTGGAAACCTGGTCTAGACTGTCACCTGGATTGGTAAAGGTTGAATTAGTTTACTATATGAAATAAAATATGTTTTTATTTGGCTATAAACAGGCCAAAAATATCGTTGACATAGGCGAAACTTTGGTTGTGCTATTTTAATGTACCTCAGAGTTTTATAATCTTTATTGTATGTTTTTTTTCTAAGTCAAATGTATTACAGGTTTGACCATTGGTTTTACTAGTCCATACAACCCGGTCTAGACTGTCACCTGGATTGGTAAAGGTAGAATTATGTTACTATAAGAAATAAAATATGCTTCTATTTGGCTATAAACATGTAATAAATATTATTGACATAGGCGAAACTTTGGTTGTGCTATTTTAATGTGCCTCAGAGTTTTATAATCTTTATTGTATGTTTTTTTTCTAATTCAAATGTATTACAGGTTTGACCATTGGTTTTACTAGTCCATACAACCCGGTCTAGTTTGTCACCTGGATTGGTAAAGGTAGAATTAGAATGATGTAACACTGAGTAATAATACATGTATATATCTGGTAATAAAATATATTATGCTATTGTAGCGGAGATATGATAAATGCCAGTTAGTATACTGCTATATTAATTCATTGTTTTAAGTGAAAGTAGAACTACTTATTTAAAGTGACATGTACATTTGCCATTGGGTAAATTGTTTAGTTCATTGAGTAAAATGTTTCTATAAAATTGTGTCATTGGGTGAAGTGTTGTGTTTATTGAGTAAACATGTTTTTATATAAAATTTGACATTTGCTGAAGTGTTGTGTTCAGTGAGTAAACATGCTTTTTTTCTAAAATTTGACATCGGGAAATGTGTTTTGTTCATTGCTAAAAATGTTTTATATGACATTTGACACCGTGTAAAGTGCTATGTTTATTGAGTAATTGAATTGTTTGCTCCTATAAACAATATAAGAATCCGATCCTGGTTTAAACAGAATACGAAAGACAAATAATATTATATAATGATGAATTAATAATTTTCCAAATGATGAAAAATTATACGGGTGTCATTACAGCCAAGTAATTAGTTTACGAGTGTGATGTGTCAACCCTTGCTGTAATTGGTTCACATCTTTTTTACATTAACGGTAGATTTTCGTAAATATGTAACTATAAATGTGATTATTTTTTTTCTAAATGTAATAAAAAGCTTCGCCGAGCGCAGCATGTTGAACCCTGTACTTTTTAGGCCCAATATGGATAGTCAATTGTTCTGGACAAATGCAGCCCATTACTCATTACATAGTAGGTGAGAAAAAAGGAGTCACAAAAATAATTCTCAATTTTGTATTCGCTATTTGACAAGAACATGCAAAATAAATTTTCAAAAAATTTTGGTCCTTTTTGGCCCCTAATTACGAAATACTGGAAAAAGGGGGGGGTCGCAAAAACATGCAAAAAAGAGTTCATAATCGTACCACAATTTTTTTTTTATTTTGGCCCCTTATTACGTAATAGGGGGAATAAAGGGGGTCGCCAAAATTTATTCTAGATTTTGACAAGAACAAACAAGGAAAACAAAATTCAAAATCAGACCACAAGTAAAAAGTTTCGGTTTTGGCACCTTTTGACCCCAAATTACATAACAGGAAAAAGGGGGGTGGTGGGAAAATTCATCAGGTTCAATTTTTTATTATAAGAAACATTCTTGACAAATTTCACAGCAAAAGGGCAACTTGGATTAAAGTTATAGTGGAAATAATACAAAATTTGACATTTTTTGCCTCTTTGGGCCCCAAATTTTCCAACGAAAAAGGGGGGACCCAAAAAATCAATCCCATTCATCCTTGTATGGTAGGGAACATTATTGCCAAATTACAAAGCAATGGGATTCTATTCAGATAACTAGAACTTAAGTTATCGTGCCAACAAACATAAAAAGTAGCATTTTTGGTCCCTAATTTCTTAACGAAAAAAAGGGGAACCCCCAAAATCAATCCCATCCATTCTTAAATGGTAAGGAACATCATTGTCAAATTTCATAGCAATCGGATAACTAGAACTTAAGTTATTGTGGGAACACTAAAGTTCTGGACAACGACGCAGACGACGACAACATCATAACATTATACGTCCGCTATTTTTTTGCGGTCGTATAAAAATACGTTAAGGGTTGCAAAAAACATGGTTACCCTTGATGTAATTAATTTACACTCATTTTTTTATATTTAGGGTTACGACAGTGCACAACGCTCGAGTAAATTTTAAATATCATGTGTAGGTACTATGGATACCCAGCTGTCACCTGATATGCCGGTTATACTTGTCGTACAAGATGTTATTGTCTGTTGGTGTTCCCTTTTATATTCTTTGTCACTTTCTATAAATGTTATTACAATTTATATTTACCTGCGGTACCGCTATACCCAGTTACTTTTAATAGATATTTGCTGTGTTCGTCGTTCACAAGAAATTTAGAATACTGGGCATATAAATCAGAACCATTCTGGTGGGTCAGTACTACAAGCAGCTTGTGGTGGCCTCTTGATGACACGGCATGGATGTATTCATTTCCTAAAATAATAACAAAGATAGGAATATCTTGTAAGGTTAACATCTAAATAAAACATACACGTGAATAATAATGCAAATGATTTGAGTACAGGAAATTCTGTAGATTTGGTATTTTATATTCAAAAGTATTTATTTAAACTTCAAGTCTGAAGTTGATGATCACAGACGTACCATTACATACCTTGACGTTGTTTGATTAGTTTTGCTGTATCTCTGTTGATCGTGTTAAAGTGAAAATTTAAATTGTTTTGATGGCACCTTATTGATGGTAATGTTTGGTATAGGTTTACAATATTTCTTTTTGTAAGAATAATTGTTGACTCCACTCTTTTATAGGTCTCTTTGAATTATTTTTGGAACTTAAATTTATTAAAACGATATTCTTGGCACACAAAGACATGTAACTCACCAATCCAATGTTCTCCGCTAGGATCTCCGAAGCCGAATTTGTAATCAGACCACTGTCTGTCAAAGTTGACAGATCCGTCGAATCGATGTTGTATGACCTATAAAAAGAACATCAATTGATGAAAAGTCAACTTGTTTGTATTTTACTCTTTGTATGAATTTTTTTTTTATAAAATGCAATATCACAAAAAGGTTTAATGTACGTAGTTTAGCAAAGACCTGATTACATAGGGTTCATTTTTATACCTCAAGTACAATATGGCTAACATTTTAAGTATTTGTTCAGTATGTAAAATGCTAAGCGACTGTTTGTTCGAAAAACGCTTAATGCTGATTCATTGACTGTTGCATTATATGATCCCTTAATTGTTATAAATAACAATAAAGCTATACTGGGCGCAGTAGACAAACATTATTTGTACTATTTGTATAAATCAAATGGATACATTATATAAAATGTAAGTTCTAATCTTTTCCACGCATTTATCATTTAAATTTACAAGGTAACTTAAAATTTGATTGAGTATTTAATATAATTAATTCCTATATTGGCCTAAGATGTTGATTATGTAAAGTTTTAATTAATATCGTAGAGTATCTGTTATGGACGTTATTTTTTCAATGATGAATAAAAGATAATGAGATGTGGAATAAGTGTACGCGACACAACCTACAATAACAACGATAATTAGAAAAAAACACAACGGAAAGCAGCCAGCAGCCTTCAATGGGACCAGCGGTCGCTGCTCGCTGTTCTGCAGTTGTCCCTGGATTGAAATTAAACTACGTATGATACAAATCCAACCCAAAAGCATCAACGATAGACCCTCTTCTTGACAATAAATATAAATTTGACAAATACAAACATCAGCTTTGATAAAGATTACTGGCTTAGGACAGGCACATTTAAAATGTGGCGGGGTTTAACTAGTTTTTGGGCCCATTTGATAACTCTTTTGAGAACACTCACTAAAATGTTCAATTCATAACCTTTATCATAAAGTTTTAAGCCAGTTTTTTCCCAGTTGTTATTCTTTGACAACTAATATACTTACCGTCCACTTTGTTCCATCTTTGACAACTAATACTTACCGTCCAATTTGTTCCTTCTTTGACAACTAATACTTACCGTCCACTTTGTTCCATCTTTGACAACTAATACTTACCGTCCACTTTGTTCCATCTTTGACAACTAATACTTACCGTCGATTTGTTCTTTCTTTGACAACTAATATTTACCGTTCACTTTGTTCCTTTTTTGACAAATAATACTTACCGTCCACTTTGTTCCTTTTTTGACAACTATATAATACTTACTGTCCACTTTGTTCAATCTTTGACAACTAACACTTACCGTCCACTTTGTTCCATCTTTGACAACTAATACTTACCGGCCACTTTGTTCCATCTTTGACAACTAATACTTACCGTCCACTTTATTCCTTCTTTGACAACTAATACTTACTGTCCACTTTGTTCCATCTTTGATAAATACAAATGACAACAAAGTTCCAGACAATAAATTTTGCTACGCCTGACGCGCGTTTCGACTATTCAAGACTCATCAGAGGCGCTCTACCAAAAATATTGAAAATGCCAAACACTTTATGATTATGAAGAGCATAGAACAGTAAAACAGATAATACCAATTTGGGGAACCAACTTATAACATAGATGATCCACCTATGTCTGGGGTAGGAAGAACCTTAAGGTTTAAACAATTTTGAAATTTAAACGGATAATTTAAAGCTTTGATGTGTTCTCCAACAAAAAAGTGTTGGTGCCGGAGCGGGCTAACCTCGGGGAATTATAACTCCACCAGCAGTGCTAGCCTTCACGGGTGTTCGAAATACAAATGACAACAAAGTTCCAGACAATAAATTTTGCTACGCCTGATTAATAATACTTTTCGTCCATTTTGTTCCTTCTTTGACAACTAATACTTACCGTCACCTTTGTTCCATCTTTGACAACTAATACTTACCGTCCACTTTGTTCCTTCTTTGACAACTAATACTTACCGTCCACTTTGTTCCATCTTTGACAACTAATACTTACCGTCCACTTTGTTCCTTCTTTGACAACTAATACTTACCGTCCACTTTGTTCCATCTCTGACAACTAATACATACCGTCTCTTTTGTTCCATCTTTGACAACTAATACTTACCGTCAACTTTGTTCCTTCTTTGACAACTAATACTTACAGACCACTTTGTTCCTTCTTTGACAGCTAATACTTACCGTCTTTTTTGTTCCATCTTTGACAACTAATACTTACCGTCCACTTTGTTCCTTCTTTGACAGCTAATACTTACCGTCCACTTTGTTCCATCTTTGACAACTAATACTTACCGTCTCTTTTGTTCCATCTTTGACAACTAATATTTACCGTCCACTTTGTTCCATCTTTTACAACTAATACTTACCGTCCACTTTGTTCCATCTTTGACAACTAATACTCACCGTCCACTTTGTTCCTTCTTTGACAACTAATACTTACCGTCCACTTTGTTCCATCTTCGACAACTAATACTTACCGTCCACTTTGTTCCTTATTTGACAACTAATACTTACCGTCCACTTTGTTCCATCTTTGACAACTAATACTTGCCATCCACTTGATTTCATCTTTGACAACTAATACTTACCGTCCACTTTGTTCCATCTCTGACAACACAGTAGGCTTTCTTTGGTGAGTTGTCTGATAGTGGGTAGATGGTATGAACACCAGAAGATGTTATTGGGAGATCTGCACATTCGTATGGCCCTTTAATAAATGGTATATTTAAACTGCTGAATTTGTAGCATTGCAAGTCAAGTTTTAATAGCATGCGTAATGATGGACTTTCGTTTTAATGACTTGTTCATTTATTTCAGATTTTTTTCCATGACTACTACTTCTAATGTTTCCCATTTTCGGAAATTGTGTGTTGTTACTACTAATTACATGTTCAAATTATTTGATTTTATAAACGTATATAATAAATATAGATTATTACACAGGGTTTCCCATATCAAGTCCCATATCATTCCAAGACCCCCCATATCAGGTCGAGGCGGCAGCCGAGACCTAATTTTAGAAATGAGACTAGCTTTTCATTATACATTGTTGAACTGTATTATAAATTATATACTTATAAAACACGATTTAGAAACAACTGAAACAAAAAAGAACTTTTTTACACAATAGCATTTTCTTATAATGCTCATGTAATATAAAGGGTTAATGTCATTGCAGAAAACAGTTAACATATGCTACATAGTTTATAAGTATAGACGTCTTTAAATTCTTTATTGTCTTTTCTCTGTGGTATTGTTGTGAGATATTGTTATACGATAAACTTACTGTTTTCTACACACGTCTCTCCAGTCCAATACGATTGATGACATTTACATTTGTTGTTTTTACATTTTAGTGCATCTGAACACTCGACATTGGAAATGCACGACTCATTCAGACTTTTTTCTAAAAATAATAGAAGAATACACTGATATTTTTTATGTCAACTAATGATTTTCTTTATTATTTGCCAAATTAAACGCTATTTATATTTGAGAATGTCGAGTCGTGAACATCTGTGTAGGTTGAAGATTTTTACCTGAGTGTTTCTTTTTCTATGAAGGTGTTTACCAGTTATATTTCATTTGTTATTTCACTATTAAAGGCCAATAGAATTTCCATTTGAAACAAAAGCCTCAAAGAGAATTTTAAGACCATGTGCGTGTGTTTTGTTTACAAACTGGGTGGGTTTTCCGTTAAACACCACGTTTCATTCAAATCTCTTGTTAAGTAAATTTTAAATGTTTGAAATACCTGCACCAAGTAAGGATTATAAATTGCAACCTTTGATTTTTACTTAATGTACATATGTCACTGTATATATCTTCCCTGTTTGTCCTACATTCTTAGTAATGTTTGACTGGTCATTTGTTTCTAATTTCGGTATTATCTATAGTTTATTCTACAAACGTATATAGCATAGAAGTGAACAAGTAGAATTTAAAATGCTATTAAAACTTACTGGCTAAACAATTGGTGCCGTCCCAGTAATTGATCGTGTTACATTTGCAGAACCCATTTGTACACACTAATTGATCACTACATGCTTTTGAATGACTGCATACCTCTTGATGTGTCTTTTCTAAAAAAAAAGACATGCGACATTGGAAATACACGACTCATTGAGTTTTTATTCTAAAATCAATAGAATAATACACTGATATTTTTTATGTAAAATAATGATGTTTGAGAATCGAAATTAAAACAAAATCTTTATTGTTCTAAATCAAATGTTATTTATCATTCGAGATTGTCGAATCATGAATATCGGCGAACGTTGAAGGTGTTTTATCTGAATTCGTTACCAGTTCTATTCCATTTGTGGTTTCACTATTTAAAATAATTATGGAGTAAGAATATGGAGTAAATGAACATGAGACTATAACACATATGTCGATTCCAACTGCAATTAATTTTATGAGCTGTATGGCCATTTCAGAAATGCATTCCACATTCCAAAGATAGGAAATCCACAATTTCAAAAGATGTTTAAAAGTATAAAACCAAACGAAATCCAAAATAAAAATAGCTACGGACAAAACTACAAAACTACGATGAAGGGAGTTAAACCTTAGGTTTAAGAATTAACATAAATTTTAAAAAATGGTTATAAACAAAGTATACGTATGTACAAGTACACCGTATCTAAAAAAAATAAAGATCATACATCTTAAACACGGGGAATCGTTCTACCAACTCCACACAGCTTTTAAGACAAACTCCTGTAACAAAATAATTTATGAAATGATATGGAGTGGTCAAGAACGTTCCATATCTAGTTTGAATTGATGTACTGTTTATTGATACCGACCAAGAAATTTTGTTCAATCTGATTTAAATCTATAAAAAGTCATTGCTAAAAGAAAAAATCACGAAAAATTAACCCACAGATAAAACTTGGTTTAACCCACAGTGTCTATTGGAATGCCTGTACCAAGTTAGAAACATTGCATCATTCTATCGGGTATGCTCAATCTTCAATTTGTACCTTTATTTTTACAAGCTGTTTTAGTAAAGAATATGTTTTTTAATATAACGGTTGAAAACTTACTGGCTAAACATTTGGTGCGGTCCCAATAATCCATCGTCTCACATTTACAGAGCCCACTGGTACACAGGAGTGTATCGCTGCATTCTTTTGAACTGAAGCATCTCTCTTCGTGTGTCTTTTCTAGAAAAAAAAACCAATATCACATTTTGTGTCATATAATTCTAATATACAAATGAATTGATAGCAAAATTTTTGTTAAATTACATTACTTAAGGATCGCCACTCTTCATGTTTTAGAATTTCAGTCTGATTTCGGAACTCCTGTAGACTTTACCTTTAATACTGAAGAAATTTTTTGCACACTGACCCCTACTTGATAAAAACACCAGGTTTCTTTCCTTGTAATGCACAGGGTAGATATCCTCGGTGCTGGATTTGGTTTCCTTGTTCGAACGTTTTGGTTTTGAGTACTTTTCGTTTTCAACTAATTTGGATTTTGACCTTCCAATGTTTTGGTTTAAATGCTACTGATGAGAGGTTACTCCTTGAAATATCGATATATAGCATATCAAAATTAACCGTTTATACCCGCGTTTTGGTATTTGTAAGTTTGAAACCACTGGGCGATAACCGCTGCTGGTGGACCAGAGGTCCCCGAGAGTAATCACAAGCCTATGGCAAGCCGAAGTGGACAAAAGTCAATATTTATTTATATTAATAATTCATTTATTAATATTTATAATTCATTTATTAATATAAATAATTCATTTATAAATACAAGCAATTCATTTATTAATATAAGCAATTCATTTATTTATATAAACAATTCATTTACTTATATCAATAAATGGCCGAATTACTTATATTAATAATTCATATATGTATATTTATAATTCATTTATGTATATTAATAATTCATTTATGTATATTTATAATTCATTTATTAATATCAATAATTCATTTATTAATATCAATAACTCGATTTATTAATATTAATAATTCAATTATTAATATAAACAATTCGATTTATTTATATTAATAATTTAAAGTGGAATTATTAATATAAATAATTCATTTATTTATATCAATAATTCATTTATTTATATTAATAAATGAATTGTTTATATCAATAAATGAATTATTAATATTAATAAATGAATTACTTATATAAATAAATGAATTATTAATATAAATAAATCTACTTGATTTATTTATATTAATAAAAGAATTATTGATATAAATAAAAGAATTATAAATATAAACAATGCATTTATTAATATAAATAAATGAATTATTGATATAAATAAATGAATTATTTATATTAATAATTCCACTTTGAATTATTAATATAAATAAATCGAATTGTTTATATAAATTGAATTGAATTATTAATATAAATAAATGAATTATTTATATTAATAAATAATTATTTATATTAATAAATGAATTATTAATATAAATAAATATTGACTTTTGTCCAGTTTGGCTTGCCATACAAGCCTGGTAGTCAGACTTGTCTGACACGAATTACCATAAAATTTATAATATATTGTCGCTGAAATTTCCGATTGTTAAATTCAAAATTGATAAAAACACCAGGTTTCTTTCCTTGTAATGCACATGGTCGATATCCTCGGTGCTGGATTTGGCTTCCTTGTTCGAACGTTTTGGTTTTGAGTACTTTTCGTTTTCAACTGTTTTGGATTTTGACCTTCCAATGTTTTGGTTTAAATGCTACTGATGAGAGGTTACTCCTTGAAATATCGATATATAGCATATCCAAATTAACCGTTTATACCCGCGTTTTGGTATTCGTAATTTTTATGACATTTTCTGATTTTAAAGACCTTAAAACCCAACCGTATAAAACATCGTAAAATTCTTGCTATAACTTCATGATTTTTAAGGTGAAAAACATCACAATGTTAAAATTATGTAAAATCTAGAGGATTCTGATTTCCCGCAAAATTTATGACATCATATATCTAGAAAACGAGGACAGGGACCTACAGTTTCCTTTTTTGTCATTTGATTAAATGGACAATTATCTACCATTTCCATCACAAATAATAAAATCTTTGATATAAAAAAGTTCAGAATAACCAGACTTAAGAACGAACCCAACTGCCAAAAATTAAGACGTTAGGCATGTAGTGTGCACTTTAATTTGTTAGTGTTTTCTATTATAATACTTTGAAATATTATCATTTCTTATTACATTCCCTATGTGAAGTTGTATACTTGAACAACAATACCAAAAACTGATACTTGTTGACCAGAACGTTCCTTGCTTGATCATGTTGAAAGCATGTCCTGTTATCGTAAGTTTGTCTTATGATAAACCAAACGTTTTGTTAAAATTCTGTATTTTTGTGTAAACTTTTTGAAACACCCAGTACTACACATGACTCATTAGGTGGTGTGGAATTTCGTTTTTGTAAATTAATAGGTTTGGTTGCAAGATATTTTGTTTGAAATTTTCTATTTTCAATATTCCATTGAATTGCTCTTATTCAAATGCTAGTAACGAGGTATGTTCTAGATGATGTCAATCAAACTAAATTTAATTCATCGTTTAATTGACACTAAGTAATGACTTGTTTGTATGTGGAAACAAGATTTTAAGTTTTTCTACTGTACGTATTTTGTCGCGTTAAAAATTTGAACTTAACATTTAAGTCTGATAATTTTTTCAATTTTCTTCTTCTTTAATATCTCTAAAAATATTATGTAAAGGGCATTTTCAAATCATTCGCGTAAAACACTTACTGGCTAAACATCTGTTACCATCCCAGTATTCTATCGTGTTACATTCGCAGAGCCCATTGCTGCACACAAGTGTTCCACTACATTCTTTTGAACTGATGCATTCTTCTTGGTGTGTCTTCCCTATAAAAAAGTATTTCACGGTTTGTGTCCCATTAGTGTAATACTGTTTAATTATTTATATTCGTGGGGATAAAATTTACTAATACTACTATTCGCCAGAGGTTAATTTTCAATTGAAATACTCAACATAATGCAAAAACACACCGGAGAAATCGACGATCGCAATCGTCCTGCCTTTGTTCAAGCGCTTCATGAAAACGGAGATTCAGGTGTAATTCCGTCAATAGGAATGCCAGGTTGGTAAAGATTCTAAGTATGTTTAGTTTAAACAAGTCATAGTTTAAAACTTACTGGCTAAACATTTGTGTCCATCCCAGTACTCAATCTCCTCACAGCTACACAGTCCATTGTTACAGACCAACCTCTCACTGCACTCACAATTTCCATTACATATTTCTTTATGCTTTTTTTCTAGAAAGAAAAGATTAGTCTGTAATTACTCGTTATTTTCTGCAACCGTTTAATTTAAGGAGTCAATATACTGAAAGCATATAATATTTGACCGTATTTCACCATAAAGACGATTCATTTTTCTATCGTTTGCTTATATTTGACGAGTGTTGTAACCAAAGTCCGAAGTCCGGTCGCCAAAAATTCGAACAAAATATAAAAAAAATCAGCAAAATTGCAATAATAACTGATAAGACATTATTATTATACGAAATTGACTTATAACAAGAAGGTATTCGGGAGACCTTCGCATTTTCCTGTTTCGAAGCCTCCGACGTATTGTAATCTTCTGTCGAGTCAATATACTGTTTTGTAAATATATATACAGTATATCTATAAAATTATTGAAACTTTTTTAGTTCGTTATCATCTTGAGATTACCAATACTAAACATAGTTTCGTAATTGCTATTCCCTTAACAAACAAAATTTATTAAAGGTACCCTCCAGTATTACACAGTTGTCCGTTCCAGTACTCTCCTGACTCACATTTACACACACCACAATGACAACCAATCAATAAAGGTACTCACTAGTGATACACAGTTGTCCGTTCCAGTACTCTCCTGGCTCACATTTACATACACCACAATGACAACCAATTAATAAAGGTACTCACTAGTGATACACAGTTGTCCGTTCCAGTACTCCCCTGGCTCACATTTACACACCCCACAATGACAACCAAGAGGCTGTTTACAGTCAAGAGAACTGTTACATGGATGGTAGAGACCATTAACTGAAATATATAAAAATATAATCATGTTTTATATTATGCTCAAATATATAATACCAATGCGTGATATCATAAAGTGTTTATTATTAATCACAATGAAAATATAAATGAAAGAAACAAAGGTGGACTGGCAGGTGGGGAAATCAACACTTGTATAATTCGTACACAATAAACCTTTAAATCTATATGATACATATACATTCTTAATAATAATTAGCTCAAATTCATTGTCTCCCTTTATCATGCTTTTTTAACTTACCTGTTTTAGTACTATTTTTCATTTTCTGTCTTTCTTTTTCAACTTGGGTCATCATGTCTGACACGTCTGCTTTAATGTTGCCCAGTACAATATCTGCCTCTTGTCTTATTTCATTGACGGTGTTATTCATATGTCTTTTATTATGATGTAGGGCGTTCTTAGCCTGATGAATAACGTGGGTCAAAGCGCTTGACACATTCAATTTAGTTATCGAGTTTATTTCCTCCGCTTCAGTTCGTAGTTCTAACATTAAGCTGTCCATATCTTGTTTAAAATCATTACGAAAATTGTGCATCCTTTCCTTCGACTTGTTAATCAATCTATCCTCTTCCTTTTTAAATGCCGAAATAGTGTTCGCAGTTTCTTCCCTTGCACTTTGCAGTACTCGTTCCGATTCTTTCTTAACGTCACCA
The DNA here is from genome assembly GCA_963971305.1 of Arcuatula senhousia. Classification (NCBI taxonomy): domain Eukaryota; kingdom Metazoa; phylum Mollusca; class Bivalvia; order Mytilida; family Mytilidae; genus Arcuatula; species Arcuatula senhousia. Next base: position 8,658,097 of record OZ020314.1, read on the forward strand.
ATAAGATTTTCCAATTCTTCCTTTGAATTCGTTATCATGTTATTCATGTTATCTTCTAGTTCGGTGAGTGATTTTGCGACTTCAGTTGTGGAGTTCTTTGCAATTTCCTTCATTTCGCGATTAATATCTTCTTTTTCACCTCTCAATGATTGCATGTGTTCACTTATTTCCTTCATCAACGCATCTAACCTTTCGAGGGCCGATTTTACATCATCGTTATTCTTCGACAAAGTTTTCTCCCACATATCCATTTTTACGTCCATTCTAATCACCTTTTCAAGAAGTTTTTCTTCAAAATCATACTTAGAACATTGTATTAAATCTTCAACGGTGGATCCAACTGTTTTTCCATGTATTCGGACGACGCTCAAATATGAAAAGATGAAAAGACGAGTAAATGTAAATGACATTGTCAATCAAACATGGACTTTATAACAAACGACGATCGATCTTGAATTTTCTGAAATTTATAATGCACGATATTATTTTATTTTCCTTGTAGTTACGTCTTGTCTAAACAGTTTTTGGAATCCAAAAAACATGATACTCCGTACATGAAGTGGTAAATAATGGTGGACACATACGATTCTTTGAATATATATATACGTTTATAAGTTACACATTGTAGCTAAGTTACAAACAAAACAACAAGGGACAAACTTCAAATAAGTAGCATATTCTCAGCAGGAGAGGAATATTTATTGTTACAACATACAATTAAATTTTAGACTGCAGTTTTATGTTACACCGTGTCTATAACATTGAACAATGAAGACTTTTTAAATATGTATATAATTGTATGACATTTTAAATAAGTATATATCAACATCTTTGTTAAAGAGAAAAAAATATGGTAAATTAAGACATACAACTATTGTATGGAATATAGATTATATCGTTATTCAATCGCAATTTTATTACTTCAAAATTAATTAAAACTTAGCAGGAGACATCAAAACCACTTGAATAAATAATGAGTATTATGATATCTTATCTTTTAGAAGTATGTACTTCATTCAAATGTGAAACGATCTTTTTCATACTAATGATTGTTATAGGTTATCGTGTATCTTATAAATGTAATTTCAAGTTTTGTATGGCGTGAATGTTATTGCCATCTGTCTAATAACTTAATATTTTGTATACATTTCAATTATTCCGCAAATTGTGTGACCTATATGACATTTGTACATAATTCGACAATCATTTGTTCAATTTAAAAGCACTGTTTCAAAGGAATATTTATCGCAGAGCTTTAAACGTATATGAAGTTTTTAAACACAACAATAAAAGGTGTTCTAATGAAATTGGTCATTCAGCTATTTATAATAAATTAATAATTAAATAAAGCAGAAGAAAAAAACACAGGTTACAATATCAAAGCGTATGCACTTGTTTTTCAAAAAGTTGTATCTTTACTACTTACATTTCCAACTTTATGGTACTATGGGAGACACATATATCGCGCACCATATTATTTACACTAATTATGTACAAAATGAAAACGCTTTCAAAAAAGTACCAAAATAATCTTAAAGCCTTTTGAGTAAACCTTCAGCTATCTATTGAACTTTAAAATTTGTAAGAAACGGGTCTATTAACATGATGGGTCCATTTTTTTACAGGCGTTATTGATAAGATAAAACAATATATATATTTCGAAGTAAATTAAGACATACAACTATTGTATTGCATATAGATTATATCGTTATTCAATCGCAATTTTATTACTTCAAAATCAATTCAAACTTAGCAGGAGACATCAAAACCACTTGAATAAATAATAGGTATTATGATATCTTATCTTTTAGAAGTATGTACTTCATTCACATGTGAAACGATCTTTTCATACTAATGATTGTTATAGATTATCGTGTATCTCATAATTGTAATTTAAAAGTTTTGTATGACGTGAATGTTATTGTCATCTGTCAAATAACTTAATATTTTGTATATATTTCAATAATTCCGCAAATTGTGTGATCTATATGACATTTCTACATAATTCGACAATCATTTGTGTAATTTTAAAGCACTGTTTTAAAGGAATATCTATCGCAGAGCTTTAAAGGTATATGAAGTTTTTAAACACAACAATAAAAGGTGTTCTAATGAAATTGGTCATGCAGCTATTTATATGCTGGTATGCATGTTGAAATTAGTGGTCAAGCATGTTTATCTTATGAAATCGCATATTTCTTTATACAGTTGTTGTTAAGAGCTGCATTCAAAAATTTAATATACATGTATCTTGATGTCAAAATAGAGTATGTAAAGGAAAATACACTGTAATGATAAAAATTAAAACAAACTGGCCGCTCTATCTTTAATCAAACATATTGCTATCGGTTATGGTGTATCTTATCCCGCTCGATGGTTTCATTATTACCAATATTATCCCTGATCCCAACGGAGGATAAATAAATAGCTTTTTGGTTCGGTCGTACGTACGTTCGTATGTTCGTTCGTTCCTTTTCACGCAATTTTAATTTGTCAGTTACTTAGGAACTAAACACCATAGAGAAATTTGGTCAGTGAATATACCTTTGATGGAAGTCAGCATCAGTACCAAAACTAGGTAACCTTGATCTATATTTTCCGCATGAATGACTCAAATTAAAGTTTTGGTTAAGATCCATATCTCAGTATCTGCAAGTGATGAGAAATATGTTTGAGTCAGTGTGTTCATCGTGAATTATAACGTCAGTGTGTTCATCGTGAATTATAACGTCAGTGTGTTCATCGTGAATTATAACCGGCACCTGTACCAAAATAAAGTTACCCTCACCTTCATTTTCAGCAAGAAGGACTCTGGTTAAAATTTGGTTAAGGTTTCTATTATTTTGACTGCAATTTTGAGCAAAACCTTTAGAACTATGATCACTTGAAATTACCCAAATGTCTTCCAAACAACCTAGCCAATGAAAAAGATGGAAATGCATTGTATGTTGTCAATGTCAATGATGAATTTAATTTTTTTTTTTGTTCATGTTGTTAAAGGAGACTGGACACGATTTTTCACTTTTTATATTTGGATAAAAATCTGTCATAAAATGCTATTAAATATGAAATACGCCCTTGTTTTGTTGATATACACCTTAAAACACCACTTTTTAGGCATTTGTTTATAACCTCTGAAATATGCAAAAAGTTATCGGCAATTGAGCCCAAAACGAGGCTTGACGTCACACGGGCCACTGATCCATCATTGCATATTAAAACAATGGTATATAGTAAATAAAAAAATCAAAAGAGTTGTTTAAATTAAATTGACAGTTCTTTAAAATGCATTTTTATGAATATATTTGACCGCAGTAACCAACAGAAATATAGGATCGGAAATATTTTTAAATAATTTTCATGAATTAGAATTTTTTTTAGAGTAGTCAGTCTGTAAAGCTTGTTAGTCGTCGCGGTAGAAATAAAGTTTGCTCTGTGCATTTTTACATTACTACGACTCATTAGCGGATACATGGGGTTCGAAGGAAAGGGGGTTTCCTCCGAATTCTTTTTTTAATTTTCGTGTAGTTAAGCAAAATAGGTCTGGAGCCAAAATGCGAAACCCGCTTTCGAAAATGTCTGAATCTGCCCCTGCAACGTTAACCGGCTGCGGACCCATTTACTCTGTGAGAAAAATTGTAAACTGCTTGCTAACTTTGCGTTATTTAGCACCCAACGGGCAAAGGTCTTTTCCTACCCAGACAAAAGCCCTTTCCAGAGCTCAATGTTCAGAAAGAAAAAAGACTTAATTAAGACTGATATTCTGGTTTCTTCTATTTTGATTTTATCTCTGGTTGTCTGTATTATGATTTTATCTTTTATTTATATTTTTCATTGAAATTCAGATAAACGTTACATTCCTAAATTTGGCATTAAATAAGGGTTGTAAATTAATACATCCCGTGGTTTGACTTGTGTATTACATGTACTTTATTTCATGTTGATTGAAGCTGCAGGTACTTACAGTCGTTTGAAGGTTCAGTGATCATACTGGACTGCCGCACCGCAGGTGTCATACCTGTCAGAGTACTGTGAATTTACAACAGGTGTTACAATCACCCAATGTGAAGTAAGCGGTCAATGCTCACACCAGTGTAAATTTGCAATTTGCATCATAAATTAATTAGAGTTCGTCTAGTTCTTCAATTTTGTTTGATCCTGTGTTTACCTTGAAACATATGGAAGAGGGATATTTTAGAGGTGTCCAGGTTCGTCCATTAGTAGATCCGTAAGAATTAATATGTACGTTGTAAGTCTTTAGGGATTTTTAGACCTGTCCTTTTATGGGACAGCGGAGGCATCAATGGACACATTCCTTCTTTATTTCAATTCAAACCTAAATTGTCGGTGATCTCCTGTTTTGTGTAGAAACTTCACAATAAATATCGGGACATGATCACACAGAAAGAATAAAACAATACAGTCACTAGTATTTGTAACATTTTTACAGAAGCTAACAATATACTCTGCAAAAAGGTTTAAATGTATATGCTGCATGAAGTAGAATTGGAATTTGGATGATATTGAACGCCCCATTGAATTATTACAGTGATTCTGAAACTTTGTCAGATCGTCAGACATGTCCAGCAAAAACTGATTTGGTCCAGCAAAAGTTTTAGGAATTTCAAATTGAAATGTTAGCACACATGCACCAAAATGTATGTTCGGTCCTGGAAAAGTAAAAATACCTTCGACGTCACTGTTTTTAAACATCAGCTCGTATAAAACTTAAATCTCAGTTGTCTAAATCGTATAAAAATGTAATACCATGTAATTACCCCCCCCCCCCTCAAAAAAAAAGTTTTAACAACACTTAGTGTTGATAAATGTTTTATATTGGAATTCAATGAATATATAGGCACAATTACTTTAAATATGATGGATTTAATGAACTCCTATTGAAATTTTAAAATCTATAAAATTTGTATAATCTAATTTGCAGCTAGAGCAAAATTGGTCGGAAGCTGCATATGCCATTGGGTATATTTAGACCCTATATTTGAGTCGCTCATAGATATAATATACTATTATATTATATCTATGAGTCGCTATTCTAAATAATTATGGGTCAATCTTTTAAGATATTTGAATTTTCAATATCCATGGCTGAATATGGAAATTCAGAAAAAAATCCCAATATTTTCTTTTTTTTAAATTCAAAAACGATATCATATTGCATTAATTGCCATTAATTTCATATGCAGTAAAACGACAACTCGCCCATATTGCGTCATCAGGTCACGTGACGCCTATCTCATTAAAATTTTCTGGATCGGCGGAAGCGATAAAATGTGATGCTAATTACTCTAATTGTGACCTTGTTCAGGAGAATTGATTAGTCTTATGGTGTTTTTTACTGTTTATGATGATAATACGATCTAATATAAAAATATCAAAAATCGTGTCCAGTCTCCTTTAAGAGGTCAATCCAAAAATTACACTTATCTATTCTTACATGTATCATGTGTATCATGCTAACATCTAGTAACAGGGAGTGGTGTTGTGGGACAGGAAGTGACACAGGTTTATAGCCAGTCTTTACTAGCTGAGCTAGGGAAGTACTTCTTTGGCTCAGAGGGTTAGAGCATTGTCTATGGGAGGCAGATCGATTTGGTGAAATTGTCATGATTGTGGTGGTCCTGGGTGGCTGGGCTACTACAAATAGTACTGCTTGTGTCCGCTGCAGTGAGGGGTAGACGTTGAGACGACACTTGGTGTCTATAGCCCTCCTGCAGTGGACCAACGAGGGTAAACACCCTCCTAAGAAGAAAAGGGGGAGGGTGTTGTGAGACCAGAAGTGACGGAGCTTAACCAGCTGAGCTAGGGAAGTACTTCTTTGGCTCAGAGGGTTAGAGCGCTGATTTGGTGAGATTGTGCCGGTCCTGGGTGGCTAGGCTACTACGGTGCTATTACTTGCTGCACACCAGGATACAATTATGGCAAAATTATTACAATAAGAATATATATTATGATAAAGAAAAATTGCAAAATGAAGGCAAATTTCAAGAAAACAGAAAATGACTATTACAATAACATTCATATTATTGTAACGCCATGTATTATTTTGTCAATTATTAATTCTTCTCGCCCACATACCACATTGTACCATGCATACACCCTCCTGTTTGAGGAAAAAATTAGTATGGCATGTATGGAACTGTTTAAAAGAAGAGGTCCTAAAATATTTTTTAAAATTTTGCGCCTTCCGTTTTGAAAATTTCTGGATACGATCCAGTATACATGTATTCTAAAAATAATGGATTTTTCTGTACCTATATAATTTTAGATATTAAGATGGGAAGAACAAGAATTAATCCTGTTGTAGTTAAAGTTGCAGTGGTGGTGATAGCAGTCTTCTTGGTGTACATGCTGTTTTTCAGAAAAGACTATTTATTGGCCAGTGATAATCAGGTATGAATTAAAGCAACCTACATTTGTAAAAGGGGGGGGGCTTGGTTTAGAGTAATCACAGTCTGCAAATTAGCACTAGTGGCAGTCTGGGCTGCCAATTGCCCTGGCCAGTTATTATAAGTCTGAATGGGCAAGTGAAATTTGTAGGAATTAAATATTGGATGAAAAGAGCAAAAACTAAATATCAAGAGCTCCGCCAAGTGAATTTCACATCCTTATTACTCAGATTCCTGTGATCTTGTGAATTCTTTATTAGTATTCTGAATAGCCAAGATCTAAGGGGCTGGTAACTCATAGTCAATAGTCAATTATAGCTTTCCAATGTTTTTGTCGCTCTTATAATTCATAAATCAGGACCTATGTAATTATACCCCCTGCAAACAAAGTTTTGGGCTTTTTATATATATGTCTGTTTATCTGTCTGTCCACATATACACTGTACCTTGTAAGCGCAACTCCTCCTAAACTGTTAAATGGATTTTGATGAAGCTTTACATGAAGGATGAACATCTTATGGATAAGAGCATGAACAATTTTCCTTGCTGTGGGATATCATTCAGGGGAGATAATTGGACTTAAACTTTTTAAATAAACTTGTTCAACAACATGAACAAAAGACCTTGTTTAGCGCAAATTCTTCAAAATTGCTTGATGGATTTTAATGAAACTTTACATGAAGGAAGTGCATGAAGATCATATGGAGGTGTACAAATGTATAAGAAGAATTTTAATTGCTGCTGGATATCATTCAGGGGAGATAATTGGACTTTAGTTTTTTTCAATATAGAGTCTAATCTTGTTCTTCATGTTCTTAGTCATGTTAGTATTCCTTGTTAGATTTGTCAGTTGCCTGTCAAAAGTTGGTGATTTGCTGTTTCATCCACCTTGTTTGGTCAAGGCTCATTATTAAATACACACTGAATACTATATGGATTCGTTTATTTTCTTGGGTATCAATTTTTAGTGGTTTGATGAAAAATGATTAGCATGATAAGTTTGTGGATTCTTAAATTCATGGTTATGGGGTCTGAAGCATACAGATCAATGTTAAATTTCCTTTTCTCTCAGTATCAAATTTCGTTGGTCAAGGCCGCCCATGAAAACCACCAAAATTGATACCCCACGAAAAATAATGAAACCACAGTATGCTTATGTTGTACATTATCTAATATACTTTCAGATAACAGTACTACAGGATACAAGGACAGATAATACAATATCTAGTCACATTGATTTAACAGTGTCGAAATTGTTCTATAGATATCTTAAAGCTGTACATGCTAAATACGACCACAAGCCGGAGGTTAATGGGTATAGTTTACAGGGCATAAGTATAAAGCATGGTGGGGCAGGCGGCAGGTTACATGCTCCCGATGATAATATCGTCTTTCTGTACCCAGTATTAGGGTCTTGGGGGTTCTCTCCCAGGCGAGATAACTGGATAGCATTTCAACAATGGTTCGATACCGCTCGTCAAGATAAGAAGTTCCAGCCGTTGGTTCCTGGGATTCTACCGACAGGATGGTACCAAAGTTTTGTAAAACAAGGAAAAACGGACGGGATGTGGACCATGTGGCATATATATTATGCATTTAGCAAAAAAGAGCGAACACTATATCCTAATTTTCCTGGTTATAAGGGGCTTGCCATCAACTGGAAGGAAAGTGGGTTACATTATACAGCAGGTACCAGTAAGGCGGACCCTATTGTGAAGGAATGGGACCCGAAACTAGATAATCTTCCTGATGAACCGATTCATTTAGATGTTAATGGTAAAATTGTAAAGTATTGAATCTTCTTGATGAACCGATTCATTAAGATGTTAATGGTAAAATTGTAAAGTATTGAATCTTCCTAATGAACTGATTCATTTAGATATTAATGGTAAAATTGTAAAGTATTGAATCTTCCTGATGAACCAATTCATTAAGATGTTAATGGTAAAATTGTAAAGTATTGAATCTTCCCGATGAACCAATTCATTAAGATGTTAATGGTAAAATTGTAAAGTATTGAATCTTCTTGACCAACCGATTCATTAAGATGTTAATGGTAAAATTGTAAAGTATTGAATCTTCCCGATGAACCGATTCATTAGGATCATAATGGTAAAATTGTAAAGTATTGAATCTTCTTGATGAACCGATTCATTAGGATCATAATGGTAAAATTGTAAAGTATTGAATCTTCCTGATGAACCGATTCATTAAGATGTTAATGGTAAAATTGTAAAGTATTGAATCTTCCTGATGATGTTCTTTAGTCTTATATAAAAATATCGTAGATTCTGACCCCTTCAACCCCAATTTTTTCAGCCACCCTTTTGGGCTAATAGACATTTTCACTATAAGCCGAAACCGAAACCGATACCGAAATCGAAACCGAAACTGAATTCAACTGTTCAGAAAACATTTATTTTTTGAAACTTTGAATGTCCGATAAAATGTTAATTGTTAAACCTTAAAAGTCGAATTTATTTGTGCAAATGTTTACTCGGCGAGTGTCAGCATTCTAATTCAGCTCTTATGTTGGTGTATTAGCGGTTACCTTTCAAGAATTCTGATGAATAGTTTAATTATCTTCTTACAGTTGACTGAATTTAATGTGATGGCCTCCAAAACGGTTTACTTTCAATATCTTACATTGGTATTCAAATTCAAAATCATGTCTGATTAAATGACCCCTGATTGGTCTAATTATTTTTGGCTGTTTATTGTTCCTAGGTGATAATCTTCACTGTCTTTTGTATCTTATGGTAGTGTTGTGTTTTCTGTTACTTCTGGGCCCTTCGAACAATAGGGAAGAAAAATGTTGGCACAATAAAACTTGGTTTTACCCATCATTCGTTAGATTCCTATATCAAGTCAGGACTGCTGCAATTTTCAGTTTCTCCGGTGGAATTTGCCGGATCTTTTTTTCGACATATAAGATTGATCATCAAAGTTTTATGCATCAATCTGTTTGTCAATGCATCTTCTAGGTGCCCAATGGAGCCTTATTTCTCTGTTAGCCCGTCAGTGTCTCTTGCCTTTGTAATTTCCTTGTTCAACAATCAAATTTCTTTTCTTATGTAGTAACATTCCGTCCGCTCCAGCTTATGGAATTTCGTATCATAATTGATTTGTTACTCCAGAACTTGCGGAAATTTCATCGATTTGCCTAGCAGAGCGTCACGTTTGACACAAAAATTACTAACATAGGATAATGTTGCTTCTCGGTTGCTGTCTTCAATCAAACCATTTTGTGGTAGATACCACGTACTTGTAGACAAGTATTTCAGACAAGAAGACTAGGATGTTGTAGAGAAGTGGCAACAAACATTTTTCATAAAATCTAGATAAAAGTTATTATCATCAAAATTGAAGCGAAAAGTTAAAACGTATTAACTACTAGTATCTCAAGCAACAAGGCCATGGACAAACAATTTGAGTTCATTGCTGCTAAGAAAAATTGATCGAAAGTATCAGGCTCACAATTGTCGTGAAGTACACATTGTAGCAAACAAAAAAAAAAACTGGGTACCGCTATACCCAGTTACTTTTAATAGATATTTGCTGTGTTCGTCGTTCACCAGAAATTTAGAATACTGGGCATAAAAGTCAGAACCATTCCGGTGGGTCAGTACTGCAAGCAGCTTGTGGTGGCCTCTTGATGACACGGCATGGATGTATTCATTTCCTAAAATTATAACAAAGATAGGAATATCTTGTATGGTTATCATCTAAATAAAACATACACGTGAATAATAATGCAAATGATTTGAGTACAGGAAATGCTGTAAATTAGGTATTTTGTATTCAAAAGTATTTATTAAAACTTCAAGTCTGAATTTGTTGATCACAGACGAACCATTACATACCTTGACGTTTGATTAGTTTTGCTGTGTATCTCTGTTGACCGTATTAAAGTGAAAATTTAAATTGTTTTATGGCACTTTATTGATGGCAATGTTTTGTATAGGTTAACAATATTTCTTTTTGTAAGAATAAATGTTGATTCCACCCTTTTATAGGTCTCTTTGAAATATTCTTGGAACTTAAATATATTATAACGATATTCTTGGCATACAAAGACATGTAACTCACCAAGCCAATGCTCTCCGCTAGGATCTCCGAAACCGAATTTGTAATCATACCACTGTCTGTTAAAGTTGACAGATCCGTCGAATCGATGTTGTATGACCTATAAAAATAACATCAATTGATGAACAGTCCCCTTGTTTGTGATTTACTATCTTTGTATGAAATTCTTTTTTATAAAATGCAACATCACCAAAAGGTGTAATGTAAAGACTTGATTACATATGGTATATTTTTATACCTCATTGAAACTATGGCTGACATTTTAAGTATTTGTTCAGTATGTAAAATGCTAAGCAACTGTTTGTTCGAAAAGCGTTCAATGCTGATTCATTGACTGTTGCATTATATGATCCCTTAATTGTTATAAATAACAATAAACTTTATACTGGGCACAGTAGACAATAATTTTACTATTTGTAGAAATCAAATGGATACATTATATGAAATATAAGTTCTAATCTTTTCCACGCATTTAGCATTTAAATTTGCAAGGTAACTTAAAATTTGATTGAGTATTTAATATAATTAATTCCTATATTGGCCTAAGATGTTGATTATATAAAGTTATAATTAAGATCGTAAAGTATCTGTTAATGGACGTTAATTTTTCAATGATGAATAAAAGATAATGAGATGTGGAATAAGTGTGCGCGACACAACCTACAATAACAACGATAATTTAAAAAAATCCACAACGGAAAGCAGCCAGCAGCCTTCAATGTGAACAGCGGTCGCTGCTCGTTGTTCTGCAGTTGTCCCTGGATTGAAAATAAACTACGTATGATACAAACCCAACCCTAAAGCCTCAACAATAGACCCTCTTCTTGACAATAAACATTAATTTGACGAATACAAACATCAGCTTTGATAAAGATTCCTGGCTTCGGACAGGCACATTTAATATGTGGCGGGGTTTAACTAGCTTTGGGCCCAATTGATAATTCTCTTGAGAACACTCACTAAAATGTTCAATTCATAACCTTTATCATAAAAGTTTTAAGCCAGTTTCTTTCCCAAGTTGTTATTCTGTGTTGTAAGTTTCTGCTTTTGTTAATAAAATTTGAATTAACTACTTACCGTCCACTTTGTTCCCTCTTTGACAACTAATACTTACCGTCCACTTTGTTCCCTCTTTGACAACTACTTGTAATACATACCGTCCACTTTTTTGACAACTAATATATACCGTCCATATTGTTCCTTCTTTGACAACTAATACTTACCGTCCACTTTGTTCCCTCTTTGAGAACTAATACTTATCGTCCACTTGGTTTCTTCTTTGACAACTAATACTTATCGTCCACTTGGTTTCTTCTCTGACAACTAATACTTACCGTCCACTTTGTTCCTTCTTTGACAACTAATACTTACCGTCCACTTTATTCCCTCTTTGACAACTAATACTTACCGTCCACTTTGTTCCATCTTTGACAACTAATACTTACCGTCCGCTTCATTTCTTCTTTGAAAACTAATATACTTACCGTCCATTTTGTTCCATCTTTGACAACTAATATTTACCGCCCAATTTGTTCCATCTTTGACAACTATTACTTACCGTCCACTTTGTTCCATCTCTGACAACTAATACTTACCGTACACTTTGTTCCATCTTTGACAACTAATACTTTACCGTCCACTTTGTTCCTTCTTTGACAACTAATACTTACCGTCCATTTTGTTCCATCTTTGACAACTACGTAATACCTACCGTCTCTTTTGTTCCATATTTGACAACTAATACTTACCGTCCAATTTGTTCCTTCTTTGACAACTAATACTTACCGTCAACTTTGTTCCTTCTTTGACAACTAATACTTACCGTACACTTTGTTCCATCTTTGACAACTAATACTTACCGTCCACTTTGTTCCATCTTTGACAACTAATACTTACCGTCCATTTTGTTCCACGTTTGACAACTAATACTTACCGTCTCTTTTGTTCAATCTTTGACAACTAATACTTACCGTCCACTCTGTTCCTTCTTTGACAACTAATACTTACCGTCCACTTAGTTCCATCTCTGACAACACAGTAGGCTTTCTTTGGTGAGTTGTCTGATAGTGGGTAGATGGTATGAACACCAGAGGATGTTATTGGGAGATCTGCACATTCGTATGGCCCTTTAATAAATGGTATATTTAAACTGCTGAATTTGTAGCATTGCAAGTCAATCTTCAATAGCATGCGTAATGATGGACTTTCGTTTTAATGACTTGTTCATTTATTTCAGATTTTTTTTTCCATGACTACTACGTCTAATGTTTCCCATTTTCGGAAATTGTGTGTTGTTACTACTAATTACATGTTTAAATTATTTGATTTTATAAACGTATATGATAAATATAGATTATTACACAGGGTTTCCCATATCAAGTCCCATATCATTCATAGACCCCCATATTAGGTCGAGGCGGCAGCCGAGACCTAATTTTAGAAATGACTCTAGCTATTCATTATACATTGTTGAACTGTATTATAAATTATATACTTATAAAACATGATTGAGAAACCATTGAACCAAAAAAGAACTTTTTACACAATAGCATTTTCTTATAATGCTCATGTAATATAACGGGTTAATGTCATTGCAGAAAACAGTTTACATATGTTACATAGTTTATAAGTATAGAAGAAAATGAGATGTTGAATAAGTGTACGCGACACAACCTACATTATAAACGTATATTTTAAATATCCACAATGGAAAACAGCCAGCAGCCTTCAATGTGACCAGTGGTCGCTGCTCGCTGTTTTTCAATTGGCCCCTGGATTGAATATAAAATACATATGATTCAAGCCCAATCCCAAAGTGCATTGAAAGACCCTCTTCTTGACAAAAAACAATTAACATAAATTCGACTAAATACAAACATAAGCTTTTATAAAAATTCCTGGCTTAGGACAGGCACATTAAAATGTGGCGGGGTTAAACTAGTTTTTTGGCGCCAACCTTACCCCTAATGATAATCAATAACAAAGCACAAACTAACACACAGTAAAAATCAAATCGATAGAAGTTCAATTCAACAAGAGAGTATCTGAGACAAAAGGACAACAAGTAATTAACGGGACGTAAAGATACTCTCTTGAGAACACTCGAAGTTACTGACAGCTAGCTAAGAAGCATCCATCGACTGATGTAAAAAAATCAAGTATGTCGATTTTAAATCCGACACAACACGTCAAACACTTATGATTTGATGATGCATCATCACACAAAACCGACACACTTGACCGCTGTAATGCTCAAAAATGACGTAAGTATAAAAAGGCAATTAACATTTTAAAACCAGTATCAAATTATCAATATTTTTACCAAAGAAGACTAAATTCAAAGATTTTACCAAAATATTCATTTCATAACCTTTATTTGATAAAGGTTTAAGCCAATTTTGCATTCCCAAGGGATTGTTTTTGAATTTATTTGCTCTATAAACAACATTACCGTAGAAATCTGGATGGGATATTCCCTTTACAATCAAAAGTCGTCGTGTACAGTTAAATTTTCCAATAAAGTATAGATATTTATGATAAAATTTAGTAAACGACTTCACTAATGTGTGGTAACGATATCCTTGTTTTAGTAATTTTTTTGTAATACACCGGTTTTTATCATTAAAATCAGACACACCACTGCAGATCCTTAGACATCTTTAAATTCTTTATTGTCTTTTCTCTGTGGTATTGTTGTGCGATAATGTTATACAATAAACTTACTGTTTTCTACACACGTCTCTCCAGTCCAATACGATTGATGACATTTACATTTGTTGTTTTTACATTTTAGTACATCTGAACACTCGACATTGGAAATGCACGACTCATTGAGACTTTTTTCTAAAAATAATAGAAGAATACACTGATATTTTTTATGTCAACTAATGATTTTCTTTATTATTTGCCAAATTAAATGCTATTTTTATTTGAGAATGTCGAGTCGTGAACATCTGTGTAGGTTGAAGATTTTTACCCGAGTGTTTCTTTTTCTATGTGTTTACCAGTTATTTCACTATTAAATGTCAATACCCTTTCCTATTGAACCAAAAGCCTCAAAGAGAATTTTAAGACCATGTACGTGTTGTTTTGTTTATAAACTTGGGTGAGTTTTTCGTTTAACACCACGTTTCATTCAAATCTCCTGTTAAGGAAATATTAAATGTTTGAAATACCTGTACCAAGTAAGGATTATAAATTGTAACCTTTGATTTCTACTTAATGTACATATGTCACTGTATATGTCTGCCTTGTTTTGTCGTTCCTTCTTAGTATTGTTGGACTGATCGATTTTTCTAATTTCAGTATTATCTATAGTTTATTCTACAAACGTACATAGCATAGAAGTGAACAAGTAGAATTTAAGTACTATTTTTTCAAAGAATCAGGCAGATACCATTAATAGGGTGGCACATAGATAATAAATACACAAACAAATTTCAACAGATTTAGGTAAAGCAACCCCAGTAAACTTTGTTTTGACCACTAAATTTGTCAGTCTATCTTGGGTTTAGGAGATATTACCAGTCCAAATTTAGTTACATTGTATAGTGAAAAGTACGGGAAAATTTCCCGCCATATTTTTTTCCTATATAACCAGTCAAAAAATATCTAGGCACCAAATACATATTAAGATGTAAAAACTGCATAGAGTTTGTTTTTATGGTAAATTGAATGCATCTATACCCCAAAATCTTAAATTAGGAATTATCGATGTTCCACCCCCTGCCTGATCCTTATATGGAATAGTACTTAAAATGCTATTAAAACTTACTGGCTAAACAATTGGTGCCGTCCCAGTAATTGGTCGTGTTGCATTTGCAGAACCCATTTGTACACATTAATTGATCACTACATTCTTTTGAATGACTGCATACCTCTTGATGCGTCTGTTCTAAAAAAAACATAGGACATTGGAAATACACGACTCATTGAGATTTTAATCTTAAATTTTAGAATAATACACTGATATTTTTTTATGTCAAATAATGATGTTTGAGAATTGAAATTAAAATAAAATCTTTATTGTTTGCCAAGACAAATGTTATTTTTCATTCGAGATTGTCGAATCGTGAACATCGGCGAACGTTGACGGTTTTTTTTTTATCTGAATGTTTCTTTTTCTAATTAGTTGTTTACCAGTTCAATTTCATATGTGGTTTCACTATCTAAACCACAAGGTCAATAGCCGTCCCTATTAAACCAAAGCCTTTTTTAAGACCAGTTTTGTTTACAAGCTTGCACGGGATTTACGTTAAACATCATGTTTCATTAAAATCACCTGTTAAGTAAATTTTAAATGTTTGAAATACCTGTACCAAGTAAGGATTATAAATTGCAACCTTTGATTTTTACTTAATGTACATATGTCACTGTATATGTCTGCCTTGGTTTGTCTGTCCTTCTTGGTAACGTTTGACTAGTCATTTTTGTTTGTTTTTGTATTACCTATAGTTTATGCATATATGTGAAAATGTATATTTAAACAAATGTAATTAAAAACTTACTGGCTAAACAATAGGTGCCGTCCCAGTAATTCATTGTGTTACAATTGCAGAACCCATTTTTACACACCAGTTGATCATTACATTCTTTTGAGTTACTGCATATCTTTTGATATGTCTTTCCTAAAGAAAACATTCGATATCGGAAATACACGACTCATTACGACTTTTTTTCTAAATTTTATAGAATAATCATGATAATGTACTGCTATTATTTTTTATAAAGTCACATATTAATCAGTTTCGAAAATTGAAATTAAGAAAAAACATCTCTTTATTACTTGCCTAAACACATGTTGATTTTGGAAAGATTGTTAGCGATATTTGTTATATAAAATCATCAGTAATCAGTATCAACAAGAATAAGGAAGTATGTGATAATTAATTTATGAATGAATATGGAGTAAATGAACATGAGACTATAACACTCATGTCGTATATTGAGCTAAATGGTTGCTATTAATTACATGAATTATACAAAAACGTTTAAGGAGGTTTCCCAGTTTTTAAAAAGTTGGGAACATAGAAAGCTTACCCTACTGGGTAAAATTACAGTGGTTTAAACTCTAGCATTATCGAAATTTATTCATTTGTTTACAACTCTGCCAAATCTGCAGGATACAAAATTGCAAGAATTAAACTATTTTTTAATTTAAGTTTATTTGGTGTGGAAAGCCTGATGAGATCAGGAGGGTCACTTTGGTTTGGGATCTAGATCAGGTGGTCCGAGATTGCTCTGACGTCCTCGGCATTTTTTCCAACAAGCTGGTGCCGTGGGACGTCAGAGCTCCTTCCATATCAAAAACACGGGATTTAGCACAACAGTTTTGTTGTGCACTTCCGAGATAAATTAAGCAACTTTATCATCATTGTTGCATATATATTTTGGTCTCAAATGAAACATTTGGTTATTTAGAATAAAAATACAACATATTTTAAAGAAAAAAATCTTGAATAAGTAAAATAATCTAAAATTTGAACATTACTTTGCTGATCTTGAACTTGATGAAATTGATTAAGTTCAAGATCAGCTCTTAATATTTTCTTATTTTTTCTGAATGATATTAGGTTGTTTCTAGTAGTGATAACATTGAAAGTATTAATTTAGTCTTGTTTTACATCTCCCATTTTACAAATGACTGATGTAAGAGTTATTTTTACATTTAGAAAGCATTCGTTAAAATCCCGTGTTTATGATATGGAAGGAGCTCTGACGTCCCACGGCACCAGCTTGCATGAAAAAATGCCGAGGACGTCAGAGCAATCTCGGACTGTAGATCAGGGTGGGGTAAATATGCTTCATTTACCTTCATATGTATCTTACTTGAAGATCGGATGGGTTCAAATATTTTTTTATAGTCCTGCAGGTCCTTGACAGATAATTTTATAAGCATATCTTAATGAATATGGAGGTGAACGTTTATTTAATCTAGAAAGTTCCAAGGTGAATGAAATTGTGTTAAAGTTGTCAAATCCTTTTTGGAGAAATGCTATTTCCTCTTTTGCTAGCGCTTAGCTTTTAACCAAGGTTAACATGGATGATATTTTATCGCTGGATATATTAAATTGTGTTCCTCTTAGTGATCTCACTTATTATGATAGATGGAAAATTTTTGGTATTAGGACCATATATAATATTATTGATCCTTTACCCTTTTGCAAAAATAAAGGATCAATTGTATTGTAATAATTTTCAAAGGTATTATAGTATTATATCAAAGATTCTAAAGTCATACAAAGATTGTATTAAAGAGAAAATGTGTAATTTTAATCTTGAAAATGTCAATATAGAAAACATTTTTTTTAAAATCTCTACTGCATAGTTCAAACCCAAAATTTATATACAGAGTTTTAAGCGATAAAGTATTGTATGCACCACATGATATTTTTTTAAAAATAGGAAGATATGCTTGGTATTGAGATTCCTGATTGGACTAAGTATTTTGATATGTTGAAAAATGCATTGTACTTTATTTTTTTACTTGCATTTCAATTTAAGTTATTGCATAGAATTCTTCCTACTAATAAAATTTTATATTTCATACACCTGAAGGACACAAAATATTGAAGTTTTTGTAGGAATGAAGAAAAAACTTTAGAACATTTATTCTTTTATTGCAGAATTGTAAATGTTTTTTTTTTAAATATAACAACACATTTTGGGCAAATTTATGATAACTTTATGTTAAATAAGTCTTATATTTTACTTGGTTATACTGATCAACCTTTATTTTTAAACTTTTTGTTTCTAGTCAGTCATTAAGAATTATACTTATAATTGTAAACTTAAAAAAAACCTACCAAATATTATTGAGCTCGAATCAAAATTATGGTATATTCATTCTTTTGAAGAATACATTGCCCGCTCCGGCACCAACACTTTTGAGTTGGAGAATACATCAAAGCTTTAAATTATCCGTCTAAATTTCAAAATTGTCTAAACCCTAAGGTTCTTCCTACCCCAGACATAGGTTGAATATCTTAGTAATAATTTGGTTCCCCAGTTTGGTATTTTTGGTTCTACTGTGTTATGCTCTTCATATTCATACAGTTTTTGGCATTTTCAATATTTTTGGTAGAGCGCCTCTGATGAGTCTTGAATAGACGAAACGCGCGTCAGGCGTAGCAAAATTTATTGTCTGGAACTTTGTTGTCATTTGTATTGCAATAAATAATGACAAAGATTAAGCCTTGAACCCCTAAATTGTTTTATTTCCATGACAGATGATATTGTCTTTTCTAATCTATTATAAATCAAACTTACTTGTTCTAAAACAAATTAGAGCATGTTAATGCATTGTATAACATTATTGCATGAATGGTGTATGAAAGAATGTGTGAAAGAGACTTTTTTGTGTGTGTCTTTATCATTGTACATTCATTATTTACTAGCGGATAAAAACGTTTGTCAGGTTTCTACATTTAAATTTGTGTAATATTTGCACCCCAACACACCCTAGTCAGGTGGTGATGTGGGGTTAATGTGAAAGCCTGACTAAAAAAATAAAAATTTAAATAACACATATGTCGACTCCAACTGCTATTAATTTTGTGAGCTGTATGGCGAAATCAGAAATTTATTCCACATCAGCATCACTGGAATCGAAAGAGAGGAAGTCCACAATTTGAAAAAAAATGCTTAAAAGTGTAAAACCAAACGAAATCCAAAATAAATATAGCTAAGTACAAAACTACGATGAAGGGTCAGTTAAACCTTTGGTTTAAGAATTAACATAAATTTAAATAATGGTTATAAACAAAGTGTACACATGTACAAGTACACCATATCTAAATAAAACGAAGAGCATACATCTAAAACACGGGGAATTGTTCTATCAACTCCACACAGCATTAAAGACAAACTCCTGTAATAAAATAATTTATGAACTTAAGGATATGGAGTGGTCAAGAACGATCCATATCTAGTTTGAATTGATTTACTGTTAATTGATACCGACCAAAGAATTTTGTTCAATCTGATTTAAATCTATAAAATGTCATTGCTAAAAGACAAAATCATGAAAAAATAATCCACAGATAAAACTTGGTTTAACCCACAATGTCTATTGAAATGCCTGTACCAAGTTAGAACCATTGCATCATTCTATCGGGTATGCTCGGTCTTCAATTTGTATCTTTAGTTTTACCAGCTGTTTTAATAGAGAATATGTTTAAATATAGCGGTTGAAAACTTACTGGCTAAACATTTGTTGCGGGCCCAATAAGCCATCGTCGTACATTTACAGAGCCCATTGGTACATAGGAGTGTATCGCTGCATTCTTTTGAACTGAAACATCTCTCTTCGTGTGTCTTTTCTAGAAAAAAAGCAGTATCACATTTTGCGTCATATTATTTGAACCTGTATCTCTTGTTATCATAAACAAGCGCTTCTCTTTAAGCTATCTAGGTTACATATGGGAGGTATCATTTTTTGCCTGGAGGGGGGGGGTGGCCAAAATGTAAGAGGGATCAAATTTATTTTGCCATTTTGAAAAGGGGGCTCAATTTTTGTTTTCTTCTTGAATGTGGGGGGTTCAAGATTTTTCATCTATAGAAATTTATAATCCATACATTTTTGGGGGGGTCATTTTTTTTCTGTAATACAAAGTACCAAAGACTATCAAAACAGCATTTAGCCTTGCTGTGTGTATTAAAATAGCAATAATGATCCACATATAAAACCATTTTGTTCTCTATATTGTATGTTTTCTCTGGGATTATCTTTACGGATAGCAAGTCAAAGGGATCGTCAGACTTATCCGATGATGAATCTATTTCCTCTATTTTGTGAGGAGTATTTTCCCTCATTTCTTTGATCTGCATCATAATCAGTTTCACATATGACATGATCAGCTGTCTCAACAGTGGTAACCTTAGACTTGATTTTCCCCCGTCGAAAAGCAACAGAGGGACCTAATATATTGTTCCTTGTACATGCTTTCACCTGTTAGTCTCCACTTTGTGGACACAACTCCTCTGAGACCGCTCAACGGATTTTGTAAAATTGTATTGCCATTTTTGTATAATTATATCTTACAGACCTTCTTTACATAAAAAAGTCATCTTTGATGATTGTCTTTACAATGTGTTTTTCTTTTTAGCAAACAGATGGTTGGCATTGAAAATTAACATGATCAAATCAACTTATAACTTGATTAATATCAATTACTATACAGCTATATAAATAAAAAGAATCAAGCCTTTCTACCAGTAATACCAACCTTCATGATAGTTAGTTAGTTAGTTATTGCTTTACTCCCAAGCAGCACGATTTCGGCTATATCCGGGAGATGAACATGAAAGTGGTGATACAATGAACATGAAATGATGATGAAGTGGAGAAAATGGGGACACAAGGCCAATCGGGTAGGAGAGTTTTGACTGCCACTGGAAAAAGGAGTGATGGGTAGGGACGGGAAATTTAGCCTCCTGCATGGGGATCCTACGGATCCTACTCTTACCGAGACCTGCAGCAGGGTTCTTTAACGTGCGAGGAACGTGACATTTTTCCCAACACGGTGCACCACTATGGTTTGAGGTCAACTTGCTGGCCTTTGAAAATAAAAAGCTTCGCCGAGCGCAGCATGATACGACCGCAACATGTTGAACCCTGTACATTTTAGGCCCAATATGGATAGTCTATTGCTCTGGACACATGCAGCCCATGGTGGACTGACAAAGGTTTTTGACACATGCTGCTCTGGTGGACTTTCGACCCAGGGGGTAAAAATTATAAATTTTCAATTTTGTATTCTTCTCTTGCAAAAAAATAGTCAAAATCGGACAAGAATAAAAAAAAATCAATTTCGGCCCCTTTTGCCCCCTTATTATGTAACAGGTGAAAAAGGAGTGGGGTTGCAAAATTAATTTCTCAAATTTGGATTCACTACTTGACAAAAATAAACTTGCAAAAAAAAATCTCCAAAACAAACCAGAAACAAACAAGTTTTGATTACGGCCCCTTTTGGCCCCTAATTACAAAACAAGTGAAAAAGGGGATGGTCACAAAAATAAATTCTCAAATTTGGATTCACTACCTGACAAGAATAAACTTGCAAAAAAAAATTAAAATCGGACCACAAATAAAAAAGTTTCGATTTTGGCCCCATTTGGCCCCTAATTACGTAATAGGGGGAAAAGGGGGGGTCGCAAAAACTAATTCTTAATTGTGTAAATGAGCTGAACATTTAAGCAAGCAACACCTTCTATCTACCTGCTATAGTTTTCATTTCATAGGCCAAAAACATGAAAAAAAACATTATTTTAGGGGCTGTAGCCCCTATAAGGGGTCATCTGACAACTTCGACCGTATGGAGTTTTTTGTAGAGCTAAATGAGCTGAACAATTAAGCAAGAACTTACAATACAAGACTGATACCTTTAAGTATACGACTTGTACTCAACCTTTTTCTCCACTTGTGCTCGACCTGTGAAAAGGTCTGAAAATTACTTGACCAAGTCTGAAAAGTACTTGACCATGTCTTAAAAGTACTTGACCATGTCTGATAAGTACTTGAACTAACTTTACAAAGATAAAAGATGAAACAAGGTTCAGAAACCATTGACTTACATTTTAAGATATTTATTATAATATAATTATCTCATTTAGTTTTTTTTTATTTTATCAGACAAAGGTAAATATATTTGACTTAATTTTGTTGTAATTAATTGTGTAAACTATTCTTATATTATTAATCTTATTGAATCATATAAATAAGGGAAAAGAAATTGAAATAAAATCATGGTATTCTAGTAGCACTGAAGACACTGCATGTTACCCAATAGACTTTTCAACTATTGCAAAGAGAGGATAAAATATTTCCAATTAATAGGTCACAATAAAGAATAATATCTTTTTAAAGAATCAAAATATTAAGATACATGTATTATTCATTAATATGAATCACACGTGTTTTGTCCATACATGTTGTTGTGTTGAATATAAATACATCACATAATATAAGTTAATCACAGGCACAGATCCAAAGATCCAATGAAAGGCATATCAGGCACACGTCACACCCTAAACTGACAAAAGTTATGCAATTAATTTGCATAAAAAACACAGATATTTTTTTTTGTGACTTGCTGACTGGATAACAATCTTTATCCCATCCCCCAATAATCTTAAATCCTTGATCTGCCCCTGAATAATGTTAACAAAGAAGTAAGATTTTTTTTTCAATGCAGTATGCATTTTCAACTAATAATTGGGCTCTAAACATATGTATACTGCTTATGCAACAAATACATACATGTACATGTTTGTAAAACACATGCACAGGGACTAGGAAGGCAGGGAGACATTGGCACATCAAAAATGAAAATGGCCCCCTCTCATCTAAAAAAAAAATATATAGAATGTTAAGATATGGCCCCTTGAAATTTTGAATGTACATGAAAAAAAGTGGTAAATAGCCCTTTGCTAAAAACTCCTTCCTAATCCCTGCATGCAGGCCTGTTAATACATGCATTTACACTTATAATACTTGTAAGTATCCATCTCATAGTGTTTATTCTTGGCTATTTTTATTGCTCTGGTGTTTGAATGCCATTTATTAGGTTTAGAATGTGAATTTGCATATACCTCAAACCTTGAGTCATTCTTTATCAACTTAAGCACTCTATTAACATTGATTAATATGAAATCAAGTCTTTGTTGATGTTCCTTTAAAATGAGGGTTGTAAAATTACAGGGAAAAGAAACATATTACAAGTCATTTAAACTAGAGGTATACATGGTTTTGTGGAACTATAGTCCTTTTTAGAAACTGTTTTCCGGGCGTGCGGACCTGAGAAATCTTTTAATTTTGTACTACAGGTTTACGACTTCCGGGTCGGCCTAGAATTGAAAATCTGTTGAAATAAACTAAAATCGTCAACTTGTTAAAACAATTTAAATCTGCCTGCTAAAGTTTTAAACTAACTAAAACGTACGTTTACATCTAAGACTTCACTCTAAACCAGTTTATTTGAATCGGGGAGTTGAAATAACACCAAAAACAGATAGGGATAAATAGTATTTTTCCTTAGCTCAACGTTGTTCACATCATGTGGCCGACCCAAAAAGGGAAACTACTCTTGCAAAAATGAAAATAAAAGAATCGAAATCGGAATTCTGGATGACTTTTTGAAAAGGACTATTCAAAATTTACTAATGTTTTTAATTCAAACTATCCTTAAATTCTATTTTTTAAACATTGTTTTGAATTATCCTTGTTTCCTAATTATACATTTGTACATGTACACATGTTACTCCAAATACATGTAAAATTACTACCTGGTAATATATATACTTTCAACTGATAACACTGTCCAATTCTGATGTTTATTGCTATTTTGACAATACCCCGGCATGTCATCTCTCCCTAGGAGGTATAAGACCTTTTATAGATATTAAGTGAATTTACTTGGACATGGTGTATAGTGCAAACCAGTAATAAAGTTAATATACTAATTGACAATTATAATAAGAGCAACAAAAACAACAAACAAAACTATCCCTTATCAAACTGAAATGTTTGCCGCAAGTTTGCAGCAAGTGTGCAGCAAACGTACGGTGAACAATTTGCTTACCACAACAGTTTGCAGGTTGTTTGCCATAAGTTGCAAACATTTGGTGAACATTGGATCATTTTTCGGTGAATTTGCAGCAAGTTTACCAAACCTCTTATGATTACCAGAAGATTGCTAAAACATCTCTGATGTTCACCGAAAGATTGCCACAAACTCTAATAGTAAGAAATAGTCACCGGAAGCTTGCCAGAATGTTTTAATAGAATAATCTTGTTTGCCAAAAGTCCACCGTAAAATTTAATTATATTTATAGTTGTATTTGCCAAAAGTTCACCAGAAAATTGAATCTGATTGGTTCTTGTTGTTTTTCAACAATTACATTTGAATCTCAGAAGAAAGAGGTCATGCATTTGTTTTGAACATGCTTGAATATTGTGGAAATTATGGATTATGTTCAGTATAATTGTTGGATGTTTTGCCTTCTTATTAATATGAACAAACAATATACTTCTATGTAATGAAACAAACATGACATAACTGAAAATTAATGGAAAAGTGACATATATTTGTGCAACAAAACAGTTACAAAATATTATGTGTGCAACATATAAGGATTTATTCAACAGCTGAATCATTAAGTAAGTTTTGTGCATGCAGCTTTAAAATTATATATAAAATATAATTTGACTTATTATTTTCTGAATTAATATCTACAAGTTAATCCACTACATATTTTTATTATTACTTTTTCTCAAATAATTACATGTAATGTTCATGATAGTCATTTACATGTATATAGCAATATTAAGCATATAAGAAATTGATATCTTGAATTAAAAATTGTTTAAATTCAATTTGGTAAACTTTCACTGATAAAAATTACTTGAAATCAAGTTATAATGCACACAATGAACTTTATGTAGGTCATCGAATACATTTGTATCAAGATAAATATTTGTGCGCCAGAAGAATCGCTGCTTATTCACCAGAGATAACCTATATTTATTACAATGTTCACCATTCGCCACAAGCAATATCATTGTTCACTGCAAGTTTGCAGCAAGCTTCATTTGCATAATCATTGTTCACCGCAAGTTTGCGGCAAACCTAATTTGCATGGTAAATTCATCGCCGTAAACTTGCGGCAAATATGTGCTGCATATTTACTGCAAAGTTTGCCGTTAGTTTGCAGCACATGTTTGCCGAAGGCCTATTTTTTCAGTAAGGGATAAAGTTGGCCAGTTCTTAAACTTTAACATATTGAATTTAAATTTTGCAGATTAAATGTACAAATGAACACTAAAATTGAAATAAAAAGAATAACTATAGCTATTTAGACAATTTAAACCATGCAATCTAAGTGAACAGTTAGATTGAACTATCACTAACAGTAGGCTGCAGTCAAAAAAGGATGCTTTAAAAATAAGTTATAAAGTAAAATATTAGTTGCATTCGAACTGAAACGTTGAAAGCATTTGAGGACCCCCCCCTCCCCACTGTCAATCAACGTGACTTTGCGAATCAACATGATGGTAGCACATATGGATCGTTCAGGGGTGGGACTATGCCATCTTTCAAAAACCATCCTTTCACAAATTCAATTTAAGTATCAGACAAAAAGCAATGATTGAATAACATAAATTACAACTTTGAGTTCCTCACTTTCCATAACATGAGTGGTATGATTGTAAATACATGTATTAGCAATTTCTAGCTGAAGATTTGAAGGTCTTTCTATGTCTTTGCACACAAGTCGTATACTCTTAATAGTTGAGAAATTGCATCCTATTTAGCCTTTATTTTACCTTAGAATAGTAATTTCTAACACTTTCAGCAAAACCGCTTTCATAATAGTGATAATTCACATTGTACCTGCATTACAAATAGCTACTTTTGACTCATTTAGTAAATATAGCTAATATTTCTTAGTTTTTGTAAGCTTTAATTGAACAAAAAATATATTTTTTATAAATAAAAAAATACCAACGGAAGTTTTATTAACTAAAATGCTGCAGCAGTGTAGATTCATTTTATATACTAGACTTTGTTGATTATTTATGCAGAATCCTTAAATATTGGTCAAGTGTTGTTTAGAACTCTAAAATCTGGGTCGAGTAATGTCAAGAACTTAAAAAGTCTTTGGTCACGTAAAATTCAAACCTATGTCCTGGTCAATTAAAGGTTGAGAGAAAGGTCAAGAACAAGTTAAGACCTGGTTAATTACACTTAAAGAATATTTTTGACATTTTAATAATGATCGAGTATTTGTAAGTAAATTTAAGACTTATTCAGAATGATCGAGTAACAACTAGTACAAATCCATTTCTGACTTTTAGTAGTTTGTAATTAATTGGGTGACACTGCCAGAAATGCTTAAAAATAATTTGAATAACAAAGAATTCGATCTGGTTGATTGAGACACTGCCAGAAATGCCTTAAAATAATTAATAACAAAGAATTTAATCTGGTTGATTGAGACACTGCCAGAAATGCCTTAAAATAATTAATAACAAAGAATTTGATCTGGTTGATTGAGACACTGCCAGTAATGCCTGGAAATAATTTATGACAAAGAATTTGATAAACACTGAAATATTGAGATGTAAGAAAACAAAAATCTTACTCTTTATCAAAATACATGAAAAACGGGTTTAAAATAATGGATTAGGTTATGCTGTATATCAATATTTCAAGGAGAAAACTCTAATCAGCAGCATTTAAATCATAATATTGGGAAGTCAAAAACCAAAAGTAATGAATTAAAAGTACTCAAAACCAAAAGGTTCGAACAGGGGTGCGAAATTTAGCACCTAAGCTATCAGATAATATTAGAAATTGAGTGGTAAATTCGTGTCAGACAAGTCAAAGGTAGTGAATGAGTCTCCGTCAATATGAAGAAATAAACATAAAAATCCGTTTGAGCAACACCGAACCAAACGAACTGACAAAAATATTAATAAATCCATCTGCATAATACAAAAGATTCACAATTGTTAAATTAATAAAAGTTTCATATACTATTATTACCCTCATTTGGATGAATGTTGCTGTTGTTCCCTAAAAATCACGAACTAAGATTTCACATTTTAAGGGGATAAAAGACAGAAGAACGAAACGACCTCCTTTCCCCGTTAATTCATTCGCCACACAGTCGTGAATGTCCCAACTTTGATTTTAATGAGATAGTCGCATTTTTCAATCTAATTAATCTGTATATCTAAATATATAATGGCCGTATGAAAGATCTGGTTACCGAAATATTTTTTTTTGAATCCGATTTTGGGAAAATATTTTAAACTTTTTATGAAATGGACATTTGTTGAATTTTTCAAAACTGATGAGTTTCGCTGAGTTAATATTTCTTACAGGTCTTAATGTTTAAGGTTCTATGGTAGTTATACATTGATACCTTTGGGACTATGTTGGAACTATTCTATACTAAACTAGAACTACTTTCCCCCTCTGTCAACACCGGATGCATTATTTCCTTGCTCTGTACCAGTAGACGCTGGATGTATTGTTTCGTGACGTCACCCTGTGTGCCGGAGGAATCCTGACGTGTTACTAGCCTCATTCTTTCAACGTCCGCACATGGTCGATTTCAATACAAACTATATATCTCTATATCTTTAAAGAAATTATAAGAGAGACGTAGCGTTCAAGAAGTAAAAGCATTAACAAAAGCGTTTATAACCACGATCACAATCACTAATATGTGATTTATTGAAGCACTATATTCCTAGACCACGAGCATGGCACCTCAGGTCTAAGTAGCCTTCAGCCCTTTGTCGTCTTCCTTGATCCGTTGATAAGCTACGAGATACATTTGTTCCCCTTGGATTTCTTTTGGAAAAAATAAAAACACAACCTTTTACAACATGTTCTGCTTGTTTACATTGAATATACGCTAAACACTTTTATATCAAAATGACTCGTTTATAAATCATGTCAAAGTAAAGCATGTAAACTACCCTTTTCTACGTGCAAAGTCATTGTGTTCACCCTTATAATCATTTACAACAGAGCATCGCCCATATATACCAAACGGGATCTAGTACAGTTAAGAGGTGAAATCATCCTCTATCGGATGGAAGGGTTTTATCTAAATGGATACCTTGGGCCTCATCGGGAACCGGAGTAGCTACCCGGTTCTATCATGGCTCGGCGGGTTTGCCATTAAAAAAACCCGATCCTGGTCTGTTGGTATCAGTCCAGGCGAGGGAAGACCAGATCGCATTCCTTCGTTAAAAAAATTGTGCGATCCAGCTGCGGTTGTACTTCCCCTAGTGCAACTGCAATAAGGGGGCCGTAAAGGTATACGACTTGTTAGGCTCTAAAGTCCGATAGCTAGATGTAGCCTCTTTTACACTTTTGTACATTTATTTTTGTGATATTGTGCAAGCTTATCGAATTTTTACAGAAAATAGTCTCAATATCTGTAAAATCACAGTTTTTACTTTACCGCACACAAGAAACCTATATTTTGCACATCACAAAACACCATAAAGAATAAAATATTGAAATCATTTGGAGTTTTTTTGGCTGAAATCAGTCATAATGTATATCTATAACCTTTTTACACCATTTGTTTGGTTAGAGTGATTTTTTGTGCTTTGTACATGATAATCAATAGGGAAAAATAGTAGGTTAGAAGTTTTGGGTGGAGAAAATTGATATAGAGAAGAGAAGATTTTTGGAAATCAGTTTAAATTAATAGAAAAAACAGTTAAAGGGCAATAACTACTGTAAGGACCTTTTGATGCTGAACAAAAAAAAATGCTTCCGATTTTCTTTATCTCTTATACTTTTTCAGTTATAAGCCAACAACAATGGTTCATGTAAACCAAGTATCAATGCAATCCCTTCAGTGGTTTAAGAGAAGAAGATTTTTGAAAATCAGTGTAAATTAATGAAAAAAAAACAGTTAAAGGGGAATAACTCTTAAACGGCTGATCTGACAATTTAGACCCTGAAATCATTTTTGTAGATCCCAATGAGCTAAACAATTCTGCAATGCTAACTTTTCCTCTAGCTCTAACGGTTTTCAAGATATTGTCCAAAAACTGCAAAAAATGGTCAATTTTGATGATTAAAGGGCAATAACTCCTATAAGGAGTCGTTTCACAACTTTGACTCAATGGAAAGATTCGTAGAGCTTTTGAGGCTGAACAAGGCAAGTTGCTTCGGATTTTCTCTATCTCTTAATATACTTTTTGAGTTATAAGCCAAAAACAATGGTCTGACCCCCCTGTTCTATTTTTAGCAGCGTCAGCCATGTTGGTTGCTCGATATGTATATAATTCACAAACTTGGTAGAGGACATCCTAAAGATCATGTATACCAAGTATCAATGCAATCCCTTCAGTAGTTTTAGAGAAGAAGATTTTTGAAAATCAGTGTAAATTCATGGAAAAAACAGTTAAAGGGGAATAACTCTTAAATGGCTGATCTGACAATTTAGACCCTGAAATCATTTTTGTAGATCTCAATGAGCTCAACAATTCTGCAATGCTAACTTTTCCTCTAGCTCTAACGGTTTTCAAGATATTGTCCAAAAACTGCAAAAATGGTCAAATTTGATGATTAAAGGGCAATAACTCCTATAAGGAGTCGTTTCACAACTTCAACTCAATGGAGAGATTCGTAGAGCTTTTGATGCTGAACAAGGTATGTTGCTTTGGATTTTCTCTATCTCTTATACTTTTTGAGTTATAAGCCAAAAACAATGGTCTGACCCCCCTGTTCTATTTTTAGCAGCGTCAGCCATGTTGGTTGCTCGATATGTATATAATTCACAAACTTGGCAGAAACTCCTATAAGGAGTCGTTTCACAACTTCGACTCAATGGAGAAATTCATAGAGCTTTTGATGCTGAACAAGGGGGGGGGGGTGCTTCGGATTTTCTCGTATCATTATACGGAGAAACCTGTCTAAATCAAACCCTAAATCATTATACAGAGAAACCTGTCTAAATCAAACCCTAAATCATTATACCGAGAAACCTGTCTAAATCAAACCCTAAATCATTATACAGAGAAACCTGTCTTAATCAAACACTATGTCATTATACAGAGAAACCTGTCTGAATCAAACCCTAAATCATAATACAGAGAAACCTGTCTTAATCAAACACCATGTCATTTACAGAGAAACCTGTCTTAATCAAACAACATGTCATTATACAGAGAAACCTGTCTGAATCAAACCCTATGTCATTATACAGAGAAACCTGTCTTAATCAAACACCATGTCATTATACAGATAAACCCGTCTGAATCAAACCTTAAATCATTATACAGAGAAACCCG
The DNA here is from genome assembly GCA_963971305.1 of Arcuatula senhousia. NCBI lineage: Eukaryota > Metazoa > Mollusca > Bivalvia > Mytilida > Mytilidae > Arcuatula > Arcuatula senhousia. The sequence continues at coordinate 8,688,418 of OZ020314.1, forward strand.
TCTGAATCAAACCTTAAATCATTATACAGAGACACCTGTCTAAATCAAACCCTAAATCATTATACGGGTGTTTTGACAAAACTGTTGTAGAATGTTTATTATTCATTCGATTTTGAAATTTATTTTTTTGTTGAATTGCTCATTAAAATCTGTCAACTAAATGTGTCAATAGTTTTGATAAATATTTTACCTTTACATTGCTACAGGGACTAAAGATCGGCCACGCCCATAAAATTGCTTTTTTTATTTTTGGTCCAATTTTCAAAATCTTTTTTTTTCATTAGATTCCTTATGAAAATCCCTGGCCTTTTTGCAATCTGATTTACAATATTTCTTAGTTTTTAAAAAAAAAATAGGGTCAAAGGGCAAAAAATGTAAAGTGATACATGTATATAAATAAGGCTTTTTGTATGTTTATGTCAATTTATACATGTACATGTATGCATCAAAATGCATTTGAAAGTCCACCACAGGATGCATGTGTCAAAAAGCTTTGTAAGTCCACTATGGGTTTCATGTGACCAAAGCAATAGACTATCCATATTTGGCCTCCAACGAACAGGGTTCAACTAATTTGTTGCGGTCGTATCATTCTGCGCTCGGCGTAGCTTATTATTATACTTATTGTCAATCAATTTATGTTTTGTTTGTCTCAGATGAAATGATATATTGTCTATTGTGGACTGATTGTTTTAATTTGATGTGGTAGTTTGTTGTACTGAGATGATCACTTTGTTTTATGTCTCACAACTGTATTTTGTTTTTGTTTTACAAGACAAAGACTAAGACCGGAAGAAAGAGGTTTGGTGCCATTTAACCTGGTCCAACCTCCATAAAACTTTAAAACAGTCTGAGAAAATTACTCAGAAAAGTACTGAAATACTCAAGTCTGATTGGTTAAAATGGGATTTGCGAAATTTCTTAGATTTAAGAATATTCTCAAACCTTATGGTGTTGAAGCCGGATGTAACCACCATTTTGTTTTAATACACCTGTATACAGTCAAAATTATATTTTTTTGTTGTTTTCTGTTATGTGTATATGTATTGCCTTCATTTTTTATTCTTGAATACCGCAAGCGCTTTAATTTTCGTAGTGTATTTATTTTATCTATATATTTGTGGCCAATGACAATCCATTTAAAATAGTACACAAAAATATTAAATTTTTACAGGTTAATCATTTGAAGTATTATTCAATTATTACATTTTAATCGTTTGAAGTGTGATCAATCATTCTAAGTATAATCAAATTATTACAGGTAAATCATTTGAAGTATGATTAAATTATTAAAGGTAAACATGGTAAATCATTTGAAATATGATTTAATTATTACAGGTAAATCATTTGAAGTATTATTCAATTATTACATTTTAATCGTTTGAAGTATGATCAATTATTACAGGTAAATCATTTGAAGTATGATCAATTATTACATTTTAATCGTTGGAAGTATTATCAATAATTACAGGTAAATCATTTGAAGTATGATCAATTATTGCAGGTAAATCAATTGAAAACTGAAAATTGCATCCTGCATAAAATGCATTTGGACTGAACAATACTCTTTTTGTCAATTTAAATACCAGCATTATTATGCATCTAACAGTATTGATTTTTTAACATATTTTTTGATTTATCATTTGTATCTAATTGTTGTTATTCTTACACATATACACATTTTAACTAATATCTTTTCCTTGTTACAAAATGTATTAAATGTTTACAGAAAACTGATATTGTTTATTTATATCTTATAGACTAAGAACTGTCAGTCCAACCCCTAACAATCATACCCCCCCAACGTTTTTTTGTGGAGGCATATTGTTTTTGTCCTGTCTGTATGTTGAAAATTGTGTCAGTGCAATTGAAAATACTGAACTGAATTTCACGAAAGTAGATACAAAATGTACATAGGAAGGACACCATATGTATTTGTGCATATATACTGGTAAAATTGATCGACACATTTTTGTCGGAATTATGGACATTTTTGAATCAGAAATTTTAGGAAAAACTGGGGAGACGTTCTTTATGCAGGTAAAACAAACTTTGATCTATTATACCAAGAATCCTGTCTAAATTGAGCACTAAATCATTATACAGAGAAACCTGTCTTACTCAAACCCTGTATCATTGTACAGAGAAACCTGTCTAAATCAAATCCTAAATCATTATACAGAGAAACATGTCTAAATCAAACCCTAAATCATTATACAGAGAAACATGTCTAAATCAAACCCTAAATCATTATACAGAGAAACCTGTCTGAATCAAACCCTAAATCATTATACAGAGAAACCTGTCTGAATCAAACCCTAAATCATTGTACAGAGAAACCCGATTTTTAGGGATGACACAGAATGGATGTTAAATAAGACCGTTTTTAAGAAAATTAGGAATTTAGGCCTTATTATGACAATTGATTTGTTTGCATCTAGACTTAATTGCCAATTAGATCGATTTGTAAGTTGGAAACCAGACCCTTCAGCTTTTATAATAGACGCTTTCTCTATTGATTGGAGTGATTTACAATTTTATGCATTTCCGCCTTTCAGTTTGTTAAACCGAGAATGTCAGAAGATTTTGGCGGACAAGGCAGAAGGAGTTGTTATAGCGCCACTATGGACTTCACAAAATTGGTTTCCACTGCTAATGAGACTATGTGTAGTTCCCCCTTGGAAAATTCCTCCATCCAAGACTCTGTTATATCTACCACACAAGCTAGATGTTTATCATCCTTTACACCATTGCCTCGAGTTGTTGGTTTGCCAGGTGTCAGGCAAGGTCTTGAAGGACAAGGGATTTCCGATAAGGCAATTTCTGTTATTATGAGTTCCTGGAGAGAGTCTACAGCTAAACAGTATACTCCTCATATTGAGCGTTGGTTTAAGTTTGCTGGAGAGAAATCTTTCGATCCGTTTTCCCCACCTTTAACTTGTGTTTTAGATTTTTTAGCAGATTATTTTGACAGTGCAGGTTATAGTGCACTTAATACTGCTCGTTCTGCTTTGTCTAGTTTTATATCCATTAATAATATACCTATTGGTAAACATTCATTAGTGGTTAGATTTATGAAAGGAGCATTTAATATGAAGCCTTCGTTACCTCGTTATATTATAACTTGGGATGTAAATATTGTGTTAAAATTTTTAAAAGATATGCCTTCATTGGATGTTATTAATTTGAAACTATTAACGTATAAACTAGTAATGTTGATGGCTTTAGTCACTGGACAAAGATGTCAAACATTAAAATTTTTGGATTTGGATAATTATAATGTGTCTGGTGATATTGTGAGCTTTAGAATTTCAAAATTGCTTAAACAATCTAAACCTGGATTGCATTTGAGTGCCGTTGAACTCAAGAGATATGACTTGGATAGTGATTTATGTGTTGTAAGAACTTTAGAAGTCTACATACACAGGACTGCTCACTTGAGAAATAAGATTACACAGTTGTTGATTTCTTACAATACACCCTTTTTACCAGCTTCTTGTGCGACTATTTCCAGATGGTTGAAAACTGTTTTAACTTTAGCTGGTATTGACACTGATATTTTCAAAGCACATAGTACCAGATCAGCGTCTACTAGTGCAGCTTTATCGGCTGGTATGCCTATAAATGACATTTTGAAGGCAGTTGGCTGGAATTCGCAAACTGTTTTTGGAAAGTTCTATAATAAGGATATTGTTGTTTCACCTTATATTGGAGATTCAGTTTTACAGAGCAGTAATAATTAAGGTTAGTGAACATGCTGAATTGTTATTATATATTGCATGCAGTTTGTTACTAAGCTTGGGTATTTATGCTCTAAACATCTCACGTGGTCCCACTTGTCATCTTGCATTGCAAGGAAATTGGTAGTTAACCGATACTTACCTGTAAGTTGAAGGTTGACTTAGATTTCCTGAAATGCAAGATGACAATTAAGTGGGACCAAGTGCCCACCTCTTTAGGCCCTTCCCATTAAATTGTAATAAATACCCATAGCTTTTGCTTTAAAGACTGAGGATTCTGGGAACTGGTTATAATCTCACTTGGTCCCACTTAATTGTCATCTTGCATTTCAGGAAATCTAAGTCAACCTTCAACTTACAGGTAAGTATCGGTTAACTACCAATTATTTCATACCTTAGACAGAATGATCTTAGAGTGAGCAAAACTTCAATTATTTTAAGTGCTATAAAATTCGGAAAATAGCAAGGAAAAAAAAAGAATCAAACAGCCAATAAGTTTAAAACAAATGATAAACTTACCTGTTTTAGTACTATTTATCATTTTCTGTGTCTCTTTTTCAACTTGGGTCATTATGTCTGAGACGTCTGCTTTGATGTTGCCCAAAACAATACCTGCCTCTTGTCTCATTTCTTTGATGATGTTATCCATATGTCTTTTATTATGATGCAGGGTGTTCTTAGCCTCATGAATAACGTGTGACAAAGCGCTTGACACATTGAATTTAGTTATCGAGTTTATTTCTTCAGATTCAGTTCGTAGTTCAATCATTAGGTTGTCCATACCATTCCGGTAATTGTGCATCCTTTCCTTAGATTTGTTAATTAATCTACCTTCTTCCTTTTTAAATGTCGAAATAGTGTTCGAGGTTTCTTCTCTAACACTTTGCAGTATTCGATCTTTTTCTTTCCTAACATCATCGATTACATTTTCAAACTTGTCCTTTGAGTCTTGCATCATAATGTTAAATTGTTGCTTCAATTCACTCATTGAGTTTTTGACATCACTTATTTCCTTCGTCATTTTATCAAATTTTTCGAGGGCCGATTTTACATCATCGTTATTTTTTGACAAATTTATCTCCCAAGTATCCATTTTGCTATCCATTTTGAGAACTTTCTCGAAAAGTTGTTTTTCAAAATCAAACTTTGAATCTTGTTTTAAATCTCCAGAACTATCAGTTTGTAAAATACACAGAATATTGATGATAAAAAGACAAATAAACTTAACCGACATTTTGATAGAAACTGATATTAAATAGCTCGAAGTAAACCAAACAGTGGATCTTATTAATTTAAACGGACGGTATTATTAAAGTTAATGCAGTTTGTCTCGGGTATGTTTTTCTAAACAACTTTATAAATACACTAACACATAATATTCTTTACACGGCGCGGTAAATAATAGTAGAAGTGTGCGATGCTTTGATTTTATAACAAAACGTTGTAGTTAATTAACATCCAAAACGAAGCTATGCACAAACTTCAAATATTTGTCCAAATGTCTGCAGAAGATGGTAAATTATGCCTGAAGCAATCAATTCTACAGCTTTGTTTTGACTACAGATTGTAGTTATGTTCTACCATATTCATAATACACAACAACGACACTTCAAATATACATTATATTCTCTGTAGGAGAGGAAAAGATTACGGTTAAATCATACAATCCATTTATTATTTAAATTTGTATTTACTTAAGACCACAGTTTTATGTCACGCCTCGCCAAAAACATTAAACATACTTCAACTATGTATATATCAAGTAATGTAAATACACGTTCCTTCAAAAATTATTTACAAAGTTCTAGATTGCTATTCAAATGATTCAGTTTGTTTGTTTTGTCTGTTACTTCCTGTTCTCGTTCGTGTCTTTGCTATTTGAATTTTGACATCGAATCATTTATTGGTACCTATTCGCTTCTTCAAAGCTAATCAAACGAAAATAAGGGATCATTCATTAGTAATAGATCTAGAGGACGTTATAAACAACTTTCCCGTAGATTTACAATATTGTGTAACTTTTGTGTAGTTTTATCTAATTTTTTGAGTTCAAATTAAATCGAGCAGTTTGTGTCGAATTTATGAATGCTTTTAAAGAAACATATTTAATAAAAGACAATGTGACGATTGCAGAAAAATAATATGAGCAACAATGAGCCAGTCGGAGCCTTTAGCAAAAGTGTCTTAATGCTCGGAAGATGGAAAAAATATTTCTGGGGGGAGGGAAATGTGATTTCTATCTATCTCAAGAAATTTGAGACGGGTATTTAGAATCAAAAACATAATAAATCTGTATCTCATGCAGAAAATTCAAGTCGACGGGTTAAGGGCAAATAAATATATGACTTTGATTTATGTGATTTCCAAAATGTGAATCAAGATTACAAAACTGTGCATTATTGAACATTCAATCATCTTGCAAATTAATCAATGCTTGAAATATTTTTTCAAATACACTTTTCCCCCTTTTATTTCTTATAGGAGTCATGGCCCTTTAAAGGCAAAAAAGATAGCGTTTTCCCCTGTTTTAGCCCTACAGAATACAAACTATTGCAGAGTAGCGAAAAGCTGTTGCTTGTTTAAACCTTAATCTCATTAAGCACTACAAAAAGTCTCTATTACCTTTATGATAGAATAAATTGTATGATGACCTCACTTAGAAGAGACCCTTATCGGCCTACGGACCAGGTGAGTGATTCAGGCACATCCCTGACATGAGGGTTTTTTACTTCCAACTTCATAACTTAAGTTTTATATTTAGATTAGATTGCACCTTTAGCAATCTTGAAAAAGCAAATTTCAGCATGACCTGTACATTTTCGGTATGTTTTTTTCCCATTATCTATGCTGGTATATTTTTGAAGTGGCAAACTTACAACTTTTGCTATGCTTAATTCATATCAATAATTAAATAAAGCAGAAGAAAAAACACAGGTTACAATATCAAAGCGTATGCACTTGTTTTTCAAAAAGTTGTATCTTGACTACTTACATTTCCAACTTTATGGTACTATGGGAGACACATATATCGCGCACCATATTATTTACACTAATTATGTACAGAATGAAAACGCTTTCAAAAAAGTACCAAAATAATCTTAAAGCCTTCAGCTATCTATTGATCTTTAAAATTTGTAAGAAACGGGTCTATTAACATGATGGGTCCATTTTTTTTTTCTACAGGCGTTATTGATAAGATAAAACAATAAATATATTTCGAAGTAAATTAAGACATACAACTATTGTATTTCATATAGATTATATCGTTATTCAATCGCAATTTTATTACTTCAAAATCAATTAAAACTTAGCAGGAGACATCAAAACCACTTGAATAAATAATGAGCATTATGATATCTTATCTTTTAGAAGTATTTACTTCATTCACATGTGAAACGATCTTTTTCATACTAATGATTGTTATAGGTTATCGTGTATCTTATAAATGTAATTTCAAAGTTTTGTATGACGTGAATGTTATTGCGTTCTGTCTAATAACTTAATATTTTGTATATATTTCAATAATTCCGCAAATTGTGTGATCTATATGACATTTCTACATAATTCGACAATTATTTGTGTAATTTTAAAGCACCGTTTTAAAGGAATATCTATCGCAAAGCTTTAAAGGTATATGAAGTTTTTTAAACACAACAATAAAAGGTGTTCTAATGAAATTGGTCATGCAGCTATTCATATGCTGGTATGCATGTTGAAATTAGTGGTCAAGCATGTTTATCTTATGAAATCGCATATTTCTTTATACAGTTGTTGTTTAGAGTTGCATCCAAAAATTTAATATACATGTATCTTGATGTCAAAATAGAATATGTAAAGGAAAATACACTGTAATGATAAAAATTAAAACAAACTGGCCGTTCTATCTTTAATCAAACATATTGTTATCGGTTATGGTGTATCTTATCCCGCTCGATGGTTTCATTATTACCAATATTATCCCTGATCCCAACGGAGGATAAGTAAATAGCTTTTTTGGTTCGGTCGTACGTACGTTCGTATGTTCGTTCGTTCGTTTTCAGGTAATTTTAATTTGTCAGTTACTTAGGAACTAAACACCATAGAGAAATTTGGTCAGTGAATATATCTTTGATGGAAATCAGCATCAGTACCAAAACTAGGTAGCCTTGATCTATATTTTCCGCATGAATGAATCAAATTAAAGTTTTGGTTAAGATCCATATCTCAGTATCTGCAAGTGATGAGAAATGTGTTTGAGTCAGTGTGTTCATCGTGAATTATAACGTCAGTGTGTCCATCGTGAATTATAACCGGCACCTTTACCAAAATAAAGTTACCTTCACCTTCATTTTCAGCAAGAAGGACTATGGTTAAAGTTTGGTTAAGGTCCATATCTCAGCATCTAGAGATGATATTGGGTCAGTGGACACATCTTTGACGGTAATCAACATCCTGGCAAAATTAGGTCATCTTAATTGACCTACATTTTTCGCATCAATGATTAATGTTAAAGTTTTGGTTTAGTTTTATATTTTTGCAGGTGCAAGTGGTAGAGGAATAATATCTGCTAAGTTGGTTTATTTTGGATAGAACCTTGCATCTGTTCCAGATATAGGTCACCACTTGAATTACGTTTGACTGCAAAAGCGATAGGATTAGCTGATATCTGCGACTGCTCCGTTCCTTCATTTTGATAGGTGATGGTGTACCTTATCATCACTCGGTATTTTAAATAATACCTCTATATATATATCATTATATCATGTTAAACTTATTTTGCTTCACTTTTAAATAGATGTGGAATAAGTGTACGGGACACAACCAATCTAAAACAAAGGGCAATCTAAAACAATCACAATAGCAGTCTTTAACATGATGCCTTCTGGAATTGGCCCAAGACTTAGAAAATAAAATACCAAGATTCAATTACAATCCAAAAATTATCAAAGAAAGACCAATTTCTGGATACAAAAATAATAATATCTTTACTTCTTTTAATTGTAATTTGTCTGTTGATGTAGTGTCATGTATCTTTATTCTGCATCATGATATTATTTCTTCTTTGATTGTATAATTGTCTTTTATTCATTATGATCAGTTTTTGTATTGTTGTGTCATGCAAATTTATTCCACAAATTAATTTTAACCAGATTGCATGAATTTTACAAATGTTGTTATTGCCCAGACCAGGATTTGAACATGGATCTCTTGTTATTAAAACAAATGCTTTTCTTTAAGCTATCTAGGTTTTTATACAAATGTTGTTGTCATTTTAATAATGTTGTGTCATGTGAAATGATTTGTTATCACCTTCATGTATGTAACTAGACAATGTGTCTATGAACCACAAATGGCCCCTGTTCTTAGAAATATCATTGAGCCTAAACATATACTAGTAATACATTGGAGATGGGCCTAAACCAAACAATTACTCAAAGTTGTTCATCAGTAAAAAAACATAGGTCATGGTGAGCTACTTTCTAGTGGGTGATTTAGTGCTATACAAAACATCTGACTGAAAAGTAAGAGTTGTAAAATCAAATGGTAAAATAATCAACATCAATACAATACATCTGACTAAAAAATAAAATAATTGTAAAATCAAATGGAGAAAGAATCAACTTCAATATACAAAACATCTGATGGAAAAATATAATAATTGTAAAATCAAATGGAGAAAAAATCCAAATTTCAATATAATACATCTGACTGATAAATAAAATAATTGTAGAATCAAATGGAGAAAGGATCAACTTCAATATACAATACATCTGACTGAAAAATAGAATAATTGTAAAATCAAATGAAGAAAAAATCCAAACTTTAATATACAAAGCATCTGACTGAAAAATAGAATAATTGTAAAATCAAATGAAGAAAAAATCCAAACTTCAATATAATACATCTGACTGAAAATTAAATAATTGTAGAATCAAATGGGAAAATAATCAACTTCAAAACAATGTACTATCATTGTTTTTAACCCAGACCAGGATTTGAACCTGGATCTCCTGTTATTTAAAACAAGTGCTTTTCTTTAAGCTATCTAGGTTTTTAACTGAAAATTATATTATTGTAAAATGTAATTGATGGTTTCAGGTTGATTTTGTCTGGTTCAATCAGTAAATACAAATTAGATAAATTCGATCAATTCATAACTTAGAAAACTCATGACCTTGAGATGAAGGACACAACAGATTCTATAGGAGATATACTTTATAATTGGATCTAAATCTAGAAAATAGAGACCAAGAAAAACTTTAAACAAAGCTCTTTGACAAATGTGATAGATTCCACTTTCCAATGGTCAACTTGCTTTTCTTGTGTAGCAACATTCATGCTATGCCAGGTACACTTATTCAGCATCACAATATCATTATTGTATTAAAAATATTGTGTTATTGTATGGGCGTTGTGTCACGTACACTTATATCACATCGTGTTTTCTTTTGTTAAGATTGTCTTATTTTATTGATGGTGTGTCACATACATTTAGAGCTTCATCATTGATCAAAAAGTCGTCTAACTACATGTATATAGAAATTCCGTGATGTCTGTTTTGTACATGTATATAGAAATTCTGTGATGTCTGTTTGTACATCTATATAGAAATTCTGTGATGTCTGTTTTGTACATGTATATAGAAATTATGTGATGTCTGTTTTGTACATGTATATATAAATTATGTGATGTCTGTTTTGTACATGTATATAGAAATTCTGTGATGTCTGTTTGTACATGTATATAGAAATTCTGTGATGTCTGTTTTGTACATGTATATAGAAATTCTGTGATGTCTGTTTTGTACATGTATATAGAAATTCTGTGATGTCTGTTTTGTACATGTATATAGAAATTCTGTGATGTCTGTTTGTACATGTATATAGAAATTCTGTGATGTCTGTTTT